>JAPKLW010000604.1:214592-338918 GCA_026898455.1 Plectranthus barbatus
TGTACATAATATACCAATCATAATGCTTTCAGTATATAAATCCATCAATCTCCCACTTATACTCAAAGCGTTATACATTTGCTTTCCAGAGTATAACGCGTCTAAACTAATCTAGCTATTACATCAAGCATTCTATGTGGCTAGCTTTGCCCTCAGCCCAAGGCTACGTACATGCATCTCGTAAACCTTCTGAGGCAGAGCTTTTGTGAATGGATCCGCTAGATTATCTTTCGTATCAATCTTTTCTATCAGCACATCACCCCTTGCTACGATTTCTCGTATAATATGGTACTTCCTTTTAATGTGTTTTGTTGCTCTGTGAGTTCGTGGTTCCTTAGAATTAGCCACAGCTCCCGAGTTATCACAATATACCGTGATTGTTCTGGGTAGCTGAGGAATCACGTCCAACTCCAGAAGGAAGTTTCGAAACCATACCGCTTCTTTCGAAGCTTCAGAAGCTGCCACATATTCGGCTTCCATGGTGGAGTCCGCAATGCACTTCTGCTTTGCACTCCTCCATGATATGGCTCCACCTCCCAATGTAAACACATAGCCAGAGGTGGACTTCTTTTCATCTCGGTCTGCCTGGAAATCCGAATCAGTATAACCCACAGGGCACAACTCATCACACTGATAAACAAGACAATAGTCCCTTGTCCTTTTCAAATATTTGAGTATGTGCTTTACCGCGGCCCAATGCGCCTGTCCAGGGTTAGACTGGTATCTCGCTACCATGCCTACAGCAAAGCAGATATCTGGCCTCGTACATAACATTGCATACATGAGGCTACCCACGGCCGATGCATACGGCACGTTGCTCATCACATCTTTCTCCTTTTGTGTCATCGGACACTGATCCTTGGAAAGATGTATGCCATGTCTGAAGGGTAACAGACCTTTCTTGGCATTATGCATGTTGAAACGGGCAATCACAGTATCCACATATGACCCTTAAGACAAGGTCAGCATCCTTTTATTGCGCTCCCGCAATACTTTTACCCCTAGGATGTATCCTGCCTCCCCAAGGTCCTTCATATGAAACTGCTCGGATAACCACCCCTTTATGCCCGACAATACTTCCACATTGTCGCCAAATAGGAGAATATCATCTACATAAAGTGCAAGGAATACTACGCTTCCGCTGACACACAGACGGTACACGCAACTCTCGTTTGAACATTGTGAGAATCCATGAGATTTAATCACTTCATCAAAACGGAGATTCCATGACCGTGAAGCTTGTTTAAGTCCATACAGCGACTTCCTTAGCTTCCAGACCAAATGTTCTTCGCCCTTCTGCACATAACCTTTTGGCTGTTGCATATAGATGTCCCTACCTTCTTCAAGGTACCCGTTTAGAAACGCGGTTTTGACATCCATCTGCCAGATTTCTAGGTTCTTATGTGCTGCTATGGCCAGGAGTATTCGAATGGACTTAAGCATGGCTACCGGTGAGAAAGTCTCGTCATAGTCTACACCTTCTTTCTGACTATAACCTTTCGCCACCAGCCTTGCTTTGAAAGCTGTAATTTCCCCATTCGATCCTTTCTTTCTTTTGTATACCCATTTGCACCCTATGGCTCGATGGCCATCTGGCAAATCAGTTTTCTGGTATACATCCATAGCAGTAATGGATTCTATTTCAGAATCCATGGCGATCAGCCATTTGTCCGCATCTTTATCAGATACCGCCTCGTCATATGTCCAGGGGTCGGTATTATCTAGTCCGTTTTCTGGGATCAAGTCAGAAGACTCTCCCACGAACATATACCTTTCGGGTTGGTGACTAACCCTCCCACTGCGACGAGGCATCTGAGCTGTGTCAGTAGTTGGCACAGTACGCGTTTGTCCCATACCTTGCATTAGTGGCAGTGTTGGTACATTCTCACCTGTTACAGGTGGATTTACCACTACACTGGGTTTTCCTGATGGAATTGCTTCTTTATTCTCAAGCTCGTGGAGAATAATTTCACTCTTGGATCTGTGGTTTCTTACATATTCGTCCTCCAAGAATCTCGCGTTGGTACTGACAACGACTTTCTGATTCTCTGGACAATAGAAGTAACCACCTTTCGTTTGCCTGGGATATCCTACAAACAGCATCAGCTTGCCCCTGCTTTCTAACTTATCAGGTTCCTTTGTCAGCACATATGCTGGACAACCCCAAACCCTCACTCTGTTCAAACTTGGCTTTCGCCCATACCAGAGTTCCAGAGGTGTTTTAGGAACTGATTTAGAAGGTACCAGGTTAAGCAAATAGGCCGCTGTTTCCAAGGCATACCCCCAAAACGAAAACGGCAAGCTTGCATAACTCATCATCGACCTGACCATTTCCAAGAGAGTTCTATTTCTTCTTTCCGCTACACCATTTTGTTGAGGGGTTCCCGGTGCAGTCCATTGGGATGTAATCCCATTGTCTGACAAGTACTGCAAGAACTCGTTGCTGAGGTATTCCCCACCACGATCTGATCGTAGTGTCTTGATAGTCTTACCAAGCTTCTTTTCTACCTCAGTCCGGAATTCTTTGAATTTCTCAAAGCATTCAGACTTATGGCGAAGCAAATAGACATATCCGAATCTTGAGTAATCGTCAATGAATGTGGCGAAATACTCATAACCTCCACGAGCTTGCGTGGACATTGGTCCACATAAGTCAGAGTGGATCAATTGTAACACATCCTCTGCTCGAGACTGACTTGCCTTGAAAGGCCTGGTCGTCATCTTTCCTTCTATACGGGACTCACAGATTGGATGCGGTACCACTTGGAAGGACTCCAAGAGCCCATCGCATGCTAATCTTTTAATCCTCTTTAGATTGATGTGACCTAGTCTCAAGTGCCAGAGATATGTTTGATCCTCATCGGAAGAAAACTTTCTCTTTAAATGATTATTATTATTAGATGAGTTTGCAACATTCACGGAAGATTTATGCATACAATCAATGATATAGAGAGAGTCAATCAGTTTGCCATGACAGATTACACCGTTATTACCAATGATAGAAACTCCACTATCAAAAATAACTGAATATCCATCAGAAAATAACTTGGAAACTGAAACTAAGTTCCGCCGAAAAACCGGCACATATAAAACATCTCTCAAAATCAGAACATTGTTTTCAAAGCATAAAGTAAAATCTCCAATGGCTACTGCTGAGACTCGTTCTCCGCTGCCCATTGAGATGGTAATCTCGTCATGCTTCAACTGCCTTGTCGGCCTGAACCCCTGCAAAGTATAACAAACATGGTCAGTAGCTCCAGTATCCACTACCCAAGAATGGGTAGAAACTGATGCTAAACATGTTTCCGTTATAAATGCACATGACGTACCTTGTCTACCCGTGCTAGGCACTAGACAATCTACTTCACTTCGCTTGCGTTTGCATGGCCTTGTGATAGCCTCTGCCTGATCAGTCTCTTCTAACCGCTTAAGCAATTCTTTTGCCTCAATCATAGTCTTGTCAAAGACCTTCATGAACTGAGCAAATTCTGAAGCTTTCTGGTCAGATTCCCATCGTTCTAGTGCCAAGAGTAACTCTGGAAGAGTGTACTTGCACCTGGCACCAAGGGACTCGACGAAATCACCATAAGAATCAGAGAGAGAGTGCAGGACGATATTGACTTTAGCCCGACTAGTAATTCGTCCACCTCTCTTTCTGTACCTCCTCATGATTTCCATCATGCTGTCAAGATGCAGAGACAACGAACTCCCATCAGTCATCTTCTTGCAGACCAGGTCTTCCACAAGACTGTAACTGACAGTTCGTCTCACCTTCCCATATACCCTTATTAGATCCCTCCATATCTCAACAAAAGATTGGTACTGATCGTACTTGAGCCTTAGTTCTCTGGATAGAGTTCTCTTAATGAGAATGCGGGCAAACTCATCAGAGATCTTCCATCTTTCATAGAACAGTCGCTCATAACCAGTGCAATTCCAATACTTGGGAGATAAAGGATCCATATAGAGTATACGAGAATGATTTGCAATGTGGAGTATTTCCATGAAGCAAAACTTCCACTCAGGAAAATTCGGACCGGTTAAAGGATTTGATGTCAAGAGATAAATGATACGATGAATAGACATATCTGAAAACAATAAATTAAAAACACCAATTAAAACATAGTCGCAAAACATTGAAACAGTTAAATATTGAAACCTTATGATAAAGCAATATTAATGTTTCCTCCAATTTGCCTAAGTATTACTATTGCAAGCCACACATGTGGACGTTTACAACAAAACACTTAACCAGACTGCATCTTTCAATTCCAGTCCTTTAATTCCAATCCATGCCCGGGTTCCTTAGACAAATGAAATTAATAATTGGAGACTAACTTAAGACCATATTATCCTACTGAGCAGGGACTTCACATATGAGTTATACTCTGGACAATATCTAAGCTAGCTTACCACCAAAGCCAACCCTCCCATATAAGGATCTATTTTAATACACCTGATCCCTTATAATAAGGTTGTCTCATTTAATTCAATCCCTAGAGAACTTATGAAAATTCAATACGCAAGCTACACATGTAGACGTTTATGCACGAACTCCCACTTCTCACATGAAATAAATGTTTGTTTTAAGAAATCCTATCTATTAGAACTTATGAACAATAAATTAAGTAAGCTACACATGTAGACGTTTACCTAATAAATTATCCACTTCCAATAAAGGATCGCTTTGTGGAGGTCTTATTAAAATTATGAGCTTAGTAAATTTTTAGTTCATAAGGTTCAATTGCACAGATTATTTTACGTAGCCATAATTATGACATTGCTAAAATTCTATCATGCAATGCATGAACCCCAAATTTATAGTCATAATTAATTACATAAAATAAATCACATAGCATGCTTTAAAGCTGTAAATAAAAGCCGTAAACGTGCTCCTATTATCTACAACATGCTCATATGCTGCGCAATTAAATTAAACACGTATATCATGCGAAGACAAATAATAAAGCAAATAAAAATTGTCCTCGTGGCCCCATGATAAAACGAAAAATAAATCTAACTATTACAAGTTGGAATTTATTTTTACAGATCTTCGACTGGGCTCCCACTACTTGAATTGAGATCTGGATTTATTTTCTGAACTTGGGCCTCCAAGATTTGATCTTTCAGAAAATTGGACAACTGGGCCAGTTAACAAGATCGCGGGCCTAGGCACACATTGCAAGCCCAATAGCCCGCGAGAACTCGGCCCGACGAGCCACCACCGGCGAAGCACTATCGCCGGCGACCCGCCGTCGTCGTGAGGGCTCTCTGCATGCACAACAGCCATGCACGTACATGCATGGATGAAGTCCGCAATACCGCCTCCTCCAACCGTTGCCCGTTTTGCATGCCGCCGCCCCGGCTTGCCCCGACCGTCGCCCGAACCGTCGTCCACTCTTCTTCTCCTTCTCCGACCTCCGTGACTCGCCGGAATAACGCAAGGATGGAATCAAGCTCGCGCGAACCATGCAAAAAAAACCCTAGGGTTTTTTGCGCCCGGTTCGCACGCCCAGCCCATCACCGCCCCAGCCCGCCATTGCCGGTCCCGAGCCACCGCCGTGCACCACCTGCCCCGCGCCGACGTCGTCCGAGGGAGGGGCCCCCGCGCCGGCCGCCGGCGTGCGTGCGAAGAGCAGCGCGGGACCTGCGCGCGCGAACGCGAGCCCTAGGGCTTGCAGCGTGCGCGCGCCCCCGGCGCTCCAGCCTCCGCACCGCCGTCCCGGCCGGCCGCCTGCCGTCGCCTCCTCGCGCCGTCGACCGCGCCTGGGACGCCGCACCCGCCATGGCCGGCGTGGGCCGCGCAGCCGTGCGCCTGCGTGCGTGCGCGCGCGCTGAAAACCTAGGGTTTTCGCGCGCGGCCGCGCCGTCGCCGCCGGCCGGCCGCGCCCCCTGCTGCCGTGCCTCGCCGCCGTCGACTGCCGTGCATGGCGCTCGCGCCATGCCGGCGCTGTCACGGTCGTGCGGCCCTGCGTTCTTCGCGTTCTTTGTTCTTCGTGTTCTTCGTTCTTCGTTTTACAGATTTAATTTTTGAAAATAAAATTACATTGAATAATTCTAATTACATTCTAAAAATTCTAATCTAACCACGGATTTATCTCGTGGGTGAAAAACGAATCCATATAAATGGGCGGATTAACCCGAGGAACCACGAGGACGAAAAACATTAAATCAATCCATAAACCATCCATTGCATGCAATCAATAATAATAATCATGCATGTTCATAGGCAATATTATTTCTCCGATAGAGCCAATTAATTAAACCTGGCTCTGATACCAATTGAAGGGATTCGTGAACTGAATCACGAAGTCCGTTTGCCAAGGATCTTTAATTGGAATATCAAAAATAAATTGCTATGCCTATGAACAATCCTAGCATGCTCCTATATTATTATGCATAAGAAGGTTATGCGGAATACCTGGATTGAAGAACGATGAAGAACGCGTGCGTAGAGATGCCCTTTGATCTTTCCCACGCACCAAGATTTAATTTCCTAAAAGATTGAGGAAATTAATCTTAAGAAAATAAATCAATATTTTCGAAAATAAAGAGGAGAGAGAAGAAGAAGAATCCTCCTGATCTGATCTTCTGATCTGTATCCCAACTCGATCTGAAAATCTGGTGAAGATTATCTATCAGATCCCTTGCCCGGTTGAGAAGCAGAATTTCCTCCTCGTATCAAGAACTCACTCGATCACCACAGCTCCCAATGCTCTGGTTTGCTGTGTGCAACTTGTGATCTTATGAGAAGTAGGTGCTTTGAGTTCTGAGGTACTGAGGCCTATTTATAGGAAATTCTTAGCTTCTATTGGGCTTGAGTTATCATGGGCCAGACCAGGGACCAGAATGCAAATAGCAAATAAGGCCTATCAATTAATTAATTCCCATATTCAACCCAGAATATAATTAATTAATTAATATTGATTCATGCCACCAGAGAATCAATACTGTCCTACCTATTTGCTACCACGTTTGAGGAACGGGTTGCAATGGACTCGGTTTATCCCCACATTTAAGGTTACAGACATTCGTTAATTAATTTAAGCTCTGACAAGCTATTTAATTAATTAACATCTTTAATTCCTGAATCAATCCACTCAAACCTTTTCACTTATGCTTGAACTTAATCAGCCTGCAGGACTTTAGCATAACGAACCTTTTGAGCTGTTCAGGGAATGTCACCATCCTATACTGGATGTGGTTACCTAGTTCAGATACCAGACAGTCATACACAGATTGATGTCACCCAAGACTGCAGAAGAACAGGTTCAACTAGAACCTTTTCTACAACTCAAAGTGACATACAATATATGTATACTTCTGTATCCTCATATAGGTTTAAGATTCCATCGAGTCATAAAGATCTAGATTCTTTTAATGTCAGATAAAAGAATCGATCTCGACTTAGGTCCTCATCAATGTGTACCCCACACCAGCATACCAAGACATCCAAGATAAGATGCTTATCCGCATATGCTGCAGCCTACACCGACAGTTTATCCTGGAACTGTCTCAGCTGTGATGACTATTTATATCTCGCTAGGTCAAACGATCCATACGATCTTCCGTGATCTTCTACACACCGTATGATCTCCCTATCAACGAGATAAGAGGACAATTGTGTTTGCGACACATGTTTGTTAATTCAGACAGGAGATGAACATACAACAATTATGATTCCCAGTATATTAACCAATAAACCTTGTACATAATATACCAATCATAATGCTTTCAGTATATAAATCCATCAAGTCTCAAATCATCGGTTCGGGAACAGCAAAGCCAACTCCTTCCTTATCATTGTCTTCTGTTCTTAGTCTTCTTGAATTTAGCTTTAATTTGGTTTATGTTAGCAAACTCACTAAAGATCTCAATTGTTCAGCCTCATTTTTCCCTAATTATTGCTTATTTCAGTATCTTACGACGAAGCCGATTATTGGTAAAGGGCATGAGTTGGGTGGCCTATACATGCTTGATACACCTGATTCATGTATTGATGAGCCAATAGCTTCACCGTCAGATCCTGTCTCAAGTGATGATCTTCCTATATCTCTCTGAAAAGGTAAATGTTCTTGTACCTTTCCTATTTCTTCTTTTGTTTCCTATGATCATTTGTCTGCCCCTACTCGTGCTTTGGTCACTTCTCTTTCTTCTGTTTCTAGTCCTAAATATGTTGCGAAAGCTTGGACTCACTCTGGTTGGCGTACTTCTATGATTGAGGAGATGAATGCATTATATGTTAATGGTACTTGGGTTTTGGTGGACCTTCCGCCGGGTAAACAGCCTATTGGGCGTAAGTGGGTATTTACTGTTAAGGTTAATCCAGATGACAATATTGCCTGTTTGAATGCTCGTTTGGCTGCAAAGGGCTATGCTCAAACTTATGGTGTAGATTATTTTGATACTTTCTCTTCGGTTGCCAAACTGACTTCTATCAGACTTTTGATTTTCATGGCAGCCTCTCATCATTGGACTCTTCACCAATTGGACATTAAAAATGCCTTCTTATATGGTGACTTTCACGAGGATGTTTATATGGAACAAAAACATTGCTTTGTTGCTCAGGGGGAGTCTAAGCAGAAGCAGGTTTGTTTTTTGAAGAAATCTTTATACAGCTTGAAGCAAAGTCCTCATGCATGGTTTGGTAAATTTACTCAGGGTGTTGAAAAGTTTGGTATGAAGATGAGTAAATTTGATCACTCGGAAATCTATAAATGGTCTGACCATGGCATTATCTTATTGGTTGTTTATGCAGATGATATTGTTATTACTGGTAGTGACAATGCATGAATTATGTCTCTCAAGCAATTCCTACACACCCAGTTTGAAACCAAAGATTTGGGGATGCTAAAGTATTTTCTTGGTGTTGAGGTTATTCAGAGCGAGAAAGGAATATTTCTATCGCAGAGAAAATATGTTCTTGGCTTATTATCTGAAACTGGAAAGCTATGGGCTAAACCATGCAGTACTCCAATGGTTCCCAACTCACACCTTACAAAAGATGGTGAGTTATTTGATGATCCTCAGAGATATAGAAGAGTAGTTGGAAAACTCAACTATCTTAGGGTAACTCGCCCTGATATTGCCTTTCCAGTTAGTGTGGTTAGTCAATACATGTCTTCATCTACTATTGACCATTGGAGGGTTGTTGAACAAATTTTGTGTTATCTCAAAGGAGCACCGGGACGTGGAATTGTTTATGCTAATCATGGCCATAATAGAATCGAGGCTTTCACAAATGCTGATTGGGCGGGATCTAAAGAAGATCATAGATCGATTACAAGATATTGTGTCTTTGTTGGAGGCAATCTAGTTTCATGGACAAGCAAGAAACAACAAGTTGTTTCGCGATCGAGTGCTGAGTCTGAGTATAGAGCTAAGGTAAAAGCTGCGTGTAAGATACTGTGGGTAAAAGAAATCCTCTATGAAGTGGGATTGAAGGTATTAATGCTTGCTAAGTTGTGGTGTGACAATCAAGCTGCATTACATATTGATTTTAATCCTGTTTTTCATGAAAAGACTAAGCATATTGAAATTGATTGTCACTTTGTTCGTGAGAAGATTCAGAAGGTTCTCATATGTACAGGATATATGAGGATAGAAGACCAACTTGGAGATATATTCACTAAAACCTTGAATGGTGCCCGAATTGCTTATCTTTGTAACAAGTTGGGCATGATTAAAATTTATGCTCCAACTTTAGGGGGTGTTAGAATATTAATAGTATATATGTAAATATGGTTATAATTGATATTGATTGATTTTAGTTCCCTAGAATAGATTTGTCTTCTTGTATATATAGGTGTAATGCATTTATCAATAATATGATGATAATTTTCCCAGCCATTACTTCTGTAACATCTAGCAAGAGTTATATATGTTTTCTTACTCTCTGAGTAAAAAAATAACTTGGAGTTGTCACTTCTCTGGTGATAACTATCATGGGTGTATACCAATAACTAACGTTGTTGAGAGGAACTCAAAATCTCACACTCAGTTTGAAGGCCATGTGGTGTGCCCATGCTTCAAGCATGAAGAAGTTTTGGATTGCAAATGAGTTGGAGAGTGCGCTAGTGGACTGGTGGATGCAACATTCATCAGCTAGCAATAGATCGTTGACATCTTTGTAATCTCCAGCTTAGTTATTCCAAATTGCGTCTCTGAAGAGAGAACGTAGGACAGTTTGGTCTGAACCTTTATAAATCCTTATGTTATTTACTACTTTCTCTAAGGTTTCTACACTAGATTAAAAACTCAACACTTCAAGTGTTGGAGTATTAATGGTAATTTAACTAAGTAATACTTCGACCTGCTAAACAACTATTTCTCTGAACCCAAGTTGGTGCAGAACAGCCAGTTTGGAGAGCCAATCACAGTAAAAATGATCTTCCGCTTCCGTTGTGCTCACTGACTCTAATTTGGGACTAACAATTGTAAATAATGTATTCATCTCATATAAATGATGTATTATTATCTTGTTCATAAATAATATATTCATTTTTTCACCGTTTCAATTTCTTTCCAGTTCCCCACCCCTATAGACATCGAAGACTCGCCAAAATCGTCTTCGAGAAAGCTTATGTCTCAAAACAGCGGTGGTGCACAAAAGACATACACGTTTTCGGAATGGTGAAATTGATATGTTGTGAATTGTGTGTAGATGTGCTGCGATCCTATGATACTTATCCTTTTTTTTGATCCTGTGATGACGACATACCTATAGCTGGGGAGATTCCCAAAATTGAAAATTGAAAATATAAAATAAATATATATATATATAAGAGATAAAAGAAAATATTAATTAGTTACTTGTTTTTTTGTTGTTGGGGGTAGGCCCTATTGGGTTTGTTCTCCCGAGTCTTTTATTTGAGTTAGGAGTGTGGTTTGTGTTCTTGGGTATTAGTTTTTCTGTTTGGGTTCGTTACATAGGCCCAACCATTTTGGTTTTATCTTGGCCCATGTTTAAGCATCTACACCTAAACCCTAATCGATTAAGTCACACTTTGAACCCTACGTTACGCCACACTTCTCACTCTCTCTAAAATTCCTCTCGCTTCTCTCTAAACTTGTGAGTGTTCGGTGAGTGTTCCAGTGAGTTCTTCCCTGTCTAAGTGCCTCTCTCTTTGTCTGAGTGAGTGCTATCTGTTGGTGGGTAGATCCTCTAGGACTGGCAACCACATTCTTCCTTCTGTTGCTTGAGAGTAGGGCAAAGGTCGACCTCAAGTGAGTCCTAAGCCATACGACCCGTCAGAATCGTTTGAGAAGGCAACGCACATCCATAATCAACTGTCGACGATTAAGCAATGATGTAGTAGTATATCTGCGAGACAAAAGCTTCAGGAAATGGGTCATTTGGTGTTGCGCACTCCTCTGATGGAAAAGCCTCTCGATTCGAGAGGCCATCAGGATCCGACAGTAATCAGGGTTGTGTAACGACAATGGTGGCTAATCTTAATAGTGACATCAAGAGTCAGGTTCCACTGCCCCCGCACGACTCACCGCTGAAGGGTCCACGTTGTCGGCACCTCAGGGTGTATGAGGTAGGTCGGTTGTGCCCTCACCCTGGGCCGCCGCACTGGTATTGCTTCTAATCCTCCCAGTTTTTTCGATTTCTATAGAAAAAGGCCAATTTGTGCCTATTGATTGGTGTCTTTCTTTTTTGTTACGTGTTTGACTGACTTCTGTGTTTCGCCGAAAGGCCTTGTCCCTAACCCCATTCCCGAGTTTTCTGGTCCCAAACCCCTATCCCATTATTTCACCCCTTAGGGGTGTAAGTGACTTACTATATTTTTTCGTTGCATTCTTGTTTACTATGTGTTGTTGTCTCTGTCTTTCCCTCTGTGTGTGTTGTTTTGCCATTTCTTATCTTACGATTCTTGGTTCCTGTTCTTGTTTTATATTTCTCGGTTGTCTCGTGGGTCTGTCAAACTGCTTACTCTGCATCTCTTTGGTCACCTGTGTCGAGTCTTAATGCACAAGTATAAAATAAGAAAGCTTGAATCTATTTTACTCTGTGAATCTATAAATTTGTGTAAGGTCACTAACTTTGTGGTTGTTCTTGCTATTTTAATTCTATCATGTGTGAACCCTAATGATCTTATTCCTACCATATCCTTCATGTTGACTGTTGATAAGTACGCTATTACGTTCACTTATGAATGGATTTTTAGGTTGTTTTGATAATTTTCTTAGAACGTTTACTTTAAATTCTGAGCATCGCATTACTTTTATATCTGAGTTGTTTGTTATGCTGAAAAATGCAGGTTTTTGGAGTAAAAATCACTAAGTCTAAAAAATGGAATTTTCTGTCGTGCGCTCTTTCTCGATCGACAGGATTCCTGTCCATCAAAACAGAGGGACAAGTTTGCCGTAGAAGTTCGTGTTGAAGGATGAAGCAGTCGACAGAGGATGACAATCCTGTCGATAGACAACCGCCCTGTCGATCGACAGGGAACCCGAAGCTGAGGCGTTTGGGACTGAAGTTGTATCTCGATCGACAGAAATTGCATCGATCGAGATACGGGTCATTCTGGCGGAATTTAATACTTTTAAGTTATTTCCATGTTGGGACAATTATACCTAGTATATATAGTATTGTTTATGCGAGATTTAAGGATTATGCCACTTTTTAAACCTAAAACCTAGAGTTTTTCTTGTAGAGTTGCCTTTGATCTGGTGTGAAGATTGTGATCGAACTTTTTGAAGATTGGATGCAATATCAAGACTTGTTTTCTCTATGAAGTATTGTTACAGGTTTTATCTTTCCATATTTTTGTTTAACATGAATATGTGTAGGTAATCTTTTATTCAAATTCTAGGGTTTATGTGATTGTCTTGGATGCATGTTTAGGTAATTAAATCGATCAATATTTTAAATTGGTTTATCAATTCTTGTGCTTTTTCTTAATCTGATTAAATTGGCCATTTGATTAGGTTTTCATAATTAATTAATTTGAGACTGAAAAGTAAAAATTGATTAATGGATTTAAGAATTGATAATATGGATTTTTAATTATGTCTGACAGGAAGAATTTAATACATAGGAATAAATCTGATGTTCTTGGGAGTTGTTAATTTTTCGAGAGACCGAGAGGATATAGGAAATTGACAATCTACTTTATAAATTGCCTAACCCTGGAATTTGTAATATTGTTATGATGTTCCACCATAATCAATAGTTTAATTGATCGACTGATTTCCCTTGCATGCTATCCTTGACATGAACTTGCCCTGGAATCTGATCTTTTCTCTAGTGTCTTAAAACTCAGTTTTAAATCTCTACTTTAATTTAAGTTGTTTGCAAAAATCTGTTTAAGTTTCAAAACCCATCTAAATATCATTAAAAATGTTTCAGTACATGAGATGTTCGCTTTTACAATCTCAGTGGGATCGATAATTTAAACTTGTCACTACTCTATAAGTATCATTAAAAAAATAGTGATCAACTGTTTGCACGTCTTTTCTTTTGGTGTGTAGTTATAAGATGGTTTCTAGGTCTAACTCATATGGTATGGTCCTTTTAAATGGGAAAACAAAATTTTCTCTCTGGAAGCAAAAGATAAAATGTGTTTTAATTCAGCAGAAAGTGTATAGGGTTGTAATTGAGGAATATTTAGATTCTGATACTCCTAAAAAATGCACTGAATGAATGAGTTAGCATGTTCTATTATTTTCTTAAATCTCGATGATTCTGTGATTAGAAAATTATGTATTATGTAGTCTTCTAAAGAATTATGGGAAAAATTAGAAGAAAGTTTTACTGAAACCTCTTTGCCCTGTAAAATGTTCTTACTCGACTCTATAAGTATCATTAAAAAAATAGTGATCAAATTTTGGCGCCGTTGCCGGGGATTGTTTAGAATTATCTTGTTATTGAATCTGTTTAGGGTTGTTGATTTAAGTTGTAGTTTTAATTTTAATTTCTCTTTCATTTTTACAGGATTTTCTTATTATTTTCCTTTAAAATTTTCGCCAGTTTTTCTTTAAAATTTTACCCTCTGTCTCGACCGACAGTCTGCATCTCGATCGACAAAGTCGCTGCGACCGTGTCGATCGACACAAAGCCTGTCGATCGACAGAGAAGTCGTTTTTCAATTATTTCTGTTTTATCGTGTATTTCGTGTGTTAGTTAATTTCTTTTGGTTTGTTTGTTGTTCTGTGTTTACTCACTCTTCCCTCGACTTATTTTAAGGTAGTTTATGAACACAAGGAGGAGTGGTAAAGCACCGATTCCAATCAACCCTGAAATTGAGGCTACGTGCAGAAGAAACAACAGCAGGAGACACCGAGAGGAAGCCGCTTCCAGCAGTGAAACTGTCAAAATGGCTGAAGAAAATCAAGAGAATATCCCCAACCTTACTCCCGAGCATACAATTGAACTTTTGAGAGAGATGCACTCCATGCGGGAGCGTATGGTTATATTGGAGCATGAAAGAGCCAACAACAGAAATCCTCAGGACAATAATCCTCCTGAAGAATCTTCAGATGACGAAGATAAGGATGACGATCTAGGGTTTGATGCTGACGAGGATGAAGATGCTATCCAGAAAAGATGCAGACCTAAGTTCCAGGAGACTGATTTCAGCATTGGCATCAACGCCAATAACTTTGAGCTGAAGACTAGTTTGGTGCAGATGGTTCAGCAGAGTCAATATGGGGGCCGAGCTACTGAGGACCCCTATGCTCATCTTGACAAATTTACCATGCTCTGCAACACTGTGAAAATCAATGGAGTCAGCAAAAGTGCCATGCGGATGAGGCTCTTTGCCTTTTCTCTGCGAGACAAGGCCCAGTCATGGTTTTCTGCTCTGGATAAAACCAATATCAGCACTTGGAAGGAATTGAGGAACGCGTTCTTGATGAATTTCTTTCCTCCAAGTGTCATCAGGCAAAGGAAGAAGGATATCAATAGGTTTTCTCAGAGACATGATGAGAATTTTTATGAGGCTTGGGAGAGATACAAAGAGTTGTTGAGAGTATGTTCTGGCCACGGGTTATCTTTGGCAGATCAAGCTGAGACTTTTTATGAATGATTAAATGAAAGGACTGTCGAACTGATGGATTCCACATTGGGGGACTCTGTGATGACAAAGGGTCCCAAGAGAGCCATGGCCTTCTTTCAGAAGATGGAAACTAACAGTCAAAGATGGTCGAATATCTGCAAGGAACCAGTCAAAGCTGTGGAGAAGGTAGCAAAACTTGAGTTAGATTTGTTGGGAGAGATCAAGAAGCTGAGAGAGGACTTTGCCAAGATGGAATCTAGACGAACCGTTGCTGCTGTCGATCCAGTTCCGTCCTCTTCTTGTGAGACTGATGCCGCTGATGTTAATTTTGTCCAAAGAGGTGGTTATCAGAATAACAACCGAGGAGGATATTCACAAAATCAGAGCTACAAGCAAGGGTACAATCAGAACTTCAATCCCAACAAGACAAGGAATCACCCGGGTTTCTCATATTCAAATCCTGATGCTGCCGAGCAACCTCCTGCTGGACTCAATGTGGAGGATGGAGAAATTGTGGAACCAAAGAAGAAGCTGAACCTTGAGGAAATCGTAGACAAGTTCATGCAAGGGTCCGATAAAAGAGTTGGGCTGCTGGAGAAAGAGGTGCAAGGAATCAACACCAAAGTGGATAGAGTAGAGAAGCATGCTCAGATTATCGAGACACAGGTCAGCCAGATTGTCGCATCCCTTGGATCACAACATAAACAAGGGCAGCTACCGAGCAACACTCAGGCAAACCCAAAGAATCAGAGAAATCAGGTTAACGCCATCACCTTGAGGGGTGGCAAGTCCTACAAGGGACCCGACAAGAAATGGGCCAAATTTGAGGCCAAAGAAGGGAGCGAAAAGGAGGAGGAGCCCGCGGGAGATGCCTTTATCTCGATTGACAGAACCCCTATCGATCGAGACAGAGAGCCAGACTCAGCAATCAATGCAAATGCTGGCATGTCGATCGACACGCCTCCCCGTCGACCGACACAGCCGCCAGGCCCCGGTGAAAAGTTGCCCTCGTTGCCGTTTCTGCAGCAGTTTTCCAAGAAGAAGATAAATGAGAGGTATGCACGATTTTTAGAGAATATGAAGAAAGTGCACATCAATATCTCTCTCGGGAAGCTTTGCAAGAGATACCGAGGTATATCAAATTCTTGAAGGATTTGGTCGCTCAGAAGAGACCTATGCTGCAGCACGAGAAGGTGAACCTATTTGAGGATTGCAGTGCTATTATTCAGAAGAAGCTGCCTCTGAAAAGAGAGGATCCGGGGTCATTCACTATTTCTTGTGTTATAGGTGGAGAGACATTTGGCTAGGTGCTTTGTGATTCTGGAGCAAGCATCAATCTGATGTCGTTGTCAATTTTCAAGAGACTGGAGATTGGAAATATCAAGCCGACTACCATCACTCTTCAGATGGTTGATAGATCGATCTCTTATCCAAGAGGAATTGTGGAGGATGCCTTGGTAAAAGTTAAAGATTTCATACTCCCGGCTGACTTCGTTGTTTTAGACATGGAGGAGGATCACAATATCCCGCTGATTCTGGGGAGACCATTTCTGAGGACCGGAGGAGCCCTGATCGATATTCGAGATGGGAAGCTAACATTCTGAGTTGACAATGAGTCTATGACCTTCGAGATTTTCAAATCTATGCCAAAACACGATGAATGGAGCTACCAAGAAGAATGTCATGTGATAGACAGTTTCGACCCAGTGATTTCTTCCCCTTTACTTTCTATTCATTCTGAAACTGATTATCTGGAACAATGTCTTCACCACTCTTTATTTTCCTTTTCAGAGCTAGATGAAGCCTGTGACGAGCTTCTGGACTTTATTATGGAGCTACATGTGAAGGAGGAGTTGCCCAAGGCAAAGGAGAACAAAAGGGAGTCCGCTCGACACAAAACCAGCGTTGAGCGCTAGAAATTTACCATCCTGTCGATCGACAGGAATCCTGTTGATCCACAGAGTTGCCGAAAACCACCCAATCGACAAGCAATCCAGGAGGAAGAAGGAGAAGCATGTAGCCTCTGTCTCAGTCGACAGAGAGGTTGTGTCGGTCGACACAGCCACACCCAGGGCGGAAAAATGACCCGAACCACCTGTTTTGGAGCTGAAACCTCTTCCCTCTCATTTACAATATGCTTTCTTGGGTTCTGATGATACATATCCTGTAATTGTGTCTTCTTTTCTTACTTCTACAGAGTTGGAGAAACTGCTACGAGTTTTGAGGGACCACAAGTCAGCTATTGGATGGACACTGGCAGATATCAAAGGAATCAGTCCAACCATATGCCAGCACAGGATCAATTTGGAAGAAGAGGCTAAACCGAAGAGGCAAGCCCAAAGAAGACTCAACCATACAATGCAAGAAGTCGTGAAGAAGGAAGTACTGAAGCTTCTAGACAATGGGATGATTTATCCCATTTCCGACAGTCAATGGGTGAGTCTGACACAGGTTGTGGCCAAGAAAGGGGGAATGTAGATTGTGAAGAATGAGGATGGCGAAGAGGTGGCGATGAGACCAGTCACAGGATGGCGGTTTTGTATCGACTGCCGAGCTCTGAATGCCGCCACATGCAAGGATCACTTCCCTCTACCCTTCACCGATCAGATGCTTGACAGACTGTCAGGTTATCCCTACTACTGTTTTCTTGATGGATATTCTGGTTATAACCAAATTGCAGTGGCCCCAAAAGATCAGCATAAGACGGCTTTCACTTGCCCATATGGAGTCTTTGCTTACCGGAGGATGCCTTTTGGTTTGTGCAATGCACCTGCTACTTTTCAGCGGTGTATGATGTCTATTTTTCATGATTTTATTGAGCACATTATGGAGGTTTTTATGGATGAATTTTCTATCTTTGGTAGCTCGTTTGATAATTGCTTGCAGAATTTAGCTACCGTGATGGAGAGGTGTACTGAGACGAATTTGTGTTTGAACTGGGAGAAGTGCCACTACATGGTGAAGGAAGGGATTGTATTAGGGCACCGGGTGTCCTCTGAAGGTTTGAAAGCTGAAGGTTTGAAAGTGGACAGGGCTAAGATCACGGTAATCGAGAAGATGCCGCCACCACTGAATATGAAGGGAGTTCGGAGTTTCCTAGGCCATGCCGGGTTCTACCGTAGATTCATATATGATTTCTCTAAAATCTCTAGACCCCTTTGTAATCTGCTTGAGAAAGATGTTTCTTTTGTTTTTGATGTAGAGTGTTTGAAGAGCAATTGAAAAAGGCATTGGTGACTGCTCCAGTCCTCACTTCTCCAGATTGGGATGAGCCCTTCGTGCTCATGTGTGATGCTAGTGACTATGCAGTTGGATCGGTTCTAGGGCAGTTGAAGGGGAAGCTTTTCCATGTCATCCACTATGCCAGCAAGACTAAGAACCCTGCCCAATGAAATTACACCACCACGGAGAAGGAGATGTTTGCTGTTGTGTATGCCTTTGACAAATTTCGGCTTTACTTGATAGGGTCGAAAACTATTGTTTATATTGATCATGCTGCCATTAAATTTTTGTTTGCTAAGCATGATGCCAAGCCCAGATTGATCCGATGGATCCTCTTACTTCAAGAGCTCGATGTGGAGATCAAGGACAGGAAAGGCTGTGAGAATGTGATTGCCGACCATCTCTCAAGGTTGGAGTATCCGGTTGAGGGGGATGATCAGAAGATGAGGATCCAAGAGACTTTCCCTGATGAACAGGTCTTTGTATGCAAGGATAGGGACCTCAAGGAGTATTATTTCAACAAGACCCCTTGGTATGCTGACTATGCTAACTATTTGGTGAGTGGAGTTCCCCCTCCGGAGTCTACCCCACAGGAAAGGAAGAGATTTCTGAAGGAGGTTTGATTCTACTATTGGGAGGATCCGTACCTGTGGCGCTGATGTGCCGATTCTATTATCCGCCGGTGTGTCCCTCAGCCTGAGTTCTTCAAGATCATTGAGGCTTCTCACTCCTCTCCTAGCGGTGGCCACTTTGCTACCAACAGGACCGCCTTCAAGGTCCTTTCTAGTGGTTTCTACTGGCCGACCATCCATGGCGATTGCGAGGCCTTTGTTTCTAACTGTGACAAGTGTCAGAGGATGGGAATCATTTCAAAGAAAGATGAGATGCCTACTACACCAGTGATTGAGGTCGAGATCTTCGACGTGTGGGGGATAGACTTCATGGGACCCTTCCCACCTTCAGGAGGTTACATTTACATTCTTCTGGCTGTTGATTATGTTTCTAGGTGGGTGGAGGCCATTCCGACGACCACCAATAACTCCAAAGTTGTGGTGAACTTCCTCCAGAAGTATGTGGTGACTCGATATGGCACTCCGAGAGCCTTGGTGAGTGATGGTAGTTCCCATTTCTGTAACCGTACTATTACTGCTCTTCTTGCTCGATATGGTGTCAAGCACAGGGTAACTACTCCATACCACCCTCAAGGAATGGCCTCGCTGAGTTATCCAACAGGGAGATCAAAGGGATCCTTGAGAAGACTGTCAAGATAAAGAAGGATTGGGCATTCAAGCTCGATGACGCACTGTGGGCTTACCGTACTATTTTCAAGATGCCGATTGGTATGTCTCCATTCCAGTTGGTCTTTGGTAAGTCCTGTCATCTTCCTGTGGAGCTTGAGCACAAGGCATGGAGGACTATGAAGGAATTGAATCTGAATTGGAAGGCTGCTGCTGAGAGTCGAGCTGCCTACTTGAATGAGATGGACGAATTCCATGAGGAGGCTTATGAGAATTCCATAATTTACAAACTCCGAGCAAAGAGATTCCATGATCAAGGCCCGAAGAGGCGATAATTCTACAAAGGGGATCTGGATCTAGTCTTTAATTCTCGCCTCCGCTTCATGCCAGGAAAGCTGCAGTCCAAGTGGAATGGACCATATACTGTGGTCAACATTGCCAGCAATGGAGTCATGGAGTTAGCTGGCCAAGATGGCACAATCTTCAGAATCAATGGACATCGCGTCAAGCGTTACTACAGCGCGCTGCAAATTGGAGCTGTGGAGGTGCATTATCTGAACCGACCATGATGTGAGGTATCGTCGAGCTAACGACGTTAAATAAAGCACTTGTTGGGAGGTAACCCATCATTTTATTGCTTTATTTCAGTTTTAGAGTCAATTTTTCGAGTCTTAGGTGTTTTAGGATTTGTTCCATGCCTTAGAAAAATTTCCATCTTTTAATTCCAGTTTTAAAATTTTGGGCCTCTGTCTCGATCGACAGGATTCCTGTCCATCGAGATGTGTGTCACCTTTCAAATTTTGTCAAGTCGTTAAATGTGTTGATCGACACCCGGCCTGTCGATCGACACGACTGTGTCGGTCGAGCCGGTCGGGTCGATCTGGTTTCAGGTTTTAATTATTTAATTGAATATTAAACAAAAAAAACAAAAATACTGAAAAATAGCGCGTCTGTCGATCGACAAGATGCCTATCGATCGAGACAGACGCGCGAAATCAGCCTTTTAAAAACACAGAACAACCCTTTTTACCTCACTTTTTCTCTCTATCTCTCGACACACACGCACGCCTCCCTTCCAAAAATTCCTCCCGACCGATTTTCTTGTCGTTCCACTCCTATCCACTCAAGGTAAACTCTCTTCCCTACTCTCCTTTCAAGTTCTTTATTGCTTTTATCTTATTTTTGTGCATTATTTGAGTTATGAGCCCTAGTTTTGCCCCCTTTTTGCATTGGTTTGAATTGTGTTTTTACTTCGATTTGTTGCATATATCGGGTTACTTTGGTTCGTTCTAGATTGTAGGAGAGTCAATATGAGTTCCTTGCGGCTTAATTGTTGATATTTGTGGATTTTTGAGGATTTGAGGATTCCAAATGCAACCCCTTTACTGTAGCTCACTTTCTACCTTTCAAAATTTCAAATTATGTTTGATTTGCTTATTGGTTTATGTTTTGCACTTGGTTTTGGTGTTAATTGCATGATTGGGTGGTCAATTTGGAATCGGTATCCTCAATTGAGGTTGAATTTTTTATTTTGATTCATACACCCCCCTCCTTACTGTTGCTTGGTTTGTGCCTCGCCCATGTGTACATTTTGGTTCTTGTGACCTATGATTGTTGTTGTGCACTTGGATTTGGTATGAATGGGTGGTTATTTTGCTATGAGTATGCCTCTTTGTGGTTGATTTCTGTGGATAAACTTGCACTAGGCAAGTTTGGGGGAGTAGGTTGTTTTCTCCTATATTGTTGGTGTTGATTATGTGCTTTGTTGGTCCTGTAGATTGAGGATGCCATCTTCTGATGAGAAGTACATCTCGGAGGAGGATGAGGAGATGCATGATGATATGGAGTCTGAAGGAGGCAAGGAGTCTGAGGCCGGCGAAGAGGAGCTGCCTTCTTGGGATCCTGACTTTGCCTATCCCGACCACCGACACCATTTTTTTCACATGAAAACCTTCACCTTGAAGGCAACGAGGTACCCCGATGCTGCTGACTTGCGCCGGATGGGACGTCCAGCAGTTGTTTGCCCGGTGTAGCTAGGGGCACTTCATTGAGCAGCGGTGGCCCACTATTCCCCCTTGGTCCTGGAGTTCTTTGCCACACCCCAGATCATCGAGCCTGCCCGCCGCCAATGACCCGTCGAGCCTAATGGGATTCAGTTTCAGCTGCGGGGGCAGCCGCATAGGCTTAGCCGATCAGAGTTGGATGGGATATTTGGGTGTGCCCTGGGAGGCTTGTACAGCCCGCCTCCCGAGTTCTAGATCGGGACTTTCTGGCCTTCTATTGCTGCTGCAGCTGATCCAGCAGACTTTGATATTGGTAACATGAAGGCGACCTTCATTGATAATCCGGTGCTGCGATACATTCAGAAGCTATTTGAAGTATCTGTTTTCGGCCGAAATGAGCACGGGAAGGCCCGTGGGAGTGAGATTTTATGCATCTGGGCTATGCTGAGTGGAGTACATATTAGTCTGGCTGCATTTTTCATGGAGAATTGGAAGAGACAGCTGATTGCCACTCCGGGCGACTTCTGGTGTGGAGGATTCGTGACTCCCATTGCTGCGCACTTTGATATTCATGTTCATGCTTTCACACCACTTGCTGGCGACCGGACACTAGTGATTGGCCAGCTGGAGCAGTTCAGATTCCTCATTTACTCTGGAGGTGATTTGTACTTGCGCTTTTTGAATGGCGACATGTTTCTTTTGCCAGCACCTGAGCTGACACATGTCACGGACCTCGAGTTTCGCGACAACTAGTTTATGGCCACACAGGCCCATATGGACAGGACCCAGAGTTCCCGAGGTGGACGACCCACCTCCCGACTGCTTCACCGTGATGGCACACTGCCAGATCAGTAGGTTCGTACCCATGCGGAGGAAGCTGAGCGACTGGCCGAGGAGCGGTGATGGGTTGCTGCGCAGCAGAGAGATGAGCAGCCCCGATCTGACCCCCCCATTTCAGTCCATTCCACCTTTTCTTTCAGGGGGAGGGGATGGTGCCTCTACTTCTTACGGTGGTGCCAGTACTTCCGGCACCGTCCCCAACTGGGGACCGTTTCTTCAGTTTATGCAGGAGTAGATGGCAGCCACTGCCAGCTTCCGTACTGAGCTTAGAGTCGTTCATGATCATCAGTTGGTACAGGATGCTATACTTGCCGACATCCGGACTCAGCAGGCTGCCCACACCGCCGCCGTGGTGGATCTGACCCGCAGGATGGAGGAGCACTTCTTATCATTTGAGCCTGCCCTGCGCTATGGCCGCCGGAACAGGAGGGACAAGTGCGATCAGAGTCCACCAAGGAAGTGAGGTCTTGATTCCCTTCCTACAAGCTGACTTTCAAACTTATTCTTTCCTTCGTATTGAATAAGTTTGGAGGGAGGATGACTTGTGGGAATGGAATTTGTTATCATTTACTTGCTTTAATTCTGATTTGATGTACTTCAGTTATTTCCGTGTATTTCAGTTATTTCCCTGTACTTTATTTCATTTTAGTTGTATTTGCTTCAGTTTAGTCATTTCTGATGTATTCGTTACTTTCCGATGTATTTGTTCTTAGGTTCAAAATCCATTAAGTGTAACTTGAGATTATGTACTCTTCCTTCCCTAGATATGAACTTGGTTGGTCGATGATTGGTCTACACTGAGATTGAGACAATTAGGATTGCATGATGAGTAGCCGATGATAGGAGAATGTCGCATGATGAGTTGCTCTCTGATTCTTGATTTTGCTTGATTTATCTGGTTTGGATTGGATAATGTTAGGGAAGAACAAAGAACCAAGTGAGAATTGTGCCTGAATTTTTCTTTCATGTGTGATCGAGTCTGCAGTTGGATTCTAGACACTACTAGAATTTTTATCTTTTGTGACACCCTTATTCTCACAGCATTGAAAAAATGTTGTAATATTTCATATATTATGACATGTGTCAGGAAAGAGTAATGTTAATTAATTTATAAATATATTTTTAATTAAGAATTAATACTAAATTCTATAAGTTTTTTTTTTCAAACAAGTAATTTTGGAGTGTTAGCAAAAATATATATTTCTAAAGAACAAAAAAGAGGAGAAAATTTCACTCTCTAATAATTTTAACATGACATTATACAGTGTTAGGAAAAGATTTTTAACCTCACATTCAAACAAATACAAACATGCTTAACAAATAAATGCAACAGTTTTATTTTCCCCCATTTATTTTGGACATCGTCCTCTTCTTTCCCTCTCTCTAATCTAATTTTTACTCTCTCAAATTGAAATCACAAAGTTTGTCATCGTTCTCCTCATCTCTCTCCCAGAGTGGCGGCTCTCCATACTTCTACTCCACAATGCACTTCGTTGACCTCACACCAAAAAGCTAATTATTGTAAGTTATGTTAATTCTAAGAATTTTATTTGCTTTTATATAGATAAACCCTAACTGTTTATAGTCGAGAATGTCTAGACCCTAGTTGCAAAATTGATAAATCTCGCCGATCTTCAGATTCAATCGGTGGTTGGACCAGTCGAAAATAAAGCTAGATCCCTTGAATTAAGAAAACCTCTTGTTAAGTCAAAGAGTGAGAATACACAAAAACCATCTGCGAGGCAAAGGGGAACAGTCTTGGACGACATTAAATTCACCGGAAATTACTATTGGCTAAAGTTTTGTTGCTTGTTGGATCCAGGAATAATGCAGGGTGTGCTGCCTCGATTCTGAGCTAGCATCAGCAAAAGTTATTCAGGAATCCTTCGCGTTCTTCACAGATGCTTCTACGGAGTAGTCACATAGTTGGTCAATTTCAGACACTGGTACGTTCCTTCATGTGTTTCTTGGAATTGCAATGATAAGTACTTATAGTTGTATTATCATTTAGACTCTTGTTTTATGTGTTTGTTATAGACATTGGGATTTTGATTTGTAGAGTGAATGGTTCTACATTCATATGGTTAAGTGGTTAAGTTTTACCAATTTTCTTGATTTTGAATCTGGTTTGTTAGAATCGGGATTCATTCGCCATGTCTTTTGAGCGCTAAATGATGATTTTTCTCATTTGCTTTATGATGGATGATGTAGGAGTAGGAAGTGCCTTGGATTAGATACTGTGCCCTATGAATGATAGACTTTCATGATGACATTTACCTTAGCTATTTTATTAGCAAATATAGACCTCGTTGATGAGTTCATTGCTAGGATCCATGGATGATAAAAGACATAACAATTAATAATGAAATTAGATTTGGCTTGGAACTGGTAGAAAACTATACAATTATATATTTCATCAACATGAGTTATGTTAAGAAAAAAAATACATGGATCTTTTCTCAGTTTATTTAATTTAATGGAAATTGTTATTGATTAATTTTAAGATGGGAAATTGCTTTAGTAACTTGGTAACTAAAATGCTGATATGAGTAATTGTTTCTTTGCTACTGGTTTGACTTAGGTTCATGAGTTTCATCGATTGTATAAAATTAAAAAGATATTTATGAAGATTTCACAATTAGCACTTGGTAGTGGTGGAATTCCACACTCATTAGCTGATTCTAGTCTAGAAATCTCAAATATGCATTATTATAATCTCAACTTTCCTAATGTCATTCTTTTCCATACTCTTGTAAAGGAATTGTACTAATGTATTGTTCCCTTCTCATTAGCTTGTGGAGAGAAGTGATCAGAATGGGTGGGTATGAACAGGTACGGATAAGGTTTTTTGTCTTAAACCTGAGCAGAGAATTTTGATGGAGAGTTTTAAACCTCAATAGTTGTCTACTCTTCTCAGTTCTCTGGCATGTAGTTGATAATTTGGATCCCAATATTGGTTTTGCAGGTCCACTCTTTTTTTTTCTTTTAATTCAAAAGCTCTTTTTGTTACAGTGAGATCACTTATAACCACCTGAATAATTTCAATTCTGTAAATGCTACACCAAAAATAGGGTTACTGACATCTCATAGTCGTTCTCTGTGTTTCAACTCTTCTTCAAAACAAAATAATATGTAAGTCTGTTAATCTACCAACATTCTCACACATAGGAACTCTTATTATGAACTATTCCATCAATTTCACTTTGGGTTTTGATTCAGCTTAATGTTAGGCAAATTGTTTACAGGACTTGTACAACTGAGGTTTTTATGAGAAGGTTATGTCCAAATTACTTGACAAGTCATCTCCTTTTATTGTTTCCTTACTAATTATAATTGTAAGCTTGTCTTTCTTTTATTTTCTTAGAAATGTCAGAATTTCTCAAATATTCTGGTCTCTCCTATTGTGGTACATCTATTTGCATGTATTCTGGTATGACCAACATCTAGAAGGGTGCAAAAAGTTGCATTCTTATTTTTTGTTTTGGCAACAGGGTTTTTGTTTAATGCTCACTCTAAACTTCCCGTGGTGTTGCTGGATTCCAATATAACCTATGAAAGACAAATTTATTGATTCTATAACATGCCATGCACCATACTAGCTCATAGGATGTCTTTGATGGAGACTTTCTCATGAATCATTTAAATACCTATCCCGAGAATTCTCTTGACAAATATGTGATTCCTCAATAGACTTGATATTCCTGATATGCGTAGCTACTCTGAAATATCTTTTAACCTATCATGAGCCTTCTCTCTTGTGGTGTTTACTTGCGATGGGGAAAAATGAACCAGTTCTATAAAATTTCAGAAATCAGAACCTCTTTGAAACGGTATATTTAATATCATTTGGCTCTTTAGATAGAATTTTACATATAATTGCTCTTCTTCAACTACTCTTGCAAATACTTGTAGGTCATAGATTCTTCATTGAGTAAGAGTTTTCAGCTAGATTGCTTTTTTTTAATAAGTGTTTTTGCTTTATTACCTATATAACTTTTCCCATTCTATTAATTCTATTGGAATTTTATTTGTTAGGTTCAACATTTAAATTTCAGAGAAGGTCTAAACTTATGAACTTCCATATACTTTTTAGCTTTAGAACTTGAACATGTTATCTTCTCCACAAAATTAGGTTGAGGCCTATTTTTATTATGCTATTAGTTTTAATCTAACTGGTATGTGAATAAATTTTATATTTCAGTTTAGAGCTTAAGAATGGCACTGCAGATTAAAAAAAAAAGAACAATTTATTTTTCCTGCCTGCTGCTAGGTTATTATTAGTAATTCATAATATCACTAAATTCGGCTTCTTCATATCTGTTCATTTAATTAAACTTATAATTATAGAATGTTCTTTATTTGTTGTTCTTCTGGATTCATGTTATTCCATTTATTCGATATCCAGGTTAATACTCTATTTTTTTTTTCTGTTGGAGAGGGGATTGATTTTCTTACTGCCAATCTGATAACATCTCAAAAAAAATTCCTCGTTTTTAGATGGATATTTCTCCTTCAGCTAAACAATTGGCCTCAGATTTTCTTGACGATACCTTCAACGTTCCGCATGTATCGATCTCTTCATATTTATTCATTAGTAGTATATTCAATTATATTGCATCTAAATAATATTTTTTATTCTTGTTCTCTTTTCTTCATGGATGTCAGTTGGGGCTGAACTAGGTTGAGCTGGAAATAAAAGACGCAATTGATGGTGATGAGCGCTTGATTCGGACTGCTTTTTAAAAAAAAAAAGATTTTGGAATTGTTTGCTATCTTTTAGTCTTGAATATGAGTACTTTTGTAATTTTACAAAGAACTAGTCAAATTACTTGAATTTTATATTAAATATATTTTTAGCAAATGTCATTTGAAAGTTATTTGTTGAATTGATTATTTTGCTTATTGATGTTTAGATTGTAAAAAATATATAAAATGTGTATTTGATGAAAATGTCTTTTATGACACTATTTGTTAGCAAAAAATAGTTTTACCAACAGTGGAATTTGTCAATTTAAATTTATTTTTTCAACAGGCAAATGTGTGAACATAATGATTTATATTCACATTGAACCTTGTTACTTTAGATGCATTTTAGTGACATGTATATGTGTGAGGAGAGGTAGGATTATAATGACACTCAATTATGTCACTAAACATATATTTTTGTGACAGGTAATTTGTTGGGTTATAGTGACACCATTACTGTTATTATAAGTATCCACCCTATTATGACATCTTTTGGGACAACAAGGTATATGACTGTGAGGATAGCTATATGTGTCAGTATAACTATTAATTAACAACATCTAATACTGTTGGGATAGATTGAATTTCTAGTAGTGAGAATTTGGCTTATTTCTCTCTCGAGACTGTATTGATGTGAGACTTGGTGAAAATGATCTTAGGCATCTCTTTTCTTAGCCTTATCCCAAACACTAACCCTACACATGACCACTTGTAGCCACCTTGAGCCTGAAAAGTATTTCTTCTGATGTAAGTAGTGTTCTGGTGAGTCGATTGTGTAGATTGAATTAGAAAATGAGAAGGGTAGTGTGATTATGAGCTGTGGTTTGTTGAAAATGTGAATGCTCATGGATTTGAGCTGACTTGAGAAAAATTATATGAAAAAAAAAAGAGAAAAAGAGAGAAGAAAAGTTTACCCTCTTGTGTGCAGTTGGGTTTTGTTTGTACTATGGTTTAAACTGTTATGATAAGTTCACAAGGTGAACATTTGTTGAAAATGTATGTATAAGTAGAAAAGAGGAAGTTGAGGAAGAAATGTGATGTGGATTGACAGTTGGGAAGTTGTGGAAATCATAAGTGTGTTAGCCACTCAGCCTAAAAACGACCTACCTTCTAGAAAAGCCCCATTACAACCAAGTTAAAGACCTTTTTAATTCACTGAGTTATCTTACTTTCTAAGCAGTGGAGAGATGAGAAATTTGCCAAACTTATGGTTAAGAAAACTGTATTAATTTGAATTGAGTGAAACACATGTCCTAAACACTTGAGTGATGAGTGATTGATGAAATTCTTCCTATCTGTAAGGTTCTTCCCGAAACTGTTGGTAATTTGGATTGGATTTTGATTGCATTATCTTTTGGATGAGAGTGTACTTAGATTGTGATGAATCTTGTGAGGTATTGATCTCTGTTTGCATGAATTTAAGTTTCTTTTGGTGTTTTGATCGAGGACGATCAATAGTTCAAGTTTGGGGGAGTTGATAAATACGCTATTTCGTTCACTTATCAATGGATTTTTAGGTTGTTTTGATAATTTTTAGTACGTTTACTTTAAATTCTAAGCATCGCATTACTTTTATATCTGAGTTGTTTGTTATGCTGAAAAAATGTAGGTTTTTGGAGTAAAAATCACTACATCTGAAAAATGGAATTTTCTGCCGTGCGCTCTTTCTCGATCGACAGGATTCCTATCGATCGAAACAGAGGGACAAGTTTGCCGCAGAAGTTCGTGTTGAAGGATGAAGCAGTCGACAGAGGATGACAATCCTGTCGATCGACAACCGCCCTGTCGATCGACAGGGAACCTAAAGCTGAGGCGTTTGGGACTGAAGTTGTATCTCGATCGACAGAAATTGCATCGATCGAGATACGGGTCATTCTGGCGGAATTTAATACTTTTAAGTTATTTTCATGTTGGGACAATTATACCTAGTATATATAGTATTGTTTATGCGAGATTTAAGGATTATGCCACTTTTTAGACCTAAAACCTAGAGTTTTTCTTGTAGAGTTGCCTTTGATCTGGAGTGAAGATTGTGATCGAATTTTTTGAAGATTGGATGCAATATCAAAACTTGCTTTCTCTATGAAGTATTGTTACAAGTTTTATATTTCCATATTTTTGTTTAACATGAATATGTGTAGGTAATCCTTTGTTCAGATTCTAGGGTTTATATGATTGTCTTGGATGCATGTTTAGGTAATTAAATCGATCAATATTTTAAATTGGTTTATCAATTCTTGTGCTTTTTCTTAATCTGATTAAATTGGCCATTTGATTAGGTTTTCATAATTAATTAATTTGAGACTGAAAAGTAAAAATTGATTAATGGATTTAAGAATTGATAATATGGATTTTTAATTATGTCTGAGAAGAAGAATTTAATACATAGGAATAAATCTGATGTTCTTGGGAGTTGTTAATTTTTCGAGAGACCGAGAGGATATAGGAAATTGACAATCTACTTTATAAATTGTCTAACCCTGGAATTTGTAATATTGTTATGATGTTCCACCATAATCAATAGTTTAATTGATCGATTGATTTCCCTTGCATGCTATCCTTGACATGAACTTGCCCTGGAATCTGATCTTTTCTCTAGTGTCTTAAAACTCAGTTTTAAATCTCTACTTTAATTTAAGTTGTTTGCAAAAATCAGTTTAAGTTTCAAAACCCATCTAAATATCATTAAAAATGTTTCAGTACATGAGATGTTCGCTTTTACAATCTCAGTGGGATCGATAATTTAAACTTATCACTACTCTATAAGTATCATTAAAAAAATAGTGATCAACTGTTTGCACGTCTTTTCTTTTGGTGTGTAGTTATAAGATGGTTTCTAGGTCTAACTCATATGGTATGGTCCTTTTAAATGGGAAAACAAAATTTTCTCTCTGGAAGCAAAAGATAAAATGTGTTTTAATTCAGCAGAAAATGTATAGGGTTGTAATTGAGGAATATTTAGATTCTGATACTCCTAAAAAATGCACTGAATGAATGAGTTAGCATGTTCTATTATTTTCTTAAATCTCGATGATTCTGTGATTAGAAAATTATGCATTATGGAGTCTGCTAAAGAATTATGGGAAAAATTAGAAGAAAGTTTTACTGAAACCTCTTTGCCCTGTAAAATGTTCTTACTCGACTCATTCTTTCGTATTAAACCAGATCTTAACAAAGATATGGCTGAAAATCATTATATCTTCTCTAAACTGATACAAGATATAAAACTGACTAGAGATAAACATATTGATGAGTATGCTCTTATTGTTCTCGAGCTTGGATTCTCTGGAATCTTTTTTCAGAAACCAAGTTTCAGAGCGCTTGATCTTCACCTTCAGTTTCTAGTCTTTTGGAATTCAATAAATCCTATGCAAGGATTACATTTAGACACTCTAGAAACTTAAAGCTAAAGTAAGTTTTGACAAATCAAAACATCAAGGTAAAGGGATAAACTAAAACTCAGTTTCTAAGAACTATAATTACAAATATTCAACCTTTCCGTTCCAAAATATCATACCATATTAACATTAATTGAATTTTATTTCATGCTTGTTTTATTTTTGTAAGGACAAACAATAAAATAAGTTTCAATGAAATTATATTTGAGTCACGCATTCTTACATCATGTTTGTATTAATTTATACATACAATATTTTATTGGCTAATATTTCAAATCGAACAATTTTTTAAGTTTTATATTTGAGAATAATTTATACTAAAATTATATTAATACAGAATATTGATAAACAAATTTGATATAATTTTATTAATTATATTTTAATATTATAAATAAAATAATAATAATATTAATTTAAATTCATGAAATGTACAATTGTAAATCTAGTTTAATGAAAAATGTTAATAATTTGTATTAAATTTTAAAAAATATGGAAAGTATATTTAAATATTCACTTAAATATTATACTGTGAAAAGTCTCACACTTTCACCATACACGTCACGTAACTTGCACCAAGTAACTTACAGTATAATCATTTTCACGGTTTTTTATGGCAAAACTCTTCAGCTTCCAGATTATTTTGTTGGAAGATTTGGTCAAAGATCATAAATAATCAAAGGAAGCAGCAAGGATAAATTCAAAGAAAGCAGCATAAATAATCAAAGAAAGCAGCAGGGATAAATTCAAAGAAAGCAGCATAAATAATTAAAGAAAGCAGCAAGGATAAATTCAAAGAAAGCAGCAAATTGATTGAATATTTCCTTTTACTCATTGTTCATCACATCTATATAAACGTGTATTGTGGAAGTGTAATATTCATTCAGAAATAAAAAAAGATTCAAACCTTTCAATCATGTTCAATCTCAAAAACCAACATGGTATCAGAGCAGGATTTCAATCCTGGCTCTGAAAGATCCAAAACAACACCCCTCAGCCAAAAAAAAAAAAAAAAAAAAAAAAAACCAATTCAAGCAGGGAACTCAGATTCAATTCAAACCTCATCATCTTCCCATACACCAAATCAAAACCAAAAACTTATCAAGCCTTGAACTCAGAAATTAATTTCATCATCGTTCATTATACCCTTCTCAAACCTATAGCCAAAGATCAAAGCAGATTTCCAAATTCTTCAAGACCTGCAACAACATGACAGCAAACAGTCAGAATATGCCCATTCATTTAAGCGAAAAACTAGATGGCAACAATTTTGCCGTTTGGTCCAGACTCATGAAGATAGCGCTCGGAGGAAGAGGATGCCTTCCTCATATCACAGGAAACCCACCACCTCCAGAGGAGAAAGATCCGAAATTTCCGGAATGGGAACAGACAGATCTCATGGTATGTTCGTGGTTACTACAAAATATGGAGGGGCCATTGACTTCCAACTTCGTACATTATGAGAGTGCGAAGGCAATATGGACTGCGCTCAAAACCACATATGGAAGTGGCACCGACCCCTTCATCCTCTACGATCTGGAAATAAAGGCAAACAAGATTAGTCAAGGAGGAATGAAGTTGGAAGAATATTGGAATAATCTTCAAACCTGTTGGATGAACATAGATCAAAGGGATCAAAGCGCAGGGGAATATTGTGAAAAATGCAGCAAACACCATCAGAAAAACAAAAGCCAAAAGAGATTGTTCCAATTTCTATCCGGGCTGGACCCCAGGTTCGATCAAATTCGGAAAGACATCCTCAAGGAATCACCTGCACCAACCGCCGAATCCGCATTCAACAGAGTACGAAGTGATGCCGCCAGATCAGAGGTACTCCAATCGGCAACAACACTCTCTGAAATCGGACCAACGGGATCCATAGGGTCTGGCTTCGCCCTCCGACAGACCCCATCCGCAAATCGCCCTGGCCTAGCACGCACCGGAACTCAGTTTTCCCGACCACAAAAGATAGACAGGTCGAAACTCCAATGTTCCCACTGTGGGAAGAAGAAGCACACACGGGAGATGTGCTTTGAGCTCGTGGGGTATCCGGAGTGGTGGGAAGATAATCAAAAAAAATCAATTACCACCGCGAAAGGAAAAGCCGCCGCCGGAATAAATGGAGAGGACATAGAACCCCAGCCAACAACCGATGCGAACATCGGGTTTGGCGGCAGCGTTGCCAGAAGAGGAAGCGACGTCGGCGGCTACTTCGCTGAAAGAAACGGCAGCGGCAGTATGGACGGCAGAGGCGAAATCGCTGGAAGGGGCCGCGGTTGCTTCGCTGGTTCGGGACGCGCCACTGGAAGGGACGGCGGCGAAAGCCGCGCCGGCAGAGGCAGCGCCGGCAGAAACAGGGGCGGGGGCGGTCGAGGCGGCGCCGGATTGACTGGCGACGGGTTTTCCCCTGCTCTCCCGAACGAAGAAGGTAAAGGGGAATTTTTAAACAATCCAAATTCCCAATTCTTTTTTAATTCTGGAAATTTACATATAAGTCCCTCTGCTCCTATAATTTTACAATCTGAACCCCAATCGTTTCAATTCAGCCCCCCTAAATTCGTAAATCATAATTCTAGACCCCAGGTTTTGCATAATAGTCCTTCCCTCATTAAAAATAGTATTAGAAGTAGCACTCATCTTATTTCCGCTGTTTATAATACTGAAACAAAAATTCCTGATAAGACTGAACAATGGATTTTTGATTGTGGGGCGTCTGATACTATGACTTTTAATAAAGGGGATTTTATTAGCTCATCAAAACCTACACGCACTCATGTTCAAACTGCTAGTGGGGAATTAACACCTGTTAGGGGGGCCGGAACCATTGAAATTTCACCAACCATACGGGTGTCAAATTGCCTATATGTACCTACACTTTCTCATAAACTATTATCTATTAGCCATGTCACTAAAGAGTTAAACTGTACCCTTGTGCTTCACCCACATTTCTGTTTCCTCAAGGATATCCGGACGGGGGAGATTATTGGACGTGGCACTGAACGTGAGGGCTTGTACTACGTCGACGAGCTAGTCTCCAGTGGAACCGGAATGTTGGCACATGGATCTTCCTCTCGGGAAAGTTGGTTATGGCATAGAAGGTTGGGTCATCCATCTTTAGTTTATTTTAAAACTCTTTTCCCTCACTTAGCTAAATGTAGTTCAAGTATTTGTGAAACGTGTGTTCTTGCCAAAAGCCATAGACATTCTTTCCGTCATAATAATACTCGAGTTGAATCTTTTTGCTCCTTAATTCATACCGATATTTGGGGACCCTCTCCCGTCACAAATAAACACAATTTTCGCTACTTTCTATTATTTGTTGACGATTGCACAAGGGTAACTTGGGTATATTTCCTTGAACACAAATCTCAAGTCTTAGAAAAATTCACCCAATTTACAGCTATGATCCAAACCCAGTTTAAAAAAACCATCCAAGTAATCCGGTCAGATAATGGGGGGGGAGTTTGTAAATACCGCCATGAAAAAATTCTGCAGTGAAAAAGGCATCATCCATCAAACTTCCTGTTCATATACACCTGAACAAAATGGGGTAGTGGAACGAAAGAATCGTATCATTCTCGAAATAACTCGTGCAATGATGATTGAATCCCGAGTTCCGCTATTCCTCTGGCCTGAGGCAGTTGCCACGGCCGTCTACCTTCTAAACCGACTTCCCACAAAAATATTAAACCTTCAAACTCCTCTTGATGTTCTATCTACCTATACAAAAATACCTGCACCACTAAATCTCCAACCCCGAATATTTGGGTGTTCAGTCTTTGTCCATATTCCGAAACACGAACGAACAAAATTCTCTCCGTGTGCAGAAAAATGTGTCTTCGTTGGGTATGGGATAAATCAAAAGGGTTACAGGTGCTATAATCCAAAAACTCGTCAGATTTTCACCACTATTCATTGTAGCTTCCTTGAAACCGAATACTTCTATAGCCAAATTAGCGGTCAGGGGGAGAGTGAGAGATTCTCTAGAGAGGTTGACCCACTAAGCTGGCTTGATCAAGATTTTCCGACGGAAGATCCACGTCCCGCCAACACCATGGACCCTCCAGAACTAGTCTCCGAGATGGACAGTCGTGATCCTCAAGCGACAGTGACATCATCAGGTAATCCCTCTCCTCCGGAATCCGAAATTGAACCAGAGTCTGAACCAAGCTCCGAAAATAATTCCGACCCGCAGCCTTCTCAGCCTATCAGAGGAAACTATGTGTTACCTTCCAGAGTTAATAGAGGAATCCCTCCAAGACGATACTCACCCGAAAGGAGTGGGAATGCCCGGTACTCGGTCAGCTCTCTTGCCAAACTAAAGTTGTCAGAGGATGCCTGTAAATTTGAAAAGGCGTTGTATCAAGAAACCATCCCACGGTCTGAAAAGGAAGCTCTTCCGAACACTAATTGGAAGGAAGCAATGGATAAAGAAATGGGAGCACTAGCCCGGAATGCTACTTATGAAAAATGTCGATTGCCCGAAGGAAAGAAACCAGTTGGGTGCAGATGGGTATTTACCATTAAACGGAAACCAGATGGGTCAATTGAGAGATACAAAGCTCGAATAGTAGCAAAAGGGTACACTCAAGTCTATGGGATAGACTATGCAGAGACATTCTCTCCTGTGGCAAAGATGAACACATTCCGTGTTATTCTATCTATTGCTGCCAACCGTGACTGGAAACTACACCAGTTTGATGTGACAAATGCTTTCCTCCACGGAGAATTGGAAGAAGGGAAAGAAGTTTATATGGAACCACCACCGGGGTATGAGCACGAGTTCAGACCAAATGAAGTTTGTAAACTTAAGAAAACTTTATATGGTCTCAAACAGTCACCAAGAGCTTGGTTCGGAAGGTTCACAGACGTAATGAAGAAACATGGATACTCCCAGAGTAACTCAGATCACACATTGTTCACAAAAAGGCGAGGAAATTTGATTACTTGTCTGATCATATATGTGGACGACATGATTTTGACAGGGGATGATGTTGAGGAGATTGGTGATTTGAAGAAAAACCTGTTTCTGGAATTTGAGATGAAAGACTTGGGCAACCTGAAGTACTTTCTGGGAATTGAAGTACTTCGATCAAAGGGAGGTATCTTCATTAATCAAAAGAAATACACTTTAGATCTTCTTGCCGAAACTGGGATGGTGGAGTGTAAACCTGCAAACACTCCAATTATGGTAAATCACAAACTTCAGATGAAAGAAGGAGGGGAAGAAGTAGATTGTGGCCGATATCAGAGACTTGTGGGAAAGCTTATCTATCTGTCACATACCCGACCAGACATTGCCTATGCTGTTAGCGTGGTCAGTCAGTTCATGCACAATCCAAAAACAGAGCATATGGAGGCTGCCGTCAGAATTGTCAGATATTTAAAAAAAACATTTGACTATGGGATTCTTTTTAGAAAGACAGGACATTTGGAAATACAGGCATATACAGATGCAGATTGGGCCGGAAATCCTATCGATCGAAGATCTACTGCTGGGTACTTTGCCATGATAGGAGGAAATCTAGTATCGTGGAGAAGTAAAAAGCAAAAGGTTGTCTCCCTATCTAGTGCAGAAGCTGAGTTCAGAGGAATCAAAAGCGGCGTTACAGAGATCTTATGGCTTCGGAAACTTATGCTGGAACTTAACCTTTTTTCGGGCAAGACATGTAGATTGATGTGTGATAATAAAGCAGCTATCAGCATTTCTGGAAATCCAGTCCAGCACGATAGAACCAAGCATGTTGAAGTAGATAGGCACTTTATCAAGGAGAACATTGAACAAGGAGTAATTGCATTGCCATATGTTTCCTCAAAAGATCAGTTGGCAGATATTCTCACCAAAGCAGTTGACTCTAGGAGCCTGTCAGATGTTTTGGTCAAGTTAGGTGTCGGAAACTCCGTCACTTAACTTGAGGGGGAGTGTTGGAAGATTTGGTCAAAGATCATAAATAATCAAAGGAAGCAGCAAGGATAAATTCAAAGAAAGCAGCATAAATAATCAAAGAAAGCAGCAGGGATAAATTCAAAGAAAGCAGCATAAATAATCAAAGAAAGCAGCAAGGATAAATTCAAAGAAAGCAGCAAATTGATTGAATATTTCCTTTTACTCATTGTTCATCACATCTATATAAACGTGTATTGTGGAAGTGTAATATTCATTCAGAAATAAAAAAAGATTCAAACCTTTCAATCATGTTCAATCTCAAAAACCAACATATTTTCTGTATAATCTTGCATCTCTTCAACGCTTTCACTATGCCATGAATTTGAAAAAACCCATCTTCCCAAGCGCACCCAAGACTCCAAGGTTAAGTTACGCTCAATTTTTTTAAAAAAAAATTTCATGGAGTTATTTTAGTGGATCATGCATTTAAAAACTGCATTAGGCACTAAAATTGAGCTTATGGTCATCAGCTGTTGGATTGATCTCAAAAAGCTTAACGAGGAAGCTTGATATTCCATGCATGCAACAGTTTATGCTCATTCATCTGATTCAATATCTGCTTCTTTTTTGCAGTATTTATTATTGTTGATAGCAAAGACAACTGAAGAGTAAAAATGGATGGGAACTGTTTAAGTTCCAGCAGGGATTCATTGCATAAAGATGAGTTCACAGATTTATTGCTTTCATGGTCTGTAGAAGAAATTGTTGATAAGGACCTATACAAATGCAGGGTATATATAAATGTTTTTTAATTATTGTTGTTAGAAGTTATTACACATTGATTGTTGGTGTTGGATGAATGAGAAATTAGACAGGAAAAGGGTGAGCTTAGTTTGTTGGTATTTTTCCTTCAATTTTTGGATAACAATCTCATTATTGATGTAAAAGAGTAAATAAATATTTAAATAGGGAGAACGAGTTTCTGCAAATACATCACTTCTGTTGAAGTTTACTGTTTGTTTTGCATAATATATAGATCATTTTTTTTTTTTGGGTTTGGTCATGTTCGTATCAATGTAATCGTAATTTCCTTTAACATATAGGTGAAGAAGATTCCTGAGATTTTTGGAAGTGTGGATCAATATCTTGATGCTTATATCTTCCCTTTGTTAGAGGAAGCACGTTGTGAACTCGTTTCAGCAATAGAAGCTTTGCATGAAGCACCATTTTGTCAAATAAAATATGTTCGAGCGATCCAAGAGATTGGATTATTGTATGATGTAAGAATTGATCACTGGAGAAACAGAGTGAGGGAGGGTGGTAGGGAGGCTTACAGGACATGTCCTGGCGATGTTGTTCTTATTTCAGATTCAAAGCCTTGTGATGCATGGCGTGGTGGCTCGAGTGTCAGCATTGCATCCGTGAGAAGAGTTTATGAGCTTGAAAGTAGCGATGATTTCCCATCATCTTGTATTGAACTCAAAACAGCTCACAGCATAGAAGATGGAGATAAAAAAGATGAGTCACTATATATGATTTACTTAAAGAACTTGATGGCCCATAAAAGAATATGGAGTGCATTGAGAATGCGCAAAAACTTGAAGATCATTGAGAAAGTTTTAACAAAAAATGACTTGGTAAGCCTACTCAGATGATTAAGTAACATTTCATGATTCCTCGTATAATTATTTTATCCAGTTGCCTGTCTTTATAACCGGTGTGTATATTTTTCAACAGGTTGAAGAAAATTGTGAGTTTTGCCATCTCAAATCCCACATGGAAGTAGAGGAGAAGTTTGGGTTGGATTTGTTTTCGAAATTAAATGAATCACAACTGAAGGCAATTTTAGCTTCTGTAAGCAAGATTGAGTGCAAACACAAGTCTTCTGTGCAATTGATATGGGGTCCCCCCGGAACTGGTAAGACAACAACCTTAAGTATATTGCTGTATATTCTCTTAAGGATGAACTTGAGGACCATCGTCTGTGCCCCATCAAATACTGCAATCACAGGATTAGCCGCTCATTTGATGGCACTAGTTCACACTGAAGCTGATAAGAGCTTCCCATTATGTTCTTTGGGAGAGATGCTCATCTTTGGGAATAAAGAGAATCTAAAAGTTGGCTCAGATTTTCAAGATATCTTTGTAGACTATCGTGTGGAGAGGCTTTTACATTGCTTAGCACGTTGGAATAACTGTATTGCAATGATGATTGAGTTTCTAGAAGATTGTGTTTCTCAGCATCAAATTCAGCAATTCAAATCCATATCATTTTTGGAGTTCGCCAGAGATCAATATACACATCTGGCATCGCCTCTCAAAACTTGTTTGTTAACATTCTCCACTCATTTACCAAGAAGTTTTCTTAAGGAGCATAACTATCAGGGCATAGTGAAACTTATTTGTCTTCTCGAATCTATGAAACTGTTATTATTTGAAGACAATAGCATGACATCCAGCAAATTACAGGCATTCTTTTCAGAGAAGGTGATTGCTAGCTCTGAATCTTTTGTTGGTAGCTCATCCTCGACATGTAGCAGAAGTGAGTACCTGTCTGTTCTAAGAACTCTTCATATTTCTCTCAATAATCTTGGACTTGAAAGATGTACTGATAGAACCTCAACCATGGAGTTTTGTTTCAAAAAGGCTTCTCTGATATTTTGCACCACCTCCTCATCATATAAGCTACACTCAGTAAATGCCGCGCCATTTGACTTGCTGGTCATCGATGAAGCTGCTCAATTAAAGGAGTGCGAAACAGCTATAGCCCTTCAGATACCAGATGTGAGCCATGCTATCCTTGTAGGTGATGAAAAACAATTGCCTGCAACAGTAAGGAGCAAGGTAATTATCTCTGTTGCTACCTACCTCAAGCTGGCATTTATCTTTTACTAAATGTTATTAGTAATGGTGGCAATTTCTTCATTTGCAGCGATCTGAAGAAGCTGGATTCGGGAGAAGTTTGTTTGAAAGATTGAGCTTACTGAGCCATTCTAAGCATCTGCGTAATGTGCAATACAGGATGCATCCGTCAATAAGCAGGTTCCCGAACTCGATGTTCTATTCCAATCAAATGTTGGATGGACCAAATGTGCTGAAAGAAAGATATGGAAGACGCTATCTTGAAGGGAGAGTGTTTGGTTCTTATTCATTCATAAACATTCATGGAGGAAGAGAAGAATTAGTTGATGTTGGACACAGTAGAAAAAACATGGTAGAGGTCGCAGTGGTAATGAAGCTAGTGTATAAACTCTTCAAAGGTATGTTAGAACAAAAAATAAATAGATTAACTGAGTTCAAAATCAGAGATGTTTTAATGATGGTGTAGAGTATGAGTTCTGGCTACCTTAATCACTTGATGGTGCAATCACCTGAACCTTTGCACTGATCATTCATTTGAGTGTTTTCTGAATGTGGCAACTCCGAATTCTCCCTTAGGATTTATAATTCTGCTTGTTTCACCTCACTTTTTTTTCTGCAAAATATTTTTTGCATTAAGTTTATTACAGTATATATTCATGTTTAAGATATCCTTGATTCTTATTGTTGTTATATTGAAAATCATGAACAGCATGGAAATGCTCAGAAGAGAAGCCCAGCATTGGTTTGATTTCTCCGTATGCTGCTCAAGTTGCAGAAATTCGAGATAGGATTCAGCCCAGGTATGATAACTATAAGGGGTTTGAAGTCAAGGCTATGTCAATTGACGGGTTTCAAGGTGGTGAAGAAGATATAGTAATCATATCAACTGTAAGGTCTCATAAAAGTGGATCCATTGGTTTCCTGTCTAGCCCACAAAGAATCAATGTTGCTTTGACCAGAGCTCGGTATGTAATCACATGATTCATGGTTTTTTTTTTTTAATTTATTTCTTTTGGTTCATTACAGAGCTTAATCATGATTCCCTTTTTTTCTTTTTCTTCCTAGTCATTGTCTCTGGATATTGGGAAATGAAAGAACCCTTAGTAAAAGTGACTCAGTTTGGGCAGCATTAGTAGCTGATGCTAAGAAGCGTCAATGTTTCTTCAGCGGCGATGAAGTTTATGATGTGCGAAAAACTATCATAGATGTTAACGAAGAAATTGATCAACTTGAAGATCTGCTTAGCGGGGAGAGCTTGCTTTTTGAAAATTCAAAATGGAAGGTATTAGATTATTTGTGTTGACCTTGCTACTTGCTGGAACAATATTCTTGTAGCTTTTTCCATCTGCTTCTTCATTTAGTCATGTTTCTTCTTTCTTGGGATAAAAAATTTAATGACATAACTGTTTGATATTTGTATTATACTCAATATATGATACCCGTTGGCTACTGAGTACTGAGTCTTATGCATTATTTTTTTGAGTATATGTTTTTGAAGCTTTTAATCTTGGTACATCTTCAGGTTTTATTTAGTGAGTACTTCAAAAGCTCATTTCGGAAACTTACATCCTCCAGTTTAAAGATGCTAGTATTGGGTCTATTGCGTAAGGCTGCAAATGGTTGGCGTCCAAGGAAACTAAAAGTGGACTGGACATTCGAGAATTCTTTGCATGTTGTGAAACAATTTAAGGTCTCCAATTACTATGTTGTTTGCTCCATTGATATAACTAAGGACTCTATGTATAGACAAGTTCTGAAGGTATGGGATATCTTGCCTATGGGGGAGACCACATTATTTTTGAAACGACTTGAGCGTATATTTTGTATGTACACAGAAGATTTTGTCAACCGCAGCAAAGAGAAGTTGTTTGAGGGGTATGCCACTTTGTGTACTTTCTCTTGGCTCCAATCTTTTCCTTAACTATATTCGATTTCATCTCTTTCTGAAGGAAACATGTCTATTTTTTTTTAGCTTAGAACTTGTTTTGCATCATGAGTATAGTTGAATCTTACAGCAACATTTGTATCCAACTAATTCTTGAAATTCATTCATGTTTAGAAATCTGGAGGTGCCAAAAACATGGCCGCTTTATGAAGATATTATCCAATTCAAGGACTTGCATGACACCAAACTCAATACCAGTACCAGTGATTGCCCGGTTGAAAACTCGGAAGTTAGTGAAAGCTTGCTGTTAATGAAATTTTACTCCTTGTCAACTGGTACAGCAAATATTTTGATGTGTGATCTTGAGGGTAGAGAAGTGGATATACCATTTGAGGTTACTGAAGAAGAACGTGGCATTATACTGTTTCCTAGAAGCAGCTTCATACTAGGTAGATCTGGCACCGGTAAAACTACAATATTGACAATGAAGATGTTCCAGAAGTTTTGGCTATATTTCATGGCTTCTGAAGGTTTTAGGACAGCTGAGGACAATGTGCATAGCAGCAACAAAGTTGATATCGGTCGTTACCTTGAAGAACCTAAGGGGACTACCCTGCGCCAGCTTTTTGTAACCGTGAGTCCTAGACTCTGTTATGCTGTCAAAAAACATGTATCTCAGCTAATAAGGTATGCCCATCTACTCATCACTTCAGTGCCTGCTGTTGTCTCCTCATTTATTTAAGCTGTGTAGGCATAAGTCAATTTGCTCAACTCATTTGCAAATGCTTTGTTCAGGATATTAGCTGTCAATTTATCTTAGTTTATTGAAATCGAAAAATATAGACTCATTTTAGCCCATTATTCGAATGTTGGTATGTGATGATTTACTGTTAACATGTTTTGTTTTATAAACTTGTTGAAGTATGCGTTGAAATATTATTCTTATTCCAGTAATTTTGTCCAACCATTCTGATATATGCAGCTTTGCTAGAGGATACGCTTCTGGCAGTATGAAGTTTACCGGTGTGGAAGACATTGATGAAACATGTAATTTTAAAGATATTCCTGACTCATTTGTTGGCATTCCAAAGGAAAAGTACCCCTTGATCATCACATTTCAGAAATTTTTAATGATGCTTGATGGCAGTCTGGGTAATTCCTTTTTCGAGAGGTTTTGTGATGTAGGAGAGTCGTATCATTACGAAGGTACAAGATCAGTTGCTGTGCAGACGTTTATAAGGAAAAATGAGGTTACATATGAGCGTTTTTGTACATCATACTGGCCTCATATGAATGATAAGCTGACCAAGAATCTTGATGCTTCAAGGGTGTTCACCGAAATAATGTCTCAGATTAAAGGAGGTGTACAGAAAAGGGAAGCATACGACAGCATTCGAAGCAGGGAGGATTACATGTCATTGTCTGATAGTAGGGTGTCCACTTTAAGTTCAGACAAGAGGAAGATAATTTATGATGTTTTTGAGAATTATGAGAGAATGAAGCTGAAGCGAGGGGAGTTTGATCTAGCTGATCTGGTGATGGACATTCATCACCGGCTCAAAACAAGCCATCTGCCGGGTGACAAAATGGACTTTGTGTACATTGATGAAGTACAAGACCTCAACATGAGGCAGATTTTACTTTTCAGATATATTTGCAACAATGTCGATGGCGGGTTTGTGTTTTCAGGAGATACTGCCCAGACCATTGCAAGAGGTGTTGATTTTAGGTTTGAAGATATTAGATCCTTGTTTTACGATGAATTTCTTATGAGGTCTAGAGATTGTAAGGTTTCTGGTAGTAGAGAGAAAGGTCTCATCTCGGATGTTTTTTGTCTATCTCAGAATTTTCGTACTCATACTGGTATACTTAATTTAGCTCAGAGTGTCATAGATCTTATCTGCCAATACTTCCCACAGTCTATTGATTTGTTGCCTCCAGAGACTAGTAGAATACGGGGTAAGCCTCCTATTGTACTCATGCCTGGATGCAATGAGAACTCAATTGTATCTATGTTTGCACAAGGTGCAAAGGACTGTTCGGGATGGGTTGGATTTGGTGCTGACCAGGTTATTCTAGTTCGGGATGATTCCTCTAGAAAGGAGGTTCTAAGCTATATTGATAATCAGGCTCTCGTTCTGACTTTCGTGGAGTGCAAGGGGCTCGAGTTTCAGGTTCACTTTCTTTATCTATGTTATTTACTAAAGTTTCCTTATTTCCAGTTTGCTACATTTTTGCCAAGGAAAAAGTTTACATCCCTGCAAATTGTTGTTTTTTCCTTTTAAGGGATGTTTTTGGTAGGAATGATTTCGGTTTTAATTGTTCCATGGTTCTATTGTTATAACATTCTTTCTTGGATCAAAGAACAGTGTGCATCTTTGCAACCATTGTTGATTTTATAAATTTAGCCTATTATTTACTGTTTTGTTTTGATCTCTTGATGCCTTCTATTTTAGGATGTCTTTTTGTACAACTTTTTTGGTTCCTCACCGATGCATGATAAGTGGAGAGTCGTGTACGAATACCTGAGAGAAAATGGCCTTCACGGTGATGCTGGTCTACCAAAGTCCTTTCCAAGTTTTTGCGAGTCAAGACACCATATCTTGTGCTCCGAGCTGAAGCAATTATATGTTGCAATTACTCGGACAAGGGAAAGATTATGGATCTGCGAAAGCAACGCAGAGCTCTTCCAGCCTATGCTTGATTATTGGCGAAGTTTGGGCCTTGTCCAAGTGAGAGATATAGATGGTTCTCTTGTGAAATCAATGCAAAGAGCCAGCACAACCATGGATTGGAAATCACAGGGAATCAGGGTCTGTCTGCTCCTTTTTCGTTTTTTTTTTTCTTCTATTGTCTTTTGATCATTTTTTTGTCATGGGTTTCTACAGCTTTTCTTGGAAAGAAACTATGACATGGCAGAATGGTGCTTCAAGAAAGCAGGCGAAGAAACCTGGGAAAAACGGACAAAAGCTTCACGACTTAGAGCTGGCATGAAACTTGTAGAGGCTGCGGAGATTTTTTATTCTATCAACTTTTTTGAATCGGCAGCTGAATGTTATTGCGACGTGGGGCTTTACGAAAAAGCAGGTATGGCGCGTATATAATCCACAAGACACACACACGGCAGTAAAACTAACCAATCTGTTGACAATGAAATAAAGCATCAGGTGTAAATTTGTACATATAAACCTTGCTACTTCACTCCCTACCGTTTTGGTTTCAATTTTTTTATCGGTTATAGCAAACAAAACCCGTATGGCCTTTTCTACCATACATGATAGTTGAGGAATAAAATTGCTGCATTTAAAATTATTAAATGGTTGGTGTGAGTTCCTTAACTAACCTGTATTTACTTGGTCTTTTTTGAGCAACAATATGGATTATAAAGTTTGAGGTGGAAATCCTCAACTATTTAGCTGGTAAATCACATTACAGTTTGGTTGATTTTTGCATTTTGTTTTCCTGCAACAGGATGGATTTATTTGGAAAATTTTAGTATGCCGGAGTTGAGAAAAGCAGGGGAGTGTTTCTCTTTAGCTAGAAATTATAAAAAGGCTGCAGAAGTTTATGCTGAGGGAGGTTTTTTCCGAGAGTGTTTATCTGCTTGTGAAGAAGGCCATTGTTTTGACATGGGTTTACGATATGTTGAGATGTGGAAAAAGGATGCATTGTTGAATGGTTCTACTGCAGCTAGTATCCAGGAGATCAACAAAATCGAGCAGCATTTCTTGGAAAAAAAGGCTTTGGAATGTTACAAGTCCAAGGATAATGCATCCATGTTGAACTATGTTCGAGCTTTCCACTCGATGGGATCCAGACGCAGATTCTTGAAGTCTTTGGACTGCCTCGAAGAGCTTTTAGTGTTGGAGGAAGAGTCTGGAAACTTCAGCATGGCTGCAGATATTGCAAGGAGTCTTGGAAATGTTCTGAGGGAGATTGATCTATTGGAAAAGGCAGAAAAGTTTGCAGATGCTTGCATGCTTATACTTTCTTTCGTGGTTTCTAGATCTCTTTGGGTGTCTGGAAACCGAGGTTGGCCGTTGAAGTCATTTCCTGAAATGCAGTCTCTTCTAAATAGAGCAATGTCGATTTCACGGAAGGTTTCTGGAAGAATGCATGCATCAATCTGTATTGAGGCTGAGGTTTTATCAAACAAGCAGTGGGACTTATATGCATTGATCCAGAGTTATGGTGCCTCGAAGAGACACAAATCTCTATTGGGTGAAATTCTGTCCGTTCGAAAACTTCTGGATGGCCACTTTGATGGTGAACCAAGCAAGTATGAGATGGATTCTGTGCTGCACCTTGATTCAAAGTCATTCTATGATATACTATCGAGGAACTATACCTCCGTTGGATCCTTGGTTTTTGTTTGGAATTTATGGAAGGCGCACAGCTTGAGGATTTTAGAATGTCTGGACAAGAATAAATGGCTAAATTTCAACAATTCTATTATCATGTTCTGTCTTAATTACTTCGGTGTAAGGAAGTTGCCTCATATAGATGCCTATCACTTGATGAATCCTGATGCTGCATGGGCCAGAAATGTGTCTGAAAATCTCATGTCGAACAGAAAGGTGGCAACTCTAAAAGCTCATGATTTCGCAGTGGTTGCTCGAGAGTTTTGGAACGAGGAATTCATCTCTGTTGGACTAAGAGCATTGGTTGTTCTTCAAGAAGTTTATAAGAGCTGCAGTGACTCCATATTCAGCCAAAGCATGTGTCTTGTACACATTTTCGACATTGCTAAGTTCTTCCTCAGCTCAAAATCAGTTAAACTAAATGGCGCAGGAGCCATCAAGATGCAGGGCTTTCTTGAGCTGTCTGCTAGATTCTTCGACTTTGTTTTCCCACTTGACTTCCGACAATGTTTGTCAGAAAACATGATAGCTCTGAGAGAAACTATGCTGTCCAGAAAACTACTTGAAGAAGTCTTTTGCAGAAATGTTAGAATACAGAGCAAGTTGAGTTATGGGCAGATAGGACAGGCAGTGGTGATCTTGTTGGGATACAGCAAACCCAACCATGGCCTTCTCGATAGGATTTCTGAATGTCTTCTTCGGGAGGAGGACTCATGCTGGAAGTCATTCATTGAGAATCTCAGAAGAACTTTTAAGTCAAACGAATCTACCACTTTTGCTGATGGAGTTCAACTTGAATCTCCATCGGAGACTCTGGCTTGCTGCCTTCAAGATGCGTTGGAAGAAACTTATAATGCTAACTGGAGGTCAAGTGACTATATATCTCCCAATTGTTTCTTTTATCTAGTGGACAGACTTCTGGTTTTGCTGCCTCACCCTCCGGGCTTCTTTTTCACTTCCAAGTCTTCATTTGTGGAATACCTAATATGTCTGCCATCGGACGCTGATCCCGTATCCAGTTTGTTCACAGACGAGGAATCATCATCATCATCATCATCATCCCCTGCACCAAGTATAGTTGACTTTGTAGTCCGAGTAGTGCAGCATTCTCTTACAAAATTTGAGAAATCCTCTGAATGGATTCGCATTTCTGGTATTGATTGTTCTTTCTATGTCCCGTTGCTGATGCTGAAACTCGTAGTGATCCTGTGTTTGCTGTGCTTGAACTGGGGTGTTCCCTTGGAATCACTTTACGAGATGCTCGCTGCGCTCCACATCAGAGACCGGCTGCCAAGAGAGTTCCACAGGGCTCTTCAACTCAGCCAGAAGACTGACTTCCCTTTTCCAGCTGCAGTGGCTGAAGCTTTCGCGGCCATAGGGGATCCTCTCGTGATTGTTGCTTCCGGTGAAATTGATCACAGCCTCGTGTATCCTGGTTCCATTTTTCTTAACTTGAGATGCTGCAGAAAGGAGTCCATGCAAAAACTGCTTTCCACGAGCACAAAAGCAGCAGTCCATGATAAGAGCCTATGATATTGATATCAGGTTTAGTCTTTTTCAGCTTTCAAGATATGACCTGATTTTTTGTTTCAATCTTGTTGCATTTGGAGTTTCAACATATTCAATCAAATTTTGATCGACAATACTATTTTTAATGCAGTGAAATCTCAAGATTCAAGTGGACTGAATGCTGGTTCTTGGATTTCTTGTGGATCTGCATTTTCTTTTGCTTCAAAATTGAGGTAGCTACAAGCTTTTGTTAGGGTAAACATCACTTTTTGCTCTCAATCAAAAATGTAGTTTCCACTTTATCTTTTAACATTGGCTTAAAATGGTCTGAACTTGTGTAAAAATGTCCTAGCTTGTACCAGTTTTTATGAAATTAGTTTGCTGGATGCGTAATACTATTCGAGTCAAATTGTATACTTAAGCCCTAAAGTTTCTTAAAATTGTCATTCCGTAGAAAACTATAATAGCATATTATTTTCATCAGCAATAATATATTTCATGATTTCAATATGATCAACATGCATCTGGTTCCATTTATAATGGAATGGCTTTTATCTCCAATGAATTACTATTTAAAATTTATCTCATGACCAACGTGTCACTTCCACACGATCAAACTTAATTTCTCTATCTAACCATAAATACATTAATTGTCTCTGGCCCTCATCATCTCCTTTGTGAGCCGAACAAATGATTGTTGGCAGCCAAGCTAGTGTAAATGGGTGGTGAAAGCAGTACCTGTAATAGCCTTTGTGTTTTATATTTATGTTTCTTTTTGTAAAATTGTTGATGATTTTGTATTTTTTATTTCTTTTTAGAAGCCAAGCGCGAACCGATCCTCCAAGTAAATGGCAGCTTTCTGGAAAAAAGTAATAGATTACATTTTGTAAGTATTTTGTTTTACAAAAGATTGCATTATGGTTGTGTTCTTGTTTCAGAAAATTACATTTCGGAAAAACTCTAGACTACTTGTTTATATATGTACAATTTTTTTGTCTCCCACTTATTTCATAATTTCAATAGAGCTTTTTGTTTCTTACCTTGTTATAAATCATCCAGATTTTAAAAATATTTATTTCATAATGATGAATAGCATTCATAAAATTAAACTACATGAGTATAAATTTGAAATTATGTTTTTCATGATGTGAGCATTCCCACATATGGTTTAAGATGTTTTATTGATATAATGGTTTGGTGATAATATAAAAACAGCTTTTGGTTTTTAAATAAAGTTTTTATAGTTACTTACCTCTCAATTAATTCAATTAGTATCTATCTGCTGAAATTTAACTATGCATTCATCCCTTTGTTCCAGCTTAGGCCTTGAAAGATTGAAGAATGCAGAGCTCTATGGAAGAATGCAACTCATCATTATTACTATGATTTCCTGCAGTTTCAAAAGAAATTTCACTTTAGAAAGCAAAATAAGATATTAATAAGCAAAGAAGTAACAAATGCATGTATGCAAGAAAAATTGAGAAAAGAATGCAAAGAAAGATAAATTGTTGCTTGATTATTTTAAAAAACACTGGTGTATTAAAAATCACGGATGATAACTATTCTTAGTGTGTTAAATAAGTAATTTAAAAAAAAAGTATTAGTCTATAAACTCCGGATTAAATATTATCAGCATTAATAATTACTTTCATACTAATTGATGACTTCACTATCATATTACTTTGTACAAAAAATATTCTTGTTTCACATAAAATTAATGTGAAAGATTACTTTAAACCATGAGATCGTTTATTACTTTTAATGCACTATGAAATATTATGCGATTTGCGAAATAGATTTGTATTATATTATACAATGCATTTAATCTTGTTGCATCCCAAAATAATCAAACCTATTTTGAGCCAACTTTAGAGATAAGAGCAATTCGATGCCCAATAAGCCTAATCTGATTCGGGCGGTCCAAGTCAGGTCAACAACATATCTTGAAAATTCGCTAAGGATGGTGATTGCTTGTATTGCGTCGAACAGCTTTACCCCGAGGGGCCTTGTCTTGAACTGATTCACCTCAAGGGCCTCGTCTCAAACGGTTTCACCTTGAGGGACCTTTTCTCGAAGGACTTCACCTCGAATGGCCCAGCCACTGATCACTGTAAAATGTATAAATAAATTGCAGACAAAGTGACAAATAAATTTATAATATATCTTAATGTAGTTGAACTCAGAGGAATTGTATAACGAAATTGTCTTATGTACTAATTATAATTTTAGGATTTATTGTTTGAGCAAATAAAAATTTGATTTTGGATTTTGAAAAATAAAGATTACAAAGAGTGGATTTTAAAGGGTTTTGGAAGGTAATATTAAAGTACATAAATTCTAGGACAAATAATCAATCAGAACACATGCTAAATCAATCAACTCTGCAATGGGAAAATCAGAATAAATTATTATAATTCCTGTATTGGGCAGTTATAACCTAAGTTACTATCATGTGACTGTTTATGCTTGGTCGGCCTCAAGAACACAATTATAATCAACTTGTGAAAACATCAGATTTATTCCCTACAATCAATTATTCTTCATTTTGAGACAGAAAATCAATTATATTCAAATTCCTCTTCTTGTTATTAATCTTCTTCTCTCGATCTTCAATTAACAACTATAAATCTTGAATTAATTTCATCTTTCGATCCTTCATCAGTTCTAAATTATATTAATTAAATCAATAATTTAAATTATGCAAATCGAGTTGATAGATCAATACATGCATATCAAGATAGATTATTCATAGCCCTAGAACCTGATGAAGTTTCTAGCCACTCGTGATGGAAAGAAACATATTATTTAAAGACAAAATAAAACTTACAAAAGAAATAAAACTTGTTCGAGTCTCCAATTATCTAGGAATTGGAATATTGAATGAATGATAGATAAAATTCAAAACACAAGGATATTTATAGAGGTGGATGTGTATTTTTTGAGATCTACGGCTAAAAATAAGATACATCGATTTAAAATTCAAATATTCTTTCTTTGAATTTTGCGTCGATCGATATGGATCTGCGTCAATCAACACAACATTTCCACGTCGATTCACTTTCGATCGATGCTAGCCTCATGTCGATCTTCCACGTCGGATGACGCAAGCTTGCGTCGTCGATGTGGAACATCTTTCCAGCTTCTTCGCTCTTCTCTTTGCATCAATCGACATGATTTCATGTCGGTCGAAATAGAAACTTTTCCACTTTGACTTTTTCACCTTGTAATTCAATTTTTATCCCAAAAACCTACAAAACATCACGATACCCAACATAATACCTCATAAACTAAACTCATGCATAAAATATAATAAGAAACTCAACAAAACTAGATAAAATACTAATAAATAATATCGATAAGTGAGTCAAATTACGAGCATATCAAATCCCCCAAACTTGAACGTTTGATTGTCCACAATCAATAGGCAAGAAAGAAATCAAAAGATTATGTAGTTAAAGTGCAATGCATCACAAGATTCATCACAGTCAAGGATTGAATATCCACTATACACAAACAATTTGAAAGAGACAGAAAATCCATCAACTGTGGAAGAACTCACGAAAAATGTATCTCTCAACTCTCAAGTGTTTAGGGTAGATGAAAGCACTCAACAACATGTATGAAGAAATTTGTACCATAGACTTACAATTTTTCTAATATCTCCACTGCTAGAATGTGCACACAAGTCTAGAATTAAAAATGACTTTTATTTGGTTGTAATGTAGGTTTTTTAAAGGTGAGGACATATGGTCAAGTGACTAAAATCCATCAAGCAGGCCAACTCAAACAAATTATAACCACTCTCTATCATCATCTTCTTCTCCCCTCAAATTCATCAATAGACTCATCATCATTTTTATGGCTCTTTTGAATCTCTTATGCTCTTTTAATACTTTGCATTCTTTTCTTTTCAGAGAGCTTATGAGAATTCTATTTTTTTTTTCTTTTTTGAGCTTTTCTATCAAACATCTTTGCACCAACCAATAGTTTATCATTTCTTATCTCCAATTCACTATCAATCTATCCCCGTAGACCACACTCAAGACACAAGTGAGACAATATTTTTCTTAATCTAATAGACAAGGAAAGAAAAATTATAAAGGCTCAAAGTGGCTAGCTGTAGTAAATTTAATTGTGAAGGGAAAATGTTTAGAATATTGAGTTAACAAAGATGGCCTAACATCATCTCCTAAACTTGTGCACACTATGCAGTCTCAAAATAAAAATAGCAAGCTCCTGAGAAATCTAACATACATGTGAATCTCACATCAAACGAATATAAGACTCGAAAATCTCACACAAGGGTTTAAAATCTCCTACTACAGTTAATTTCAATTCGACTCAATCGGCATACAAGTGTAAGTTTCAAATCAATCCTATCATGTGGTATTCTACATTCATAGGCAATTAACCACATTCACAATCAATTCAAACTTAACCATCAATCTTTTCTATCTCACATTCTCATTTGGATTGTATCAAAACTAAAAAACTTACACACAAAATAGCATAAATTTAAAAATTCTAGGCAGAAATTTAAATATTTAAAGTTGAATAAATAAAGATAGAATGTTTCATCTCTTGTCCACATTCCCCCGAACTTATTTCCAACTCAAAGAGTGGAATAAGTTTCAAAATCAAACAAGAGAGGGAACAGTACTTGGATGTTGACCTCAGACATCAACATTTTTTATCCCCCGAAGTCTTCAAAACCGAGTGAAGCCCCTTTATCGACCGACGCAACCTGGCGTCGGTCGATACAAGGGCTTCACTTGATTTTTTATCTACAAAACAGAAGTGAAAACAAATGCAAGAACAAAAATCACATGAAATTCGAAAAGAGCGCAAGTAAAAATTGGGTTACTTCCCAACAAGTGCTTTATTTAACGCCGCAGCTCGACGATACGTCAAATCACCACCAAGGGGGTTGGGTCCAGGCTCTCCGTCCCTTGGCATCGATCATGTAAACCCTTGTATCTTTGATTACAATGGTGATCTTGGAAGGAGATGATGTAATTGTCAATTTTGCCATCTCGTTCCCTTGCTCCCACTTAATAGCAATTATCTCTTCTTCATTATCGGATTCGTCTTCTTCCTCAGCAGTGGAGATTCGATTGTAATCTGCCTTTTTCTTGCTCTTGTCAATCACGAAAGTGATCTTCTCGTCAAACACTGGTGTCCAGGAATTCACGCCCCAAGATCATGGGCATGTTTTCGTCCTTCTTCATCCCGTGCACCATGAAATCCGCAGGGAAATGAGATGGCCCACGCAAATGAGCACATCCTCTAGTATACCTTTCGGGCGAGACATAGAGCGGTCTGCCATCTGTAGGGAAATGGTCGTGGGCCACATCTCTCCAATGTTGAGACGTTTGTAGATGGAGTACGAGATAAGGTTGATACTGGCTCCAGTATCACATAGTATTTGCTGGAAGGTGCATCCCCCCGATCTCAACTTCCTTGCGTTGAGCTTCTGCATTGACCGATGCGTGATGTGCATCAGTCGACAAAGAGACATCTCTCGTGAGATCTTCCTTTGTTTCTGCCCCAAACTCGTTCAGAATCATCTCATGACTCTCGTAGTTCATTCCGAACTTCAGAGTGATTGTCTTGCAGTCCTTCTAATTCTTCGGGTTCACCTCGATAGTGCTCGGTGTTGGGTTTTGTATACAGAAAGCATTTATTACAATGAGTATACATTTGACTTTTTCCTATCTGTTAAACAAACTTACATGCACGTAACAATGGTATCCTCTTATCTCACTGATCGCTGTAAAAATTATAATTTTATTATAATATAGCGATGCAAATAAATTTATAAACCCAAAGGTATGTCGAACCCACAGGGATAGTACAACAAAATCATCTCATGTACCAACATAGTTTATCTATTCTTTGTTTGAGAAGATCCAAATTTGAATAGGGTTTTTGTTTTGAAAAACAGAAAATAACTTGGGAATAAAATTCAATAATAAAAAGCACAGATTCTAGGGAAATCAACCAATCCAATCAACATGAAATAACCAATCAATCCAAACCCAAAATAATCATTAAGGTGGGAAATCTGTTAAATTGGAATTAATTCCTTGGTTGGGCAATTAAAACCTAGATTACTAGAAAGTGAATTTTACCTCTCGGTCTCAAGAACACAAACTAATCAATCTCAATAAATATACAGATTCAAAAACCCTACAACTGATTCTTCTTTTTGAGACAGAAACCAATTATATCAAAATTCTATTTTCCTTTTATTAATTATCTCCTCTCGGTCTCAAATTAACAACTATAAACCTAATCCAATTTTGGAGTGAAAAACATAGAATTTGAACCAAGTTAATTAGGGTTTGGAATTAATTGAATTAATACATGCTAAAAGCATGGAGAAAACCCTAGAACCTGTTAAGGGTTCTAGCCTAACATAATTGAAATAAATATTGCAAAAGATGTAAATAAACTTTCTTGAATCATTAAAACAATAGGAACCTTGAACCTTCAATTGTCTTAAATCCAAAGCAACAATAATATAAAGAGCACTGGGAAATTAAAGGGAATTTAAAGATTAAAATAATGCTGAAAATTATAGAGAGGAAGAACTGAAATTAAGACCTAATTTCCGAGCCTAACAAGTCCTATTTATACGGGGAGAAATCAAATCTTCAAAAGGTAATGGTTTGGGAAGGAAAAATCTTCAAATTGGGCAAAAATATGCCTTTCCAGCGCGCCTGTCGATCGACGGGATGCCTGTCTCTTGACAGGAATGCAGATCACAAGTTTCTGGAATTTTGACCTCTGTTTCGATCGACAGGATTCCTGTCTCTCGACACAGAAACCTCTGTGTCGACTCCCTCTGTGCAGTCCCACGGATTTGGCCATAACTTTCGCTCCCGAACTCCGATTGACCCGATTCCAGTTGCGTTGGAAAGATAACTCAAAGATCTTTCCAATTCTATGCTACATTAGGTCAGATTCCATGTGTGGAAGAATTAGTGACTGTTCCATTGAACATCAACTACTTTCGGTACGGGTTTTCATTGATTTTAGCCTAAAACCTGCAAAATATTACCATGACAAGCATAATATCTCCTATAAACACTTCATGCTCGATTATTAACTAAAAAATCAAGTAAATGCAAGAAACAAATAAGAAAACAACGTGATAAGTGAGGCAAAATACGAGCTTATCACTCATCGATAGGGATGATCAAATGGCGTGTTGTAGATCGCAGAAGATAGTATGATCACTTGACCTAGTGAAACATAAATATTATCACAACTGAGACAACATTGAGGATACGTCTGTCCGAATGGCTGCGACATTGTCAGAATAAGTAGTCTGTCTTGGTTACTTGACATGCTGGTACGCAAAGGTGGCGTATTGATGGACCGTAGTGAGATGTATTCGATTGTCTGACATCAGCGAATACAAGATCTCGTTATTGATTGAGTCCAAACCCTAACGAAGGTTCAAGGGTTTGCAAGGGTTGACTGTTGCTTTGACTTGCCATGATGGAGAGCCTGAGTAAAGTGCTCGTATATCCGCATCTTGGGTAACAGTAGTTTGTGTAGTACCACCTGAGACTGGGTTTAGGTAACCATATCCGAGTAATAGGATGGGGACATTCCCTGAGGAGCTCAATGACATTCATCGTGTCAAAGTCCTGCAGGCTGATTAAGTTCAGGCACGAGTGATAAGGATTGAGCGGTACTACTCAGGAATAATAAGATATTAATTAACTGTAGATAGAGCTAGTCAGAAGCTCTGATTAATTAATGAATGTCCGGTAACCTTAAATATGGGGATTCTCATTAAATGCAGCCCGTTCTCATAACGTGGTAATAAAGGGGTAGGTTAGTATTAATTCTGTGGTGAAAAAGAATTAATATTAATTAATTAATTGTGTCCTGGGTTGTGGACATGGGAATTAATTAATTCATAGGCCCACTTTATTATTTGCAATAGGTCCCAGGTCTGGCCCAATTAAATATGTAGAAAAAGGCCCAGTAGCCCATTAGGGTTAAAACCCTAGGTCTATAAATTGACAGCTCTCTCTCTCTGAAACCCTAGCCACTCATCACAATTCAAATCAGTTGAAACCCTAGGAAGAGAGAGACAGGGGGTGGCGCCTGTGTTTGGGAGGAGAAGGGAATTCGACTCCGGCCTATACATCACAGATCTGTGGAATCCTCACCAGTAGCAGATCTGAGCAGCATTGGGATACAGATCTGAAGATCTGATCTGGAGAACAATCTTTCTTCCCTTTTATTTTTTCTTTTATTCGATTAAATCAAGAAATTGGTTTTGCTAATTTCTGTTTTCGCAGATTTAATCGAATCACGTGGTTGAATTAAAGTTGGATATCCAAACGCGAGAGATCGGATCAGACTTTACGGATTAACGATAATCTCTAAATCCACGCTTTAAATTCATAGGAGCATCCTAGGGTTTGATGAATTGCCTGTCGTATTCAACATCCATGATTGGTCTTGCTTATTTGGATTTGGTGATTCAGTTCTCGGTAAATCCATGCACTCGGAAGCTGCCCTTGCTTGTTCTAGACTCCAATAGTGTTGGCAATCTGGCTAACCTGCGTTTCAATCATCTGAACATGTTTCCCCACTCGGTCGACTTTTGTGTGCACCCCAGTCACTTCCTGCTCCAGCTTTCCAAACTTGTAATCTGAGGCCTCGATGAATTTGGCAGATCATCTAAGTTGTCTTTTTTCTTCTCCATTCTGAACGTTAAAGCCGAGTGGTGGGAATTTTGCACCCTCCGGATTTACATAGGAAAAACCAGGGTGAGGTTTTGGTTGGTAATGTTGGTAGCCACCTCCTCTTTGCTGATTCTAATATTGGTAGCATCTGATCACATAGTTTACATCTGTAGGGGCTTCTTGTTGTACCTATGCAACAGTAGCAGTCGAACCTCCTACAGACAACTTCTCTACCTCTCCTCAGAGCTTTTCCAGTTCTTTTTTCATAGACTCATCTTCGTCTTTTAGCTTGAGGCCATCTTCTTGAATAGATTGAGGGCCTTTTAGCGGATTTACTCATGACAGATCCTCCAACTGCGTTATCTACAAACTCTTGAGCTCTTTCATTCATCCCACGATAAAAATGTGGGCTTTCTCCCTATGTCAACTCCATGTCCGGGGTAACTCCTTAGCAACTCAATGAATTTGGTCCAGGCTTCATACAATGATTCATCCATCTTCTGGTGGAACTGCAAAATTTCTATCTTCTTCTGAACGATGACAGATGGTGGGAAGAAATTTGAAAGGAACTTTGCTCTGAGTTCATCCCATGTCCTAATCACGCTGCATTCCAGGCCCGTAAACCACGCTTGAGCTTGATCCTTCAAAGAGAACATGAAAAGGCTATAGGAACTGAGTCTACAACAGACAATGTGAATTATTTTTATTGTTTAATCCATTTTGATTGTTCTTAGAGTATAAAAAATAAATTAGATTGAATAAACCAGGCTAACCCTATGCATGCTCCTAATATTAATTGCGAAGGATGGATATACGGAATACTTGAACTCCAGCTTCTGATCTCTAGATCTGGATCGGAGATGACAATGGATTCAAGATCTGGATGTTGATATTCAATCAACATTGTTGTATTCCAACAGATCTGATCTTCTGATTTGTTCCCTTGCTCCTTGGAAATCTAGTGAGGATACGCTACTGAGTTCCACCAATTCTCAAAGAAGTCGATCACTCTTCCTTGAATTGGTGTAGATGCCAATATCTCTCTATTTTGTTGTGTAATATTGTATTGAATAATACTACATTGATCTGAAGAGAGAAAAGCTTATATGGTAGGGTTTGCAAAACTCTAACCCTAATGGGCTCAAGCAGTTTGTGGGCCAGACCATGGACCAAATGCAAATAATAAAGTGGGCTCTCCATATTAATTAATCTCATGTCCAACCCAGAACATAATTAATTAATAAAACATTGTTTTACCTACACCATGGAAACAATTCTGACTCACCCCTTTATTACCACGTTATTTGAAACGGGTTGTATTAAACTTTAATGATCCATATATTTAAGGTTCTGGACATTTATTAATTAATTTGGCTTATGACAATCAACACAATTAATTAATCTCTTATTTCCTGAGTAGTACCACTCACTCTTTTTCACTTATGCCTGAATTAAATAATTCAACTTGCAAGATTTAGCATAATGAACCTTGTGAGCTCCTCAGGGAATGTCCCCATCCTAAAATGGATATGATTACCTACATGTCTAGCCTAAGCAAGCCACACACAAACCACCACACCCAAGATGCAGGTATAAGAGTACATGAAAGACTCGTGACCATAGCAAGTCAAAGTGTGGTCAACTTATGTATGCCCCTTAGCCTTCCATTAGGTTTAAGATCATAACAAGTATCTAGAGATTTGACTCATTCATATGTCAATTAGAATGACACATCTCACTGTTGATCCCATCAATACATTAAGATGTACCGACACATCAAGTAGCTAGGATAAGCTCACTTATGAACTGATGTGTCGCAGCCTAAACCGACAACTAATGAGTTCATATTTTCACTCATTATTGGTTTGACTTATCTTTGTTTTTAGTTTCATTTTAGTTATTTTTATTGCATTAATCACTCTAGGAGGGTATTGCGCTTGTAGTGGTGTATTCTTGCAGGTTTTAGGTTTAATTCACCGAAAATCCGTTCTGAAAGCAGTGATGTGCAAGAATATCAATGAAGGATTTCTCCACACAAGGAATTCGGGATATTGTAGCATGGAAATGTATAGATCTTTGAGTTATCTTTCCAATGCAACTGGAATCGGGTCAATCGGAGTTCAGGAGCAAAAGTTATGGCCAAAACCGTGAGAACGCGCAGAATCAATCGACGCAGCCAGAGACCGGTCGACATGGACGTGCGTCGATCGACGCGAATAATTTTGACGAGATTATGGAAGGTTTTCACGAATCTTGGGCGAAATTTGGTCAAAATTGAAGAGATATATCATATTGGAAGCCCTGAAGATTATAGATTAAAGATATACTCATTGTAGGACATGGAGATATAGATATGCATCAAATCTACTCCTATCTCCTATAGAATTCAACCTTGTAAAGCCCATACAAACACTATAAATAGCCCTCTAGGCTAGTTTATTCAGTGGACTTCAATCCCTATATGAACATTAGTTCATATATCCTTCTCAACCTCAATTTCTATAGTTAAAGTTTTAATTTTGAATTTCTATTTTTATTTTTTATGCAAGTTTATTTTAGTTTAATTATGTATTTTATTTCTAGGGTTTGAATATTACTTTGGATTCATGTTTAGGATTAATTAATTTGGTTCATGATTCTTGTGTTTATTTTATAATTCTAATTTAATTCTAGGACCGAGAGGTGACGATTAATTTAGATGTCTAGTTATTGATAGAAGGACCGAGAGGTGAATATTGATAGTGGAATTAGGAATGCATGATATAATCTTTACTATCCGACCAAGAAGTATTAGATTGTAGGAATTAAACTGATTTGTGTATGAGATTGACTAATTTGGTGTTCTTGATAGTCACTAATTAGTAATCTAGGTTATATTTGCCCGACCAAGGAAATATATCATAATTGCAATATTCCACCAGTTAATTTAATTGATTCTTGCGTGTCATCCATAATAAGATTTCTGCCCTAGGATCTGTGTTTTGCTTTATTTGATTTAAGTTTTATTTTCTCTGCCTAGTTTTATAAAACCAAACCGGATTTCTGAATTACTAAAACAATTAATCTGAAACTGTGTTTTAGTACATATGACTATTTCGCATATCTTTTCTCTGTGGGTTCGACATTCGAGTATAAATTTATTTGACCACTATATTTACAATTAATCTGGTAGAAATATCGGTTAGGGGTGGGAATAGGCCGGGCTACCCGACAGGGGCCTACGGCCTAGCCTACCACAGGCCAGGCCAGTCCAGGCCAATTTCGTAAATAGGCCAGGCTTAGGCTATTTAAAAAGCCTATTTAGCTAAGCAGGCCCGGGCTCAGGCTCGAAAATAGGCATACTAAGCCTAACAGGCCGGCCTATGAAAATAATCATATATTATATAATCAATTAAATATATTTATTATCTAGAATTAAAAATTTATTTATGATTTATGAATAATAAAATAAGTTAAATAAATCATTTGTTACTAAATAATATGTTTATCTAATTTATTAAATGTATTTGTTATTGAAATAACATAATATATTTATAACTTAAAAATAAAATATGCATTATAAATTTTAAGTAGGCTCTCATAGGCTTTATACAGGCTAAAGATCAGGCCTATTTCATTAAAAAGGTCAGGTTTAGGCCTACAAAAAGGCCTACTATAGATAACAGGCCAGGCTCAGGCCTCTTCAAGTTATACCAGGCCCAGGCCTTCGGGACCAAAGCCCAGCCTAGCCCAGCCTATTCCCACCCCTAATATCGGTGATCAACAGCCTATCCAGGGACTGTCTTAGTTGTGATATTGTTTGTATCTCGCTAGGTCAAACGACTCATATGATCCTCTGTGATCTCCTACTTACCATATGATCGTCCCTATAGGCGATATAATAGTATATTATTGTTCGTATCGTATGTTTGTTATATTAGATAGTGGCTATGTTGATGTAACACATTTATGAAGACCAGTGTATCAAACGTACACACTTAATCATAAATGCTTATAGTATACAATCCCAACAATCTCTCACTTATACTCAAAGCATAATACCATTGCATTATCAGAGTATTAAGTATGTCTATATCGGACCTAGCTTATTTACACATTTATCATCTTGTGATCGATATTACCTACAAATCCAGACTATGAGCGTGATCCTCATAAGTCCTTTGAGGTAAACACTGTGTAGATAAATCTGCTAGACCGTCCATATCAATCTCTCCCACTTTATACACATTGCCTCTTATCACGATTTCTTGTATGATGTGGTACTACAGATTCTATGTGTTTCACCACCTTGTGAGTCCTGGGTTCCCTTGAGTTTTCCATTGCACCAGCATGTTCACAGTACTTTGTGATTCCATTAGGCAATATCGGAACACACACCTCTACAGGACAATATCGAAGTTATACTGCTTCTTGCGAATCGAATGAAGTTGTTACACACTCAACTTTCATACCGTAATTCGCAGCTCACTTATGTGTTAGATTCCTATAACTCCTCCTCAAAGGCCAACACATAGTTTGAGGTCGATTTCTCTCTTTATGATCCTCCTAGATATCCGATTTCATTCAACCTACAGGGCACATTACAAACAAATGTGTCCAGAGTTGAATTGATATTTGTTCACCATGCCTATAGCATTACAGATATCTAACTTCGTTCATCACCGTATAGAAAGACAACAATCATTTCCTGGCATGAATCGAGTCACCACAGAATCAATTTAAGCGACTTGAGATACCTGAACATCCTTTTCTTGTGGTAACATAATACTTTAATCCAAAGGATATTCTATCTCATATGTCCTACTCTTGAAACTTTTCGGATAACCATCTCTTTATGCTTGACAATATCTCCACACAGTTTCCGAATGGGAAATACTATATACATAATGTGCAAGAAAAACCACACTTCCGCGGACACATAACTGGTACATGAAGCTCTCGTTCTTGATATACAATATTGAAATGTCTGTTTCATGACCTTGAAGCTCCTTAAGTTCATACTTAAACTTCCTTTGCTTCTAGACAAGATGCTGCTCACCTTACTGCTCATAACTTATCTAGTTGTTGCATACATATGTCATCACCTTTTATTAACGTACCCGTTTGTGAAAACATGGATGATGTCATCTTCCTTCCAGATACTTAGGTTCATATGTGTTGTCATGGACAAAAGAATTCAAATGGATTTAATAGTTGCAACCGGTGAGAAGGTCTTGTTATGAAACATACCTTGCTCACAAACCTAGACTTTTTTTTAAGTATACTAGGTCATCATTCAACCATTTCTTTACTTGTATATCAATCATTCGTCTATAGATGGAAAGCTATTCAATAACACTGATCTTGATATACAATCATAATTGTTACCTATTCATTTCTGAATTCATAACTTCACGTCATTAAACTGCATCGTGTTTCTTAACAACTTCGTTGTGCATTAAGGGATTAGTACAACATTGTTCGTGAACTGGAAATAAGTTCAAAGACTATTTCCTACAAACCAGTACTATCAAACCTATTAAGGCAACCTCCCCCTGCAATGATGCTCCATTTATTATGTCAGTTATTGGTGCATTAATTTGTGGTTTAGTGCCTTGCACGGTGACCATGCAATTGGTACCATACCTACCGAGGTATGTGATAAGCTCATATTTGTACTCACTTATTCATGTTTTCTCCTTTGCTTTAGTGCAATTAGGATTAGTTATTAGTAGTTTTCATGCATGAGTGTTTTATAGAGGATGATATGCTTGTGATGCTAAGTTTTGTAGGTATTTGAGGCTAAAAGTGAGCAAAAGATGAGAAGAGCTGAGTTTTACATAGTTGCGCTTCGATTGACACACGGGAAGTCGACCAAGTTAGGAGACGTGCCAAAATCCTGAAGTAGGACCTATGTGACGACCGACACAAAAGTTGGATGTCGATCGAGAAGCAATGCAGAAGAAGGCTCGACATTTGTGTTGTATGCCGATCGACACGCATCGTGTCGATCGACACGAATGTTGGAGAGGGGTGAATCAACATGTTTGCATCCATGTCGATCGACACAGAAGCCCAAGAAGGAAAAATTGCTCAATTTGGTTATTTTTTATATTTTAGCCTAATACATTGTTTAGATGTTTTCACTCCTCTATAAATACCAAACTCATTTAGGCTCGAAAATTGTCTTTAATTTTACTTAGAATTATTCAACATTGGTGTTCTTCCAAGACCTGCAAGGTTCCTATTGCCCTTGTAAGGTAATTTATGTTTAATAATATGTTTTTTTTATTCATAGTCATGTTTAGTGGATAAGAAGCCATAGCAGATTCTAGGGCTTTGATAATCTTTCTGATGCATGTATGAATAAATCAAATCAATAGTATGGTTTAATTTCTTGAGCTTAATTAATCGAATCTAGATTTAAAGAAGGATCGAGAGATGAATTTGAATCTAGGTTTGTAGTTATCAATAGAATGATCGAGAGGTGAAAATTGGTAATAGGAAGAAGAGATTAAATATAATTATTTTTTGTCTCAAAAAGAAAAATCAAATTGTAAGATTTAATTAGATAATTATCGAGATAGACTAATTTTGTGTTTTTGAGACTGAGAGGAGATAATCACAATTTAGTAATCTAGGGTTTAATTGTCTAACCAAGGAATTTAATCCATCTGAATCTAATTTATTCCCCATTGCTGAGTTGATGAATTAGCATGTTGATGATTATATTATTTTCCCTGGAATCTGTATATTTAAATATTGTTTTCAACAACCCTTTAATTTTCTGCATTGTTATCTTTAAATATCAAAACCAAAACCTTATTTCAATTTGCTCAAACAACTTTGTTTTAAGAACTAGGGCTAGTACATATGATAGTGTCATTATACAGTCTCTATGGGTTCGACTACCTTAGGGTGTTACAAATGTATTTGCTCTCGATGCTATAATTTGTCTGCGAATTTTTCCGCGATCAAATTGGTGCTGTTGCTGGGGACTGTTAGATTCTATCATATTATTAGTTTATTTTTAAATATGTTGGATTGAGTTTTTAGTTTTATTTTTGTTTTAATTTTTGTGTTTGGGTGCGTCTTTGACTTACTATTTTTGCGCTCTGTTTCGATCGACACACACCGTTCGATCGACATAGTCGCGTTGTCCGTGTTGATCAACAAGGGCCCCTATTGGTTGACATAGAGGCTAATTTCTGAAATTATTTTTTCTCAGGTTGCATGAACACAAGGGCTCGGGGCCAACCACTCAAAGTTTTCAACCCAGAAATCGAGGCCACAGTCCGAAGGAGGAAAAACAAGGAAAAACAAAGTACAACCACCAACATGGCTCAACAAAACAACCCAAATGAAGAGGAAGACCATACCATGACACCCTTGGAGGATCCCGACACACAACTCATAACTCAAGAGAATGCCCTTCTACTAGTCCAAGAGATCAACCACATGAAGGAAATCATCAAGCAATTGATGGCTGAAAGAGAGGCAGACAGACTTGAGGCTGCAAGGAGAGAAAAAGATCGAGAAAGAGAAAGGTGCCGCCAAGAGGACTCTGATGATGAGGATCCAAATGCCAAGGCAAGGAGGTACAGACCACAACCCTGTAAGGTTTTACCGTGAACCGAATCACCAAAACCAAACTGAACCGGATCGGATCTATGGATATTGCTCATAATTAATATTCTCAAAACCCTAGAATGCTCCTATGAATTTAATACGAGATTGTGGATTTAGGGTTTACCATTATTCCGTAGTCTCTGAACCGATCTTTCGCGTTTGAATTCCAAACTTCGATTCAACCACGCGATTCGAATTTGTCTGCGGAAACAGAAATTAGCAACCTAATTTCAAGAACAAAATTCAAAAATAAAGAAGAGAAAGAAGAAATCTCTTGTTCTCCAGATCAGGTCTTCAGATCTGTATCCGGCGCTGTTCAGATCTACTACTGGTGAGGACTCCGTAGATCTGTAATCTGAGTAGGACCAGAATCGAAATTCTCCTCCTCTCCCAGTATAAACGGCGCCTCTCTCTCTGCTGCCCTAGGGTTTCACTGATTTGAATGTGTTCAAAGGTTGCTTGGGTTTCCAGAGAGAGTGGTCTATTTATAGACCCAGGGTTTTATCCCTAATGGGCTCAATTCAGCACACTTATTTGGGCCAGACCTGGGACCTAATGCAAATAATAAAGTGGGCCTCCAATTAATTAATTCCCATGTCCACAACCCAGGACACAATTAATTAATTAATATTAATTCTTTTTCACCACAGAATTAATACTGACCTACCCCTTTATTACCACGTTGTGAGAACGGGTTGCATTAATTGAGAATCCCCATATTTAAGGTTACCGGACATTCATTAATTAATCGGAGCCTCTGACTAGCTCTCACTACAATTAATTAATATCTTATTATTCCTGAGTAGTACCACTCAAACCTTATCACTCGTGCCTGAACTTAATCAGCCTGCAGGACTTTGGCACGATGAATGTTATTGAGCTCCTCAGGGAATGTCCCCATCCTATTACTCGGATATGGTTACCTAAGTTCAGTCTCAGGCGGTACTACACGAATTGCTATTACCCAAGATGCGGATATACGAGCGCGCTGTGTTGGCTCTCCACCATGGCAAGTCAAAGCAACAGTCAACCCGTGCAAACCCCTGAACCTTCATTAGGATTTGGACTCAATCAATATAACGAGATCTTTTATTCGCTGATGTCAGACAGACGAATATATCTCACTGGGGTCCATCAATACGCCACCTCTGCGTACCAGCATGTCAAGTAACCAAGACAAGCTACTTATTCCGACAATGCTGCAGCCATCCGGACAGACGTATCCTCACACGCTGTCTCGGCTGTGATTATGGTTTATGTCTCACTAGGTTAAGTGATCATACTGTCTTCTGCAATCTACTACACGCAGCAAAATCATCCCTGTCGGTGAGACAAGAGGATACCATTGTTCATACATGTACGATTGTTAACAGATAGGAGAAATAAACCGTTTTATACACATTATAATAAATGCTTTCAGTATACAAAACCCATCAAACCCGACAATGAGGGATTTGTTATTGGTATCACTGCCAATAACTTTGAACTCAAAACTGGCATGATTCAGATGGTTCAACAGAACCAATTTGGTGACCGAGCAGTGGAGAATCCGTACACCTATCTCCAAATGTTCAAGGAGGTGTGTGATACCATCAAGCTTAAAAGAGTTTGCCAGGATGTGATCCGTTTGTGCTTGATTCCCTTCTCACTTCGGGATCAGGCTCGGACGTGGTTTACAGCCCTGGATTGCAGCAGCATCCGCACTTGGGCAAATCTCCAAGCAAAGTTCCTCGCCGCCTTCTTTTCACCTTCTGTGATCATTCAGAAGAAGATGGAGATCTTGTAGTTCCACCATAAGATGGATGAGTCCTTGTTCGAGGCATGAAGCAAGTTCAATGAGCTTTTGAGGAGTTGCCCGGGCCATGGAGTTGACACCGAAGAGCAAGCCCATATTTTTTACAGAGGGATAAATGAAAGAACTCAAGAGTCGGTGGAGAATGCAGCCGAAGGTTCTTTGATGAGCAAGTCACCAGAAAAAGCCCTCAAGTTGTTCAAGAAGATGTCCTTGCATACTAAACAATGGACCAATCCAAGGAGACCTCAAGTCAGAGCTGTGGAGAAGAAGGAGAATGACACCCTCAAGAAGGAGATCGAGAAGCTCAAGGGGGAGAAGGAGAAATTGACATCTAATGTTGCTTGTGTTTCTGTTGCACAGGTTGATCTTGTAGCCGATGTGAACTATATGAACCGTGGTGGTTATCCAAAGCAATACCGATAAGGGGGATATCAACATTACCACCAAAGAGCTCATCCTGGTTTTTCCTATGCTCAGCCTGAAGGTTCCGAACACCCTTCACCAGATTTCGATGTGCAAAATGGTGAGATTATGGATAAGAAGAAGGATAGCCCCGACGAGGTGTTGCAAAAATTCATCAAGGCTTCCAATTACTGGGTTGGAAAAATTGAGCAAGAAGTGGTTGGGGTCAACACCAAAGTGGACAGACTTGGCAAGCATGTGCAGAAATCGAGACACAAGTCAGTCAGATTGCTACCTCACTTGGTGCGCAACATCAACAAGGGAAGCTGCCGAGCACCACGGAAGTGAACCCTAAGAATCAAAAAGAGTGCAAGACAATCAAAATGAGGTCCAGAACCAGCTACACAGGCCCGAGGATGCCCGAGAACGAGTTTAGGGGAAAAGATGAGGAAATTCCTGTAGGAATGTCCTCTATTTTGACCGACACACCCTGTGTCGATCGACATAGAGGATAACAGGAGGCCAACATGTCGAACAATGAGGATTATCGACCGATAGGAATTCTATGGGTGTGTCGACTGACACACCCCCTATCGGTCAACACAGAGGATAAGGAGACGCAGGTCCAGTCCAGTCGACACAAAGGCAGCCCCAACTCAACAATCCAAGTTCCAAAGTTGTTCCAACACCTCCAATGCCCTTTCCTGAGTGGTTCGCCAAGCAAAAGGAGCACTCCAAGTTCTCGAGATTTTTGGACAACTTGAAGAAGGTAAGTATTAACTTACCAATGATCGAGGCTTTGAGGGAGATTTCGGGCTACATGAAGCATCTCCGCAAGCTGATGAGTGAGAAGAAACACTTTGTGGAGAATTCAACTGTGAAGATCCATGAGCAGTGCAACCTACTCCTTCAAAAGAAGATTCCAATCAAGAGGAGCGATCTAGGATGCTTTTCAATTCCAGTCGAGATTGGGGGGATCGAGTTTCAAAAGGTGTTGTGCGACACTGGAGCCAGCATCAACCTGATGCCTTATTCCATCTACAAGCGCCTCAACATTGGAGAGATGATGCCTACTACAATCACACTGCAGATGGTAGAACGATCTGTGTCTCGCCCCAAAGGTATACTTGAGGATGTTCTCATTCGTGTGGGTCATCTAATCTTTCCTGCAGATTTTGTAGTTTTGGATATGAAAGAGCATAGCAGCACACCCCTCATATTGGGACGAGATTTCTTGGACACGAGTGCTGCCCTGATTGACTGCCGAGGTGGAGAAATCACACTTCGAGCAAATGATGAGAGGATCAAATTCAAGCTCGAAAAAAACCGGCAGCAATATGAATACAATAGGATCACCTCCATTGAAGATTTTGAGGATGAAGTGGAGGAAACCAAGGAAGAAAGAGAGGACCGAGCTGCCATTGAATGGGAGCGAGAAAATGGAATGGCAAAATTGTCAATTACACCATCTCACCCCGAGCTCACTGCTGTCATTCAAGACATAATCGTCTACATGGTCGATGCCCGAGGAAGGAGAGTCCGCACTCATCCGCCATGGACTTGAGAAAAAGAGGTATCGTGGAGCTACGACGTTAACTAAAGCACTTGTTGGGAGGTAACCCAACCTTTACTTGCTTTATTTCAATTTATTTTGTTTTTGTTTATTTTATTTTTTGATTTTCTGTTTTCCTTTGTTTATTTTTGAAAAAAAAAGAGATTTTTGGGGGATCGACCTCTGTATCGATCGACATGCCTGATGCCGATCAACACAAAGGTCAAGACGGAGCTACACTTTGACCCGAGCAAGGAGTAAACATGAAGGCTCTGTATCAATCGACATGGCCCCTGTCGATCGATGCAGAGTGCTAGCAACTTCAAAAACTTTGTCGAGCAGCGGTGATTTCTCCGATGGATAAAAATGTTGATGTCTGAGATCGACAGTCAGGTACTAGTTCTTATTCTTGTATGATTTTCAAACTTTTTCTAACTCTTCGAGTTTGAAATAAGTTTGGGGTCATGTGGACAAGAATTTGAACTTTTCTATCCTTTTTTATTGCTTTCTGTTATTTGCTTTATGTTATTTAAATTTATGCCTAGAAAAAAACATGGATATAGTGTGAGGAAAACTTCTTATTGAGTTTTGAACCTGTTTGAACTAAGTGTAAGATTGAAATCGATTGAGGATAGTTTGATTTGATTTTGATTGTGGTTGATTGCCTATGATGTAGAATACCACATGATAGGATTGAATTGAAACTTACACTTGCATTATGTTTGAGTAAGATTGAAGTTGACTGTGGAAAAAAAATTTAAACCCAAGTGAGAAATTGAGCCTTTTTATTTGTTCATGTGAAATTTGCATGTATGTTTTCGTTTCTGTAGAACTTGCTTATGTTCTGTTTCGAGACTACATAGTGTGCACAATGATAGAAAACGATTTTAGGCCATCTTTATTAGCCAAATTATCATAAACACTATCCCTTGTGATATTTCATCCCTAAATTAGCCCCTTTGAGCTTATTACTTTTTCTTTCTTGGTCTATGAGTTAAGAAAAACATTATAGTTTTGTCTTGTCTATGAGAGAGTTCTATGAAAAAGGTGATTTGTATCATGTCTATAGGATTTTGGTGAAATAAGGGTAGTTGTTATAAGTGGATGAGAAATTTCTAAATTGGTAAACAAAAGAAGGTTGGGCTCTAGAAAAAAAAAATGAAAAGTTTGTTTGTGTCCTTATTAGCTCAAAAGAAAAAAATTGTTATCTATAAGAGAATAAAAGGATAAGAAAAAAAAAAGAAAGAGAGAGAGAGAAAGAGTCTTGATCTGTGTTGAAAATTTGAGGAGAGGGTCGATGATTAAAATAGAGTGAATTAAGATTGATGAGGTGGACGCACTAGAGTTGATTTTGAGTCACTTGATCGTATTTCCCTACCTTTCACAAAAAGCATACATTACAACCAAATGAAAAGTCCTTTTTTTTTATTCTTGAATTGTGTGCACATTTGAGCAGTGGAGATTCTAGAAATTTTGCAAGCCTATGATATATAGAAATTTCTTCATACATGTTGTGAGTGCTTTCATTGAAACCCAAACACTTGTGTGATGAGCGAAACAATATCTTTTGAGTCTTCTGCAGTTGATGGATTTCCTATCTCTTTCAAATTGCTTGTGTGATGTGGATTTTTTATTCTTGAATGTGATGAATCTTGTGAGGCATTGTACTTTCAACTGCATGAGATTTCTTTTCTTTCTTTTCTTTTAATTGAGGAAAATCAAGCATTCAAGTTTGGGGGGTTTGATAAGCTCATATTTGTACTCACTTATCCATGTTTTTCTCCTTTGTTTTAGTGCAATTAGGATTAGTTATTAGTTGTTTTCGTGCATGAGTGTATTATAGAGGATGTTATGCTTGTGATGCTAAGTTTTGTAGGTATTTGAGGCTAAAAGTGAGCAAAATATGAGAAGAGCCGAGTTTTACTAAGTTGCTGCTTCGATTGACACACGGGAAGTCGGCCAAGTTGGGAGACATGCCAAAATCTTGAAGCAGGACCTCTATGTCGAGCGATATGGAGTATGTCGACCAACATAGAGGTCGGGTGTCGATCGAGAAGCAATGCAAAAGAAGGCTCGACATTTGTGTTGTATGTCGATCAACAAGCACCGTATCGATCAACACGAAGGTTGAAGAGGGGTGAATCGACATGTTTACATCTATGTCGATCGACATAGAAGCCCGAGAAAGAAAAATTGCTCAGTTTGGTTATTTTTGATATTTTACCCCAATACCCTGTTTAGATGTTTTCACTCCTCTATAAATACCAAACTCATTTAGGCTCAAAAATTGTCTTTAAGTTTACTTAGAATTATTCAACATTGGAGTTTTTCCAAGACCTGCAAGGTTTCTATTGCCCTTGTAAGGTCATATATGTTTAATAATATGTTTTTTTTTTATTCCAAGTTATGTTTAGTGGCTAAGAAACCCTTGCAGATTATAGGGCTTTGATAATCTATCTGATGCATGTATGAATAAATCAACTCAATAGAATGGTTTAATTTCTTGAGCTTATTTAATCGAATCTAGATTTAAAGAAGGATCGAGAGATGAATTTGAATCTAGGTTTGTAGTTATCAGTAGAAGGACCGAGAGGTGAAAATTGGTAATAGGAAGAAGATATTAAATACAATTGTTTTCTGTCTCAAAAGAAAGAATTAAATTGCCGAATTTAATTAGATAATTATCGAGAGTGACGAATTTTGTGTTCTTGAGACCGAGAGGAGATAGTCACAATTTAGTAATCTAGGGTTTAATTGCCTAACCAAGGAATTTAATCCATCTGAATCTATTTTATTCCCCATTGCCAAGTTGATGAATTTGCATGTTGATTATTAGATTATCAGCCTTGGAAATTGTATCTTTAAATATTGTTTTCAAAAACCATTTAATTTTCTGCACTGTCATCTTTAAATATCAAAACCAAAACCTTATTTCAATTTGCTCAAACAACTGTGTTTTAAGAACTATGGCTAGTACATAGGATAGTGTCATTATACAGTCTCTGTGGGTTTGACCACCTTAGGGTGTTACAAATTTATTTGCTCGCTGTGCTATAATTTATCTGCAAATTTCGCAGCGATCAGTATGCTCAATTTGCCACGGGTATTTCCTAATGGATTTGAATTGTCTTCTCCAAAATGTTGGAGAATCAATCTCATATTTGGATTCGTGGTTTCATCATATACAACTTACTTGTATTTAGGATACAGAAAGAAACCACCTTTTTTCGTTTAGTTGGGTTAGCCCACAAAGCAGTATTAGCTTGAACCTTTCTTCTAACCAATCAGCTTCCCCCAACAACTTAAAAGTTGAACTATCCATCATTGCTTCTTCACAAAGTCAAGATCCACTAGGGTATTTGGAACTGATTTAGAAGACACTGGGTTAAGCAGACACACTACTGCTTTTTGGCGCACTTCCCAAAAACAACAAAAAATGGCAAAGCTGGCATAGCTTATTAACTTTAAAGAATCTTATTTATTTCTTTCTTCCTACACCATTATTTTGAGGGATAACAGGTGTAGTCAACCTGGATACAATCCCTTTGCTATGCCAGATACAGTAAAACACATCACTTGAGATACACACCATTATGAAAGAATCATAATGTCTTTATGGTCTTGTTTAGATTCTTCTCTACCTTAGTCTTAAATGCTCTTGATTAAAGCAAGAGACTAAGATGTGTGGTGAATTAGATAAACATATTTATATCTTAAGTGATTGCAGTATGAATGCCTATTTAAGGCAACTGCGAAAGTAGACTCAAAACAGAGCAAACACGAAATATCCTCTAGAGATTCAATTGCCTTTTAAAAGGTCTGATTACCATCTTATACCTCTAAGCAGTATTTATAAGTACTATTTTTAGGAATACCTAGATTAAATCTATAATTCCATGAATTATTTAAAACTACTAAGACCGATGTAACCACATCTCTAGTAAACAAGTACTGAAGAGAAACATACATTTAAACATAATGGAAAACGCTGTCATCTATCATGACAGAATAATTTTATCATAAATAACTGATAATCCATAGTAACATAAATGGAAATGAGTTTTAAATAAAACATCTCTTCAAAACTCAAACATTGTTTAACATAAACACAAAGTAAAAACTCCATCAGCTAGAGCAACAACTCTAGCATCAATCTTGGAGATGGTAATCCCGCAATATTCAAGCCTTAAGCTTGATCCCCTGCAAAGTGCAGCAAACATGATTAGTGACCTCAGTAACCACTACCCACTAAGGAGTAGAAAATTGATAATAAACATGTTTCAACAACAAATGCAAAAGATGGCGTACCTTGTCCGTTAGTTACCAAACTTGGACAATTTACTTTCCAATGACCTTTCTTGCCACACTTGAAACGTTTGTCTTTCCTGTTATCTTTCTTTCCTTTGTTCTTCTCTCATTTACCATTCTTCTTCTTGTTCATGTCATTGCGACATGACTTAGAAGAACTTTTAGCAAGAGATTTGGAAAGACTTGATAATGCAAGTTTCAACTCGATCGTATGTCATGCGTTCATGCAACAACTGCAATTTGATATGAATTATAATGTTTTTGATTCAATTTATTAGTGTATTATACTCTAAAATAAATTTATTTGATAAGACAAAGTGCGAGAATTTGTATGACTATATATATCCCTACAACAAGACGTCGATTTGGCAAGAGATATATGGTGGGGCTATTAGTCCTCTCTCCCCTCAAGATAAATGAGAGTTTTCCTTAATAGCTGCATTAGTGCTAGATTTACCACCAATATAATATCACGTCAAACGGGTCGGTCGAGAAATAGTCGACGTTTCTCCGGTCCAGAGCATGCTCAATCTTCTACTAGCAGACAGCGAGCCCCCAAACAATGCAGTACATGTAGATCAGAAGGTCATACAAAGCATAATTGTGCTAATAGACTCCCGTAAAATCATTAAAAACTTTGGTTGTTTGTGTATGCTTATTTTATTGAGTATAAATGTATGTGCACATCATTATTAATTATCGTATTAAATGTATACGTGTTCTGTTAATTCTTCATATTCTAATACAAGTAAGTAAGATAATGTAATCATTAACTAATAGAGTTTAAACAAATAGAAGTATTCACTAATAACATAAAATAATATCTAATATCAAGTAGTATACTCAAATATACCTAACGCTACAAACAAACGATAGAGAGAGGTGTCTTCATCCTGCTCAATCCACCTCCGTGTGGGAGGTCGGAACAAGAGCATATCCAGATGTGCCAGAGCATATGTTGAATTTTGATTCGGAGCATGCCCATGAAAGAAAGGTGTCCAGCGAGCCTCTAGCCGGTAGGTCAGGTGAATGGTAATGTTGAGACTGTTTCGGGACCAGTTGTCGGCAGCTCTCAAATAATGCTTTAAATTATTTATCATTTTCTACAATTATTTGATTCGTCTCTCCCGTTGCTCAATAGAAGTGTCAACCAAATAGGGATCATAAACCTTAACTGTATGGTCCCGAATGATGATTTTCACAGCATACCTGTGAGTAAGCAACATCACTGGTAAAATGATCTACAAAAGAAATTAAATTAATTAAAACTTAACTACAAGAATTTATCATATAATAATAGTTCCTGCAGCTGCATCAAACCAATCTTTTCCGACGTAAGATCTCAGCCTTCAATAAATTCCAACAGCTCATTCGGCTCAAGGTTGAGGATGATCCACGACGTGCTCGGACAGATGGACGATAATTACGCATCATCAAACCCCGTTCACAGCATATCCAGTGTTAAATACTTATTGTTAAATAATACACAAAAAGAATGGTATGGTTTAAAATGAGACTTACAAAGAAATTTAGCAGAACAATCCAAACATTGCCATCGGAAACATACAACATCCTCTGCAGTACTTGAACATAAAAATCAACTACCTCTGGGGGTGTATGTGCACTCATATCCTCGGCCAAGGTGAATAATCTCTGTGGTAACGTCCAAGCTCCACTCATATCCTCTTCTGCATCGGGATCTCCATGTATGTACTCATTATAATTAAAATGCACATATGTATTGATGCCCCATAGTCATCCCTCATCCGGCTGTATAAGAAAAAAGATAATAAAAGCAAGTTAAATATAAATAAATAAATCTTAATGTAAATAAATAATTAATAGTACTTAGCAGATTTGGAATGTCGACTGCTAGCAGGGATAGCAACTGACTCCGATCAACACTGATATGCCTCGGTTGACTACTGGTCTCTCCAGGACCTGGCTGGTGCACACAACATCATCATCATCAAATTTGTCAGCTAAGACAATATCTCTAAGTCCCTGATCACCGGACACACTACGACAATCATCTTTAGAGAGTATAGGTCTCTTACCCCTAGTTATATCCTCGTGCCTCTGGCTGGTCTCGCCACCAGATACACTCCTCCTCCACTCATGCTCCTTCTACCTCTGGTTCCTCTCACCACCAGACACACTCATCATCCTCTCCTTCTCCTCGTGCCTTCAAGTCCTCTCACCACCAGACACAATCCTCCTCTTCCCGCCTTCAGGTCCTGTCACCACCAAACATACTCCTCATCTGCTCCTCCTCCTCTATTTGAGCCCTACGACTCCAATCACGACTCCTATCACGAGCCAAAGCCTATCTGAATGCCTCATCATCTACATTTGTGCAGTGACAACATCTAGAAGCATGGAATAAGTTGGTAACTAGGGGGATCACCCTCGCCGTCAATGCCTCATGAATGACGGTCCGTATAGTTTCCAAAATACTCCCAGACCTACGATGTCTCCTAATGTCTTGGGAATCACCACTGGATGAAGATGTATGATGCCTCTGACGAGTGCGTCTACCTGAAGCTCTAGAGGTCTCCAGTTCTGGTTGTGATCCTCCCTCCACAATCAGATGAGGTCCCCCCTCCCTCCTCATCGACTGGGCCTCTTTGTCCATGATCTTTTGCCTGAGATCCAGACTGACTTAGTGCTACATCAGCTCCTCTCCTCCCACCCCGTACTAGATTCTCAGGCAGTTGGAACTATACCCCAATAGGATTGTCCATCTTTGCAGATTGATAATACAACATCACCCTCTCAGCAGGAGAAGCCACCAAATTGGAGTAAACATTTAGTTGTCCATTAAAAACTAATAGTTAATAAAATATTAAACCAATCTAAAATATTAAAGAATCATAAAAGTACAATACAAATTACAAACCTCTTGAGTAAAGAAATAAGATCAATTAATAATCTCTGGCCTAGTAAACTCTCATTTCACAAATTGAGGAAGGACATTAGGCCTTCGTTGAATAGCGCAGGCAGCACCCAACTGCGGAATCGCCTCATAGGCCCACACCCACAAAATAATTTGTAACTATTATAAAATGACAGTCTTTTTCCTAATTATTCAATAATTTTTTAACAAAAGAAAATTTAAACATGTAGCGCCCAAACGGGTTCTCCTAAAGTGAAGCTACCTCTACTTATGTCATCGAGTCTGGTGGGGGCAAGATCTAGGTAGTAATATAAAGACTTAAAAGCATATGACCCTTGAAAATAAACTCCATCTACCTAAATCGTCTATTAAAACATAAACCCAACCCTCTATCTTACATTTTTCAGATAGTCCAAGGGAAAAATTCCACATGGTTAGTATATTAGCCACCTTCAAGTATAATTCATGATTATTCTTAACTATTTCTTCATTCTTAAATGTTGTCAATAGCTCCTTTGCAGTAATATTTTTACCCCGACTAACTATACAAAAAACAAAACTACTAGAATGATTGTGGTCACCACAAGGATCAAAAGCACTACCTCCAAAATAAACCTTGTAACTAATGCAATCTCCTTCACACCAAATTCAATAACATGCCCACCAATATTGAAACATAAAATTGTGGTTTGGACTTCTAATTTGATAACCTAATAGCTCCAGTAATGACTCAGATGCACTAGGTCTATTGTTTCTCCAAACTAGTAAATTACCAAAAGGACCATTAATGAATTAGTTAACCAACCCTTGACCCCCTATTGAACCTAAAGTCGCATGAATGATTTGCAAAGTTATCACTTCAGTGTATAAATTTATTTTAGTAGTTGCAAAACAAAAAACAACTCTTAAGTATTGAGGCTGCACAAATAATTAATTTAACAAAATTCAACCTTTTTGTTCAAATAATTTAACATATATCATGAAACCATCCAACAATTAAAAATAAATGAACATAATTTCACAATTTTTCGGCAACAAAAATGGACACAAAAAGGGCATAATCACAACAAATCGGGCATAATCTTGCATACTAATTCGGGCATAATGACAACATTTCGACACAATTATTGAATCCAATAATTCAATAAAATAAACAAAAATTTTGCATATATAATTTCGAATGTGCTCGGCAAAACCAAGGAGAAAATTAACAATAACTCATATAAACTGGATCGCATGTACTTAAATAAAAAAAAAATTGTTACTTACCTCACTTGGGTTTGCCATTGAGGCCAATCGATTGTGAAGGAGGGGACCAGAGAGAGAGGAATGAAGCCGACAATGTGTGGTGTTTGTGAATGAATCAACAACAAAAATCTAGGGTTTTAAATTGTTTGGGTCAAAATCAACGGTCGGTATCGTGCTTTTGATTCTAACCCGAGTTTGAACTCGAATCCACAATAATTTTTTTAAATTTTACGTGCGATTCTAACTGGGATGATTCCGGGTCGGTCTCGTTAAGAATTGGGTAAAAAAAATTTATTAATTACTTTGACTGGGTCTGAACCGGTTCGGCTTCTATTTACATTTTTTTATTAAGATTTTTATTTTAATTTCTCATTTGGAATTATTTTGAAATACCTGGAATTAGAATCGGTCAATATATTATTTAAATCATATATATTTTAAAATTAATTACAAATTCCTTTTTTCTGAAAAAGTACACCCGAAAACCTAAATGTGGCAAAAAATGTATTTTTGGGTATTTTTACAATATCTTATAAAAAGTTGACATTTTTTAAATGTACATAAAGCTAAATGAGTATTCTGTGACTTTTCTCTAAAATTATTTTGGTACATTTAGGTTTTTGAGATTGCATCATACGAATATCATGTAACGCTTGATTATTTTGTATATTAGAAGTAAATAATGTTAGTGCATCAATTATATGATTAGATAATGCAGTTAGTAATAGGATTAAATGCATTATACAACATGATTTTATTAATTAATATAGACATGTTTTTTGCATGTCGCATAATATATCCGAATGCATTAAAAGTAAAGCTTTGCCTGCATAAGTTATTTTTCATGATAACATTTTATGAACCAACTCATGATCGAAAGTACTATTTCACATTAATTTTATATAGTAATTAATGTAATAATATTTAATCCTAAATTTTTAGCGATTGACAAATCCTGGGTGACAATATATTTTGCAATAAATATACATGCAAGTTGCAACACATAAATAATACTCTCTCCGTCTCATTAGATTAATTCATTTTAGTTTCAACTCAGTAATTAATGCTTGTGAGTGTAATCGAATTAATATTTCATTAATGTGATGAGATTTTTTTTCATTTTAGAAAAGAGAACTAATTTTCCGGAACAGACGAAAATGAAAAATGAGACTAAAACGGTAGCCCACTAAATTAGCCAACCACCCCCATAGAGCTCAGAGCTTAAAGGAACAAAGTCGGCACCGATCCTGCAGTAAGTCTGCCAACAAGGAGGCAGCGATTTTTCACGAGACCTAATAGTGTGGAGCTATTACTAGCTCTTACTGCCCCAAGAATTGCGAGATTCTCAACGACCATGCGTTCATCGGCAGCTAGGGCACGAACTAAAGTTAAGATTTCCACCCCTTATCCTATATAAAAGGAAGGATCCTATTTGTTGTGTATGGAACAACTGTATCACTACTCTACCAAAATAATACGAAATTGTTAACATTTTAGCACCCGTTAACTGATTATTTATTTCTATTTTATTATTTTCATCCCGTTAACTATCGTGCCTCTGCATTCCACTTCACCTATTTTTCATGATTGTTTTGTTGCTCCTATTAACAATTTCAAGAATTTCATTTACTATCGTTAATCAAACCTCAATTATAATAATGCACCTACAAAATCACAAATTGATTGCCTATTATTAGGTATCATCATTCGCGCGTGACTTTAGATACACTCTTCACAAATAGAAAAGAAATAGAAAGTTTTTTTATTATTTATTTAGTGTTTTTATTGCAGATTTTTTTAAAATTATATTATAATTGCCAAAATCTAAAAATCACAATATAATTGCAAAATTATATTAACTTTTGCAATTAACCTAATATATCTCGTATAGTAATCACGCATCCAGCAAACTAATTTCATAAAAAATGGCACAAGCTTCGGACATTTTTACAAAAGTTCAGACCATTTTAAGCGAATGTTAAACGATATAAAGTAGAAACTATATTTACCCTAACAAAAGCTTGTAGCTACCCCAAATTTGAAGCAACAGAAAATGCAGATCCATCAAGAAATCCAAGAACGTACCAGCATTCATTCCACTTGAATCTTGAGATTTCACTGCATTAAAAATAGTATTGTCGATCAAAATTTGATTGAATATGTTGAAACCCCACATGCAACATGATTGAAACAAAAAATCACGTCATATCTTGAAAGCTGAAAAAGACTAAACCTGATATCAATATCATAGGCTCTTATCATGGACGGCTGCTTTTGTGCTCGTGGAAAGCAGTTTTTTCATGGACTCCTTTCTGCAGCATCTCAAGTTAAGAAAAATGGAACCCGGATACGCGAGGTTGTGATCATCTTCACCGGAAGCAACAATCACGAGAGGATCCCCAATGACCGCGAAAGCTTCAGCCACTGCAGCTGGAAATGGGAAGTTAGTCTTCTGGCTGCGTTGAAGAGCCCTGTGGAACTCTGCTGGCAGCGCCGGTCTCTGATGTGGAGCGCAGCGAGCATCTCGTAAAGTGATTCCAAGGGAACACCCCAGTTCAAGCACAGCAAACACAGGATCACCACGAGTTTCAGCATCAGCAACGGAACATAGAAAGAACAATCAATACCAGAAATGCGAATCCATTCAGACGTTTCCTCAAAATTTGTAAGAGAATGCTGCACTATTCCGACTACAAAATCAACTATACTTGCCGCAGAGGATGATGATGATGATGATTCCTTGTCTGTGAACAAACTGGCTACGGGATTAGCGCCCGATGGCAGACATATCATGTATTCCACAAATGAAGACTTGGAAGTGAAAAAGAAGCCCTTAGGGTGAGGCAGTAAAACCAGAAGTCTGTCCACTAGATAAAAGAAACAATTGGGAGACATATAGTCACTTGACCTCCAGTTAGCATTATAAGTTTCTTCCAACGCCTCGTGAAGGCAGCAAGCCAGAGTCTCCGTGAAGCACTCGGATGGAGATTCAAGTTGAACTCCATCAGAAAAAGTGGTAGATTCGTTTGACTTAAAAGTTCTTCTGAGATTCTCAATGAATGACTTCCAGCATGAGTCCTCCTCCCGAAGACATTCAGAAATCCTATCGAGAAGGCCATAGTTGGGTTTGCCGTATCCCAACAAGATCACCATTGCCCGTCCTATCTGCCCATAACTCAACTTGCTCTGTATTCTAACATTTCTGCAAAAGACTTCTTCAAGTAAATTCCTGGAAAGCTCAGTTTCTCTCAGAGCTATCATGTTTTGTGATAAGCATTGTCGAAAGTCCAGTGGGAAAACAATGTCGAAGAATTTACTAGATAGTTCACAAAAGAAATGCACCTTCATAGCTCTTACACCATTTAGTTCAACTGATTTTGAGCCTAGGAAGAACTTACATATGTCGAAAATGTGGAGAAGACAAGTGCTTTGACTGAATTTGGAGTGAGCACAACTCCTGTAAACTTCTCGAAGCACATCCAGTACTCTAAATCCAACAGAGATGAACTCCTCGTGCCAAAACTCTCGAGCAACAAGTGCAAAATCATCAGCTTTGATAGTGGCCACCTTTCTGTTCAACGTGAGATTTTTACACACATTTCTGGCCCATGCAGCATCAGGGTTCATCAAGTGAGAGACAGCTTTATGTGGCAACTTCCTTACTCCGAAGTAATTAAAACAGAACTCGACAGTAGAATTGGATTCAATGAAATCTAACTTTTTGTTGTTGTCCAGACATTCCAAGATCCTCGAGCTGTGTACCTTCCATAAATCCCAAACAAAAACCAAGGATCCAACGGAGATTCGGTTCCTGGATAGTTTATCATTGAACGACTTTGAATCAAGGTGCAGCACAGAATCCATCTCATACTTGCATGGTTCACCTTCAAAGTGACCGTCCAGAAGTTTTCGAACGGACAGAATTTCACCCGTATGAGATTCATGTTTCTTCGAGGCAATGTAACTCCAGATCAATTCAGATAAGTTCCTCTGCTTGTGTGATAAAACCTCAGACTCAACACAGATTGATGCATGAAATTTTCGAGAAACCTTCTCTGAAATCGACATTGCTTTAGTTAGATGAGACTGCATTTCAGGAAATGGCTTCAACGGCCAACCTCGGTTTCCAGACACCCAAAGAGATCTAGAAACCACAAAAGAAAGTATAAGCGTGCAAGCATCTGCAAACTTCTCTTCCTTTTCCAATAGATCAATCTCCTTCAAAACATTTCCAACATTCCTTGCAATCTCAGCTGCGATGCTGAAGTTTTCAGACTCTTCCTCCAACACTAGAAGCTCTCCGAGGCAGCCCAAAGACTTCAAGAATTGGCGTCTGGATCCCATTGTGTCGAAAGCTCGAACACAGTTCAGTAGGGATGCAGTATCCTTGGACTTGTGACATTCCAAAGCCTTCTTTTCCAAAAAATATTGCTCCATTTTGTCGATCTCCTGGATACTAGCCGTGATAGTACCATTCGAAAATGCTCGCTTTTTCCACTTGTCAACATATCGTAAACCCATGTCAAAATAATTTCCTTCTTTGCAAGCTGATAAACACTCTCTGAAAAAACCTCCCTCAGCATAAGCTTCTGCAGCCTTTTTATAATTTCTAGCTAAACGGAAACACTCCCCTGCTTTTCTTAACTCCCGCACGCTATGTTTTTCTAAATAAATCAACCCTGTTGCAAGGAAATCAAAATGTATAAATCATCCAAACTATAATGTGATGGCCAGCTAAATAATTGAATATTTCCATCTCAAACTTTATAATCCATATTATTGCTTAAAAAAGTACCAAGTAAATACAAGTTAGTTAAGGAACTCACATCAAACATTTGATAATCTTAAATGCAGCAATTTTATTCCTCAACTATGAAGTTGAGCTAAAACAAGTTTTCACATTACATCTATGGTAGAAAGGGCCTTACAGGGTTTGTTTGCTATAACCGATAGAAAAATTGAAACCATAAGGTTACGGAGTGAAGCAGCAACATTTATATGTACAAATTTACACCTGATGCTTTCTATTTCTTCATTAACAAGATTGGTTAGTTTTGTATCTTGTGGATTAAATACAAACATCAGCACCATACCTGCTTTTTCGTAAAAACCCATGTCGCAATAACATTCAGCTGCAGATTCGAAACAGTTGATGGAATAAAAAATCTCTGCAGCCTCTACGAGTCTCATGCGAGCTCTAAGTCGTGAAGCTTTTGTCCGTTTCTCCCAAGTTTCTTCGCCTGCTTTCTTGAAGCACCATTCTGCCATGTCATAGTTTCCTTCCCAGAAAAGCTTTGGAGAAATTCATGACAACAAAAGTTCAAAAGACAATAGAAGAAACCAAACGAACACAAAACGAAATAGAGCAGACAGACCTTGATTCCCTGTGACTTCCAATCCATGGTTGTGCTGGCTCTTTGCATTGATTTCACAAGAGAACCATCTATATCTTTCACTTGGACAAGGCGCAAACTTCGCCAATAATCAAGAATAGGCTGGAAGAGCTCTGCATTGTTTTCACAGATCCATAGTCTTTGCCTTGTCCGAGTGATTGCAACATATAACTGCTTCAGTTCAGAGCACAAGATATGGTGTCTTGACTCGCAAAAACTTGGAAAGGACTTTGGTAGACCAGCATCACCGTGAAGGTCATTTTTTCTCAGGAATTCGTACACGACTCTCCATTTATCATGCATTGGTGAGGAACCAAAAAAGTTGTACAAGAAGACATCCTAAAATAGAAGGCGTCAAGAGATCAAAACAAAATAGTAAATAAAAGGCTAAGTTCATAAAATCAGCACACTGTTCTTTTATCCAAGAAAACGTGTTATAACAACAGAACCATAGTACATTATAACCAAAAAGTAGGTTGCTTCAATATAGCAAACCCGAAATAAGGAAAATTGAGTAAATAACAAAGATAAAGAATATGAACCTGAAACTCGAGACCCTTGCACTCCACGAAAGTCAGAACAAGAGCCCGATTATCAATACAGCTAAGAACTTCGTTTCTAGAAGAATCATCCCGTACTAAAATAACCTGGTCAGCACCAAATCCAACCCATCTCGGACAGTCCTTTGCACCTTGTGCAAAAATAGATACAATTGAGTTCTCATTGCATCCAGACATGAGTACAATAGGAGGATCACCCCGTATTCTACTAGTCTCTGGAGGCAACACATCAATAGATTGTGGGAAGTATTGGCAAATAAGATCTATGACACTCTGAGCTAACTTAAGTACACCGGTATGAGTACGAAAATTCTGAGATAAACAAAAAACATCTGAGATGAGACCTTTCTCTCTACTACCAGAAACCTTACAATCTCTAGACCTCATAAGAAATTCATTGTAGAACAAGGATCTAATATCTTCAAACCTAAAATCAACACCTCGTGCAATGGTCTGGGCAGTATCTCCTGAGAATACAAACCCGCCATCGACATTGTTGCAGATATATCTGAAAAGTAAAATCTGCTTCATGTTGAGGTCTTGTACTTCATCAATGTACACAAAGTCCATTTTGTCACCCAGCAGATGGCTTGTTTTGAGCCGGTGATGAATGTCCATCACCAGATCAGCTAGATCAAACTCCCCTCGCTTCAGCTTCATTCTCTCATAATTCTCAAAAATATCGTAAATTATCTTCCTCTTGTCTGAACTTAAAGTGGACACCCTACGATCAGACAACGAAATATAATCCTCCCTGCTTAGAATTCTGTCGTATGCTTCCCCTTTCTGTACACCTCCTTTAATCTGAGACATAATTTCGGTGAACACCCTTGAAGCATCAAGATTCTTGGTCAGCTTTTCATTCATATGAGGCCAGTATGATATACAGAAACGCTCAAATGTAACCTCATTTTTCCTTATAAACGTCTGCACAGCAACTAATCTTGTACCTTCGTAATGATACGACTCTCTTACATCACAAAACCTCTTGAAAAAGGAATTACCCAGACTGCCATCAAGCATCATTAAAAATTTCTGAAATGTGATGATCAAGGGGTACTTTTCACTTGGAATGCCAACAAATGTGTCAGGAATATCTTTGAAATTTTCTGTTTCATCAATGTGTTCCACACCGGTAAAATTCATACTACCAGAAGCGTTTTCTCTAGCAAAGCTGCAGATATCAGAATGGTAAAAGAATCATCACATACCAATATTTGACTAAAGGGCTAAAACTGGTCTATATTTTACGATTTCCATAACTAGATAAATTGACAGCTAATATTCTGAACAAGCATTTGCTAATGAGTTGTGCAAATGACTTATGCCTACACAGCATAAATAAATGAGCAGACAACAGCAGGCACTAAAGTGATGAGTAGATGGGCATACCTTATTAGCTGAGATACATGTTTTTTGACAGCATAACAGAGTCAAGGACTCACGGTTACAAAAAGCTGGCGGAGGCTAGTCCCCTTAGGTTCTTCAGGGTAACGACCGTTATCAACTTTGTTGCTGCTATGCACATTGTCCTCAGCTGTCCTAAAACCTTCGGAGGCCATGAAATATAGCCAAAACTTCTGGAACATCTTCATTGTCAATATTGTAGTTTTACCGGTGCCAGATCTACCTAGTATGAAGCTGCTTCTAGGAAATAGTATAATGCCACGCTCTTCTTCAGTAACCTCAAATGGTATATCCACTTCTCTACCCTCAAGATCACACATCAAATAATTTGCTGTACCAGATGACAAGGAGTAAAATTTCATTAACAGCAAGCTTTCACTTACTTCTGAGTTTTCAACGGGGCAATCACTGGTACTGGTATTGAACTGGATAATATCTTCACAAAGAGGCCAAGTTTTTGGCACCTCCAGATTTCTAAACATGAATGAATTTCAAGAATTAGTTGGCTACATATGTAGCTGTAAGACTCAACTAATACTATACTCATAATGCAAAACAAGTTCTAAGCTCAAACAAGATAGACATGTTTCCTTGAGAAAGAGATGGAATCTAATATAGTTCAGGAAAAGATTGTAGCCAACAGCAAGTATACAAAGTGACATACCCCTCAAACAACTTCTCTTTGCAGCGGTTGACAAAATCTTTTGTGTATGTACAAAACATACGCTCAAGTCGTTTAAACAATAATGAGGTCTCTCCCATAGGCAAGATATCCCACACCTTCAGAACTTGTCTATACATAGAGTCCTTAATTATATCAATGGAACAAACAATATAGTAATTAGAGACCTTAAATTGTTTCACAACATCCAAAGAACTCTCGCATGTCTGGTCTACTTTTAGTTTCCTTGGACGCCAACCATTTGCAACCTTACGCAATAGACCCAATACTAGCATCTTCAGACTGGTGGATGTAAGTTTCGGAAACGAGCTTTTGAAGTTCTCACTAAATAAAACCTGAAGATGTACCAAGATTAAAAGATTCAAAAAGAAATACTCAAAAAAATAATGCATAAGACGGTAGCCAACGCGACTATAAGATTGTTCCAGCAAGCAGCAGTGTCAACACAAATAATCTAATACCTTCCATTTTGAGTCTCCAATCCTACTAAGCACATCTTCAAGTTGATCGAGTTCTTTGTTAACATCTATGATAGTTTTCTGCATATCATAAACTTCATCGCCGTTGAAGAAACATTGACGCTTCTTAGCATCAGCAACTAATGCTGCCCAAACTGAATCACTTTTACATAGTGTTCTTTCATTTCCCAATATCCAGAGACAATGACTAGAATTTAAAAAAAAAAAAAAAGGAATCATGAACAAACTCTTTAATGAACCAAAAGAAATAAATAAAAAAACACCATGAATCATGTGATTGCATACCGAGCTCTGGTCAAAGCAACATTGATTCTTTGTGGGCTAGAAAGGAAACCAATGGATCCACTTTCATGAGACCTTACAGTCGATATGATTACTATGTCTTCTTCGCCACCTTGGAACCCATCAATTGACATAGCTTTGACTTTAAACCCCTCATAGTTGTCATACCTGGGCTGAATCCTATCTCGAATTTCCGCAACTTGAGCAGCATATGGAGAAATCAAACCAATGCTAAGCTTCTCTTCTGAGCCTTTCCATGCTGTTCATGATTCTCAATATAACAACAATAAGAATAAAGGATATCAGAAACATGAACGTGTACTCTAATAAACCTAATGCAGAAAAACACTCAAATGAATGATCAGTGGAAAGGTTCAGGTGATTTAGGTAGACAGAACTCAAACATTACAGCATCATTAAAAAATCTCTGATTTTGAACTCAATTAATTTTAAGTTGCTAAAAACAAAATTCCGTCAAGAAAGTCCAGAAAGAAAAGTCGATTTTGGTACAAACACAATTTCTAAAGGCCGAAAATATGATGAGTTGAAGGCACTTGAGATGTAATCTGAATATCTAAACCATCAGATCACAGTATCGTCTCTGAAACATGTCTGCTGCATATAACATACCTTTAAAGAGTTTATAAACTAGCTTCATGACCACTGCAACCTCTACTACATTTCCTCTACTGTGTCCAACATCAACTAATTCCTCTTTTCCTCCATGGATGTTTATGAATGAATATGAACCAAACACTCTCCCTTCAAGATAGCGTCTTCCAAATCTTTCTTTCAGCACATTTGGTCCATCCAACATTTGATTGAAATAGAACATTGAATTCGGGAACCTGCTTATTGATGGATGCATCCTGTATTGCACATTAAGCAGATGCTTAGAATGGCTCATTAAGCTCAATCTTTCAAATAAACTTCTCCCGAATCCAGCTTCTTCAGATATCTGCAAATGAAGAAATTGACACCATTACTGATAACATTTAGTAAAAGATAAATGCCAGCTTGAGGTAGGTACCTAGCAACAGGTATAATTACCTTGCTCCTTACTGTTGCAGGCAATTGTTTTTCATCACCTACAAGGATAGCATGGCTCACATCTGCTATCTGAAGTGCGATAACTGTTTCGCACTCCTTTAATTGAGCGGCTTCATCAATGACCAGCAAGTCAAATGGCGCGGCATTTACAGAGTGTAGCTTATATGATGAGGAGGTGGTGCAAAATATCAGAGAAGCCGTTTTGAAACAAAACTCCATAGTTGAAGTTCTATCAGTACATCTTTCAAGTCCAAGATTATTAAGAGAAATCTGAAGAGTTCTTAGAACAGACAGGCACTCACTTCTGATACGCGTCGAGGATAAGCTACCATCAAAAGATTCAGAGCCAGTAACCACCTTCTCTGAAAAGAAAGCCTCTAATTTTCTGGATGCCATGCTATTGTATTTAAACAATAAGACTTCTATAGATTCGAGAAGACAAATAAGTTTTGCTATGCCTCGATAGTTCTGCTCATTAAGAAAACTTCTTGGTAAATGAGTGGAGAATGTTAACAAGCAAGTTTTGAGAGGCGATGCCAGATGAGTATATTGATCTCTAGCAAACTTAAAAAATGATCTGGATTTGAATTGCTGCATTCCATGCTGAGAAACACAATCTTCTAGAAACTCAATCATCATTGCAATACAGCTCTTCCAACGTGCTAAGCAATGTACAAGCCTCTCCACACGATAGTCTACAAAGATATCTTGAACATCTGAGCCAACTTTGAGATTCTCTTTATTCCCAAAGATGAGCATCTCTCCCAAAGAACATAATGGGAAGCTCTTCTCAACTTCACTGTGAACTAGTGCCATCAAATGAGCGGCTAATTCTGTGATTGCAGTATTTGATGGGGCACAGACGACTGTCCTCACGTTCATCCTTAAGAGAGTATACAACAATATACTCAAGGTTGTTGTCTTGCCTGTTCCTGGGGGACCCCATATCAATTGCACGGAAGACTTGTGTTTGCACTTAATCTTGCTTACAGAAGCTAAAATTGCCTTCAGTTGTGATTCATTTAATTTTGAAAATAAATCCGACCCAAACATCTCCTCTACTTCAATGTGGGATTCGAGATGGCAAAATTCACAATTTTCTTCAACCTGTCGAAAAATATAGACACCGGTTAAAGACAGGCCACTGGATAAAATAATTATACGAGGAAACATGAAATGTTTCTCAATCATCTAAGTAGGCCTACCAAGTCATTTTTTGTTAAAACTTTCTCAATGATCTTCAAGTTTTTGCGCATTCTCAATGCACTCCATATTCTTTTATGGGCCATCAGATTCTTTAAGTAAATCATATAGACTGACTCATCTTTCTTATCTCCATCTTCTATGCTGTGAGCTGTTTTGAGTTCAAGACAAGATGATGGGAAATCATCACCACTTTTAAGCTCGTAAACTCTTATCACAGATGCAATGTTGAAACTCGAGCCACCACGCCATGCGTCACAAGGCTTTGAATCTGAAATAAGAACAAAATCACCAGGACATGTCCTGTAAGCCTCCCTACCACCCTCCCTCACACTGTTTCTCCAGTGATCAATTCTTACATCATACAATAATCCACTTTCTTGCAACACTCGAACAGATTTTATTTCACAAAATGGTGCTTCATCGAAAGCTTCTATTGCTGAAGCGAGTTCACAACGTGCTTCCTCTAACAAAGGGAAGATATACGCATCAAGATATTGATCCACAGTTTTAAAAATCTCAGGAATCTTCTTCACCTATATGTTAAAGGAAATTAAGATTACATAAAAAATATATATATAAAATAAAATAACCGATTTATTATGCATAATAAACAATAAACTTCAATTCAGACTTAATCTTGTAGCCTATGCCGCAACAAAAGTGATGTATTTTGCAGAAACTTGTTCTTCCAATTTAAATCCTCATTTACTTTTCCCTCAATAATGAGAAAGCTATTCAAATTAAAAGAAAAATACCAACAAACTAATTAAGCTTTCCATTTTCCTGTCTAATTTCTCGTTCATCCAACAATCAACTTGTTATAATATATAACCACAATAATTGAAAGAAAAAAAAAAAGGTACCTTGTATTTATATAGGTCCTTATCAATAATTTCTTCAACTGACCATGAAAGCAATAAATCTGTGAACTCATCCCTGCTGGAACTTGAACAGTTCCCACCCATTTTCACTCTTCAATTGTCTATGCTATCAACAGAAATTAATACTGCAAAAAAGTGGATATTGAATCAAATGAATGAGCATAAACTGTTGCATGCATGGAATATCAAGCTTCCTCATTATTCTTTTTGAGATGAATACAACAGCTGCTGATTGTATCAAAACTCACGCAATCACGTACATTATCCATAAGCACAATTTTAGTGACTAAGGCCATCTCCAACCCAAAACACCAAACTCAAACCCAAAATGCAGTAAATGTCCAATCAAACAGTAATTTATCTCCAACCCAAAACACCAAACTCAAACTCAAAAGAATATTTTTAGCATATTCTTTTTCCCACAACTTTTTATACTTTTCAAATTCTACCAATAATTTATCAAATTTGCAATTTGAGCCATTTATTAATATCAAATAAAATAAAATTATCATGTGTAAATCAATTATTGACAATAAAAAAAATATTATTAATTGTGCATTTACAATTATAACTAAATTTACACAAGTAGAATACATAGATAAAATAAATTAATATAAAAAATTAAACTAAAACTAATTATAATTAATAAAAATGATAAATAATAAAATATATATATACAGATAAATACAACATAAAAACAAATGAATGAAATAATTAAAGCTGTAAATCTCAAACTATTTAAGCACTAAAAACCAAATATATAAAATTTATAAAACATGAGGGGCATTTAATAAATTTGAAAACAAAAATGCGTTTTGAACAGTTGAGACGCATATTTGCGTCAATAGGAGAGAGAAACACCAAATTTTGGGTTTTGCTGTACTGGTTTGCAGTAGGGTTGGATCAATTTTTTTGAAAATTTGGTGTTTGCGTTTGAGTTTGCAGGTGGGCTGGAGTTGCTCTAATGCAGTTTTTTTATGCATCACCCACTAAAATAACTCCATGAAATCAAGAGATTTTTGTGCAAAAACTTAACCTTGGAGTTTTTGGTGCGTTGGAGAGATGGGGTTTTTTAGAATTCATTGAACAGTGGAAGCGTTGATTAGATGCAAGATTATGCAGAAAAAATCTGGAAGCTGAAGAGTTTTTGGCATGAAAAACCGTGAAAATGATGGTGCTGTAAGTTACTTGGTGCAAGTTATTTACGTGACGTGTATGTGGTGAAAGTGTCAGACTTTTCATAATATAATATTTATCTAGTGTGATGTGCTCATAAAAATGGTGTATTTTTTAAAAACTAAATATTTAGGGAAGGTTTTAGCTTAGGCACATTTAAATGATTTATGCGGGTTTTATCTAATCTAAATTAAATCTATTTAATATATTCTAATTGGGGATTAATAAATTCTATTTGAGATGGATGAACCCTTTTGAGTATGAATAAAATCCGCCTAAACCGTTTAGGCGTGCCTAACGTTAGTTTTTACCGAATATTTAATTAATTCACATAAAAGAATAAAATATTTAATTAATTAGATTTGAATTACGTATATGTGATTAATCGAATTTTTGTTTTATTTTTCGTTTTTAGGAAAACTTATTTTATTTTTCAATTTAAACAACGTTTTAAAAAAATTGAGATGAAGATGAGAAGAATACGTTCCATTGCACATATTCATTGTTCATTAATCCTTAATGAGATGAAGATGCATCGATCAAAATATTGACATGGTATCGAATTAAAAGAGGTTAGAGCAATTATTCTGTTTGATTTTGGACAGTAAAATATTTTAATTGAAAATTCAAAATTCTACATAATCATAATCGAACTGAACCTAACCAAATCGAAATTAAAAAAAAATGAATTAAAATATTATTCAATTTTTTTATTATTTCAGTTTTTATCGGTTTACTTTAAAAATAATAATAATTATAATAAATCTTCAAAATCTTTAAAACTTTCATGTATTTAATATATATCAAATATAAAAATAAACAAACTATTGGTCCCAAAATCAGAGGATTATATATGTAGTGAAAAATATCTTACTTGTTGAGAGCTCATAATTGATTTTTCATAGTCTGTTCTGGTTATTAAAAATTGTTAATTGCAGTTGAATTTTAATTTAGCAGATTTCACATAGTATACACCAACAACTTGGCAAGTTGTTGGATTTCAAATCAAAAGCAAATATCAAGGTAAAGTAGAGTAAAACAAAGTGTTGGTCCCGAAATCAGAGTACGTAATATGATGTAGCGGAAGTAAGTCAAAGTTGCACTTATTCTCCTAAATTGATTGGAACTCAGTTTAGGGTTTCTAAAAGCTTAAGCTTAGGTCGAATAGTCTTGAGCACAAAATATTCACTTCAATACTTAGACAAGTATTGAAGGTTTGAAAGTTAGTTTTAAGAAACTTAATAAATACGAAAACTTAAATGAAAGCAGTAAAGAACACAGGATATTTTATAGTGGTCCGGATCTGAAAACCCTACATCCACTCATCACACACTTGGTCTGTAAATTCACTAAGTATAATTACAAGCCTCCTTACGATCTATGCACAGCCCGTTGGCACTCCGTCCTTCGGTCTGTTGTGGTCACTCACCTAAGAACTCCTTGTAAGCTTAGTCTTTAGGTTGAAGTGAGGATTGATGGGTTTTGTATACTGAAAGCATTTATTATAATGAGTATACAACGATTTATTTCTCCTATCTGTTAAACAAACTTACATGTATGTAACAATGGTATCCTCTTGTCTCACTGATAGGGACGATCATACGGCGTGTTGTAGATCGCGGAAGACAGTATGATCACTTGACCTAGTGAGACATAGACATGATCACAGCCGAGACAGCGTATGAGGATACGTCTGTCCGGATCGCTGCAGCATCGTCGGAATATGTAGTCTGTCTTGGTTACTTGACATGCTGGTACGCAAGGGTGGCGTATTGATGGACCGCAGTGAGATGTATTCGACTGTCTGACATCAACGAATACAAGATCTCGATATTGATTGAATCTAAACCCTAACGAAGGTTCAGGGGTTTGCACGGGTTGACTGTTGCTTTGACTTGCCATGGTGGAGAGCCTGAGTAACGTGCTCGTATATCCGCATCTTGGGTAACAGCAGTTCGTGTAGTACCGCCTGAGACTGGGTTTAGGTAACCATATCCGAGTAATAGGATGGGGACATTCCCTGAGGAGCTCAATGACATTCATCGTGCCAAAGTCCTGCAGGCTGATTAAGTTCAGGCACGAGTGATAAGGATTGAGTGGTACTACTCAGGAATAATAAGATATTAATTAATTGTAGACAGAGCTTGTCAGAAGCTCCGATTGATTAATGAATGTCCGGTAACCTTAAATATGGGGATTCTCAATTAATGCAGTCCGTTCTCATAACGTGGTAATAAAGGGGTAGGTCAGTATTAATTTTGTGGTGAAAAAGAATTAATATTAATTAATTAATTGTGTCCTGGGTTGTGGACATGAGAATTAATTAATTTATAGGCCCACTTTATTATTTGCATTAGGTCACAGGTCTGGCCCAAGTAATATATGCTGAATGGAGCCCAGTAGCCCATTAGGGATAAAACCCTAGGTCTATAAATAGACCCCTCTCTCTCTGAAACCCTAGCCACCTTGATCATAATTCAAATCAGTCAAAACCCTAGGGAGAGAGAGAGAGAGTTGGGCGGCGCCAACTGTAGAGGGAGGAGAAAGTTTTTTCACCTCTGGCGTACATCACAGATCTGTGGAATCCTCACCAGTACAGATCTGAACATCATTGGGACACAGCCCTGAAGATCTAATCTGGAGAACAAATTTCTTCTTTTCTCTTCTGTTTTAATTAAATCTTAAAGTTAGAATCTATCTAATTTATGTTTTCGTAGATTTAATTAATATCGCGTGGTTGATTCAAGTTTGGAATTCAAACGCGAAAGATTGTTTCATAATCTACGGAGTTCAGGTATATTTTGCAATCCACAATTTGAATTAAATTCATAAGAGCATGCTATGATTTTATTGTGAATTTTTGTTGTATGCAATATCCATAAATCAATCCGGTTTAGTTGGATTTTGTGATTCGGTTCACAAGAAATCCCTACAAGGATGGCACCCCACATCCTTCTTCCTGGTAGTTGGATGTTTGTTGTTCTTCCCAGAACTCAGTAGGTTGGCAAAAGCCCGTGAGAATCAATGTCCCAGAGTAGAACCCTGACTGCTATGAATATTAATTAGAAAAGTAATATTCACCAAGTAAATAGTTTAAGTTTTAAGCTTTAGCCTCGTACTTAGAAAGGATAGCACAGAGAGACAACATGAGTCAAGAACTCAAGTCTCATGTATCGAAACACAGAAAGTCAGAGAGGTTGAGTAGTAAGTTGAGCATAGTGTGGACTTAGCTTTCAGAGAGATTCTTCCATATGTAGTTCGTAACCTTTTAAGGTTGAAGTGCAGACCTATTTATAGATAAATCCTTGGGTGTTTGAAATTCTGCCTGTTAGACACATTAATCCAGTCATTAGAGACATGGAGAATGTCATCCAATCATGCTCATACTATAGGTCTGCTCTGATGTGGCAGTGTACTTTTCATTAACTTTGTTGTTAGACTAAGTTTCAGTCCGAGGAATCCAAGTATGGATATCCTCGTACTGACTTTTACTTAGCGATCAATTCTTGATGTCTGACTAAGCTTGGTTGTCTTCGTGTACCACATGCTTAAAAGATAGAGGCTTCCATACTGACATCCCATAGTCAGTATAGGCAGCCCTCATACTTCTCATAAGTCAGTATGGTAAGCATTATACTGAGTACTCATACTCAGTATAGGCTTTGGTCATACTTGGTGAAACTAATTTCACGCACGTACACTTCTTCAATTCTTGAACATTTCGTATGCTCGGTCTTCAGCTACTAAGTTCTATTACAACTGGATCAATCATATACAAGGATTACATTTTAGAACTCTAGAAACCGAAAAACCGACTAAGATGACTTTCACAACCTTTGACCCACAAAAAAATAAAATAAAAGGAAGGATATTTCTAACAAAAATCCTAACACAAAGCAGGTAAAGACGCAAAAATCTATAGTGGTTCTGAGCCAAATATCCTACATTCACTCTTCAACCTCGCAGGTTGGAGTACACTAGCATCAATTATAATGTGATGTAGTACGATCTGTCGCAGTCGATGGCAGCTCTTACGTCCACTGGTTGTATGTGGTCTTGCCTAGTCCACGTAGAACTTGATCTATTCAGCTTGATGTGTCAACACGTTGCGCAACCACCACTAGAAGGTTTGGATGATTGAGTTCTTCCCAACGTTGATGGTTGGATGGTTGGTTGGAATACTGCCTGAGTTTCTCAAGGAGTGAGAAAATCTTCTTAGTTTCTTACTTTGTGTATAAGAAACATAGAGAATTACAAGACTTTTGAGAGCTTAAATGTGACAAAAGTTCTTGCAATGTGTTTGTCGAGTGTAAGTTCAAATAATCTTCTCTTTGTGCATCTTCTCCTCTATTTATAGGTGCGGGCCTTGAGAGAATCGAGATGTAGCTATTTGAGATAAATTCAAATTCGACTAATGGGATGTATTGATGTTTTCTGCGCTGCAGTACTGTACAGAGTAGTGCGGTAGGTAAACTTTTCTACCATGTATCAAAACGACTCTTTTTTCCCAGTCTTAGGAATCCAGACTAATAGATTCCTAAGAAACATAGTCTTTTGTCTCTGAATGAAGCATACTTACGGCTAGCTCATCTCTTTATCTCTTTGTTTGTTTGATCTTGATCACTGTAATTTCTACAGATTAATTATAGAAATAGTGGCAAATAAATTTATAAACCCGAAAGTTATCGATCCAGGGGAATGAAGTAATGAAAAACCTTGAATACCGAATTTTAGTTTCTCGGAGAATTGTTTGAGGCAATCCATATTTGAAAAGGTTTTCGTATCATAAATTCTGAAATAATATTAAAACAATAATTGAGAGAACTTATTATAATCACACAAAATTCAGGATTGTGTTCAAATAAATGCGAGAATTCAGATTCTAGGGAATTGAGTACTATCTTTACTAACATGTAGAATAAATCCTTCAAATGCCAGTTTAATTCCTCGAAAGATGGAAATCAGGGATGTATTGTAAATTCCTTTTTTAGGCAAATTACAAAGTTGATTAATGAAAATCCTTTCTCCTCTCGGTCTCAAGAAATAATCAATAATTCCAGAAAACAACAGATATTCTTCCTATAATTTAATTCTTTCTTTTCAGACAAGAATACCAAATTATATTGCAGAATCATTATCTTGTTAATCAATTTTCACCTTTTGAGTCTCAAATTAATTAACTAAAAATCTAATCAAGTGGCCAACAAAATTAGATAAAATAAAACACAAGGTTCCAACAAATCAATCAAGGAAAGGCATTTGAACGAATTAATTCATAACATGTATTCAAGATAGATTTATATCCCTAGAATCTGAAAAAAGAGATTAGTTCAACATATTCATAATAAAATAAATCATGAAGAGATTAAACCTGGAATAATTTTGCATTAAAACAGAATGTTTAATACAGCAAACAACTCCATCCTTCATTCACTTTTCTGAAATAAAACACAATGGTGCTCACTTCCGTTCCCAACTCTGCTCTCTTTTACAAAAGTAGAACTCACTACTTCTCAACAATACAATGAAGAGAACAAAATATGAGAGAAAACATATAATGGTAAAACATGTGATGATAAAACCATAGATAGAAGTGCTCTCTACAACTCCCAAACATCCCCATTTTATAGTGTCCAGAATCCATCTTTGTCAAGGTTGCAGGTGAGGTAGATGAAGAAAATCGTGCACAATCTTCGTTTGGTCAGATTTGTAGGCAAGGAAGCTCAAACACGCTCAGAAATGTCAAATTTCTCGCCCAGACGACACATGTCTCGGCCGAGATACACTCTATCTCGGCCGAGGTGGCCGTCCTTCTTCCTTCCGGTTCACACCTGTCTCGGCCGCCGTGAATGCACATCGACCATCCATCTCGGCCGAGATGGACTTCATCTCGGCCGAGATGAAGCCTCTGCATCGACCTTCGGCAGCCCGTGCTGCTCTATCTCGGGGGTTCATCTCGGCCGAGGTACTCCTCATCTCGGCCGAGACTGAACGAAATTTCTTCCTCTCGACCTTCCTTCATTTCAGCCTGTTTCCTGCAAAATTCCACCATCATAATACCACCTAACACCAAAACACAATCATGCATAAATATAAATCATAATCGCGTGTCTTGAACACAAAATGGACAAAAACTCAATGATAAGTTAGCGAAATAACGAACTTATCAGATCTCGTCAAGTTCCTTTTATCGGCTTCCGAAAATTGGTTATTGATCTTTGTCGATGGCAACTTGTCAATTCCCAGGTTCATCAATAATGTCATCGTAGTTGGCTTCAAGACCCAAACTTGTGAGATAACAAGTTCCTATAATAACTCGATAATCCTATATAACACTAGAAAATTTTGAGCTAATCTCACTTATAGAGACTTGTAAGATTATACAATTTAACTGACAATAATTCCTAACATAAAAGTAATCATAAAAATAGTATCATCAATCATATAATTGGAAATAAATTAAAAATTCGAGTTTAATTATTGTAATATACTTTAAAAATAAATAAAAATATATCTATATAATTGAGTTTTTTAATTTATTTCGGATATTCTAAAAAAAAATTGAATTGAACCATAAGAACCAAAACCTTGATTAAAAAGAAACCGAATCTAGTTAAAAACTAAAATAACCAAAACAAAAATATGGAAACTGAACCGAATCTAACTAAAATAGCCAAGTTTTTGACAGCAGAGTCAAAGCATCACCTCCGATGAGAAGTCTTTGACATGGAGATTACTATTTTTCTAATAGTTTTGGCACAAATTTTTGGGATGCGCTATGATGGGATAGACATTGGTGAATATAGAATGTACCAAGCTATACGTATGATTAGTGGAAAGTATGGAAGAAGGATAAGTGGAATAAACAATTCTAAATCACCACTCCTTAAGGTTGGATGACTGAATTATATCGATTACTAACTAATTTTTTTTTATAAAAAATGATAATATGTGAAGCGGGCTTCAAACATGAAGAAGAATAGGTCAGCGATGGTTCTTGTAGATAAAGGAAGAAGGAGTTAGGCTGAGTACATCTTCAATCGGATATTGGAGCATGTGAAGAGGAATCACACTATGAAGGATACTGATCAAAAGTTTGAAAGTGATGGACTCAAAATCAATTACATCTAAGCAGTTGATGGAGAGAGCTTACAGAGGAGAAAGCCTAAATTATTCGCACTTCATTCCAGCAAGCAGGAAGAGGAGAGAGCCAACCAATTGCAAAAAATCCAAGGAAACTGACCGAAAAGAGGGTTGTTAATCCCAATAAGCAGGTTAGTGAAGAACAAGTTGATGATTGGGATGAGGGTATGAAACTTGTTGTTCTGATATGTGTGAAGAAGAAATTCGAATTGGAGGGAAAAAAAGGTGGATGTGAGGAGACTTTTAAGGAGCTTGATCAAATTGAGAGATTGGAACTTGAATCAGAAACTGGACCAAGAAGCAAATGACGCCTGAGAAGGAAGAAGATTATAATACTAACTAGCCTCATCAATTCCAAGCATTTGAAACATACACAACTTACACATTTGTCAATGCATGACCAATAGTCGAAGTATTGTCCAGTGCAGTGTTTATTTCCTGAGTTGTCACCTTCAACCCTCTTAACACATTGATGTGAGCATGATGAAGAGAGCCATCAGCTTGTGCAATAATGTAACTCACAAAAATTTGCAGCAGTTTCTTTGCGATTGGTGTTGTAAAGCCCCGGATTTTCAATTGAACAAATAGCAATAAAACAAAAATGGGACGCTAAAAAAAGACCAACAGTCTTGCTTTTATTTTGGAATGTAATTATCTCTTTCATTTTTTATAACTTAATGGGTCTGCCTTCCATGCTTCCCGACCAATTCATTGCCCATTTTTCTTCACTTCTCCAAAATTCAATCCTAAATAGGTTTCAAAATGGTTTCATCTTCAAATGTTAGCAGATGTTAATTGACAGGTAAAGTAACGTCTATTTATACCTTCTCAGTTCATTTATCGTCATTTCTATCACAAAGTCTGTAGGTATCAGCTTACTGAAGTTCACCTCCCCAACCATGTGCTCCACGCTCGTTGTTAGTGTCTTGCTCCATTTAAGCAGGGTGGCATTATATGTGGGTGGGTTTAAAAATTGAAAGAAAAAAAAAATTAAACCCTAGCCATAATTAGATACCTCAAGTATTGGTATACATGGGCCTTAACAGAATGAATCCATTCTTTCGTCCCATGGGTGAGAGGTTGATGTAGGTGATGGAACATTCAAAACAAAATTATCTACATCCTGCATCAAAGGATCTTGATAATCAATAGATGAAGAAGTATCAATATATAACATGTCTTCTTAATGACTGAAGAGTCAACTCATGAGTTTGTTCTTTCCCTTGGGCGGGTGCATCTTCATTCTCTGATTTCCCTGCCTTCTCAGCTTTTTCTACCATCTTTGTTTTTCCCTTTTGACTGGCATTCAAGGAGCCAATATTGGAAGTTCAACTCCTGAAACAACCATTTAGTCAAGTCAACTGGAGTTGTTAGTTGAGATAACAAAAATGAGTTTAGGTATTGCTGCAGATGCTAACGTTAGAAAAGATGTATCGATCTCAGCACATCCAGTTAAGACATTCTACTGATCGACTGAGCATTGTTCTTTGAGACTGAATGCCAATTGACTTGACTTTATCAGCGTTATGTCTTCAGGTCTTCGTCCTACACTATCACATTCCTCGGAGATGAACAATGTATACATTTCATGTGGAGCTACAGTTCTATACAACGATTAACGGACTTATTGTTTTTGACAAATTATCAAAATTACATAATTCCTAATACATTTGACAATATTTTTTTCTTAGTTCTTGTAAGAATATTGTATTACAATTGTTAAAACCTAAAATAATATGTTATAATTGCAAAACTAATAAAAAGTTATGTTAACTTATACAACTTACTCATTTTAAAAGTTGATTTCTTCAAGTATCATTAACATATGTCATTAAATAGTGGTTGAACACAACCGACAAAAAAAATAGTAAATATGTTGTATAAAATCTGATGATCTTCAAAAGAATTTTTTTTTTTTTTAAAAAAGTAACCACAAATAAAAATATAAGATTCTAATTGCTTCTTAATAATGTTTTAGAAGTATTTAATCACTATTAATTGTAATAAATTAGAGACTACGTGGAATTTTTATAAAAATTGCAATTTTATAATGGACATGAAATATTATTTGTTCACGTAGTATTTTTGATATTGAAAACTAAATCTATGAAAAATATTCAAAATTAGATGATAAATTATTATATTTACAACTTTGAGGATAAATTTAAGAATTCAATCAACATTTAGGATAGAGGAAGGTCTCAGGTTAGACGGGCCTAATCATTTTGGTAAGTTTTATTCATTAACTCAAACCCAAATCCATTTAATATACTCTAATTGGAATTAATAAACCCTATTTGGGATGGGTTAACCCATTTGGGTATTAATAAAACCCGCATAAATCGTTTAGGCGTGTCTAACGTAAGTTTTGCCTTAGGATAAATTTAGATATTTTTTTTCCCTCGGTTAAGAAAACTTCCTTTTGGCGATGTCTAAAGTGGTTTTGAACTTTTGATATACAATATTACAATTTATCGTATTTTTATTTTATTTCTTTAATCTTAGATTCATTCTTGAGCTAACCTGTGCCATGTCTCCAATCCAAAGGAAAAGGGTTTTAAAGAGCTAGATAAGACGAACACATACCTTTCATTTATATTCAATAAATGATTCAAATTAAATTTTACTTCATCTTGAATAAATAATAATAAGGATAATTATGTATATTTATCGATCCCATACTACACAATTATAGAATGATATCTCAGTCTTTTAATTTTATGAAAATTTATTCTATAATATTATTTATCATGCAATTTTATATATCCTTACTTTTAACAGTGTTAAACTTTGTCCATGTTAGTTTTTAAAAATGGTGACTTTGCTTAATTTTTTTTTATATCTCACTCTTCGTCTATGCCACCATCTTCGCCGGCCATTGATTCTACTGGCCGACCTGCTTTTACCTCAACCGTCGCTTCATCGGCTGCCTCTACTCCCCGGACCTCAATGTGAACCACCTTGCAAACTACTTCAGCCCCTGCCTTGCCTTCCACATCACAACATAACGTTCCAGAGAACATATGTGAAGATCCCATTTTTTTCCTACAAAATTAACTTGTAAGGAGAGGGGTTTTACCATTAGAAGGTGGTATATGTAAAACTATTCATGTGGTTTTCTATTAAATCAGTAAAATAGAAAACTTACAGGATCTTGAAATCAATGACTCTCATAATTAATTGCGTACCTTTCTCCATCGTAGAATTAGGATCGAAGAAGACTAGTGTTTCTCTTCCTTGACTTCTATTCTTTTTCTCCCACGTTCGTGATGGCGATTAGGGTTTGAAAGAAAACTGTTATGTCAGGAATTGAGGACCTAGTCCCTATTTATAGGGTTAATATATATCCCACATAAAATTGATATTCCCATCAAATATCAATTAATATCAAATCTACTCCAGATATCCCATATAATATTTAAACTTATCCAATAAATAATTTATTTATCTTTATATCCATAATAAATATATCACACACATGAGACATATCTTACATTCTCCCACTTGTCACATGTGACATTCCATTATCATTATGGATACAAATAAATTATACTTTCATAATGCGCATTGATAAGTCTAAATTTTCATTCATTGGGTCCATCATAATATCATTATTAAAGGTAGATAACTAAATCGAGTCATAGCGGTTGTATGTCACACAATCGACATAGTCCCTTCCATGTACTACAATATAGTCACATCTTTAACATGATCATTCATTTGGAGCATACATTCGGTCCAACATAATGTCTTTATTCAAGACAATACCTGTTTTACATTCATCTATTACAATCATGCATGCAAATAGAAACAGGTAATCAGAAACATATCATAAATGAGCTCAGAGTATCAATACATAATGAACAATTCAGTACATACTATCATTAATAATGCCCATACTTTCAACATGCTCAATAAAGTTTTGGGCGGCAGTCCTTTCGTCAAAGGATCTGCTATCATAAGATTTGTGCTAATATATTCTATTGATACTCTTTGTTTCTGAACTTCTTCCTTCGCGGCAAAGTATGTACTTTAATTCCATTTGTTTAGCACCTTTAGAGTACTTGTCATTTTTAGATAAGAAAACTGCTACGGAGTTATCACATTACAATTTCAGCGGCTTAGCCATACTGTCGACAATTCCAAGCCCTAAAATAAAATTTCGTAGCCAATTAATCTGAATTGTAGCCTCAAAACATGCTACAAATTCAACTTTCATCATAAATTCAGCAATAGTGGATTGCTTTGTTTATCTCAGAACCATCATTACAGCTTTCCAGAGTTCCATTCCTGGATTGCTTTGGTATCTGAGTACACATAATATTCCCAACAATTAATTTATGCATAATTACTTCCATTTATTTCTTCTCTAGTGATTTATTGATATAAGCTTTCTGAGACAAGCCTAACATTCCTTGTGATCTATTACGGAATATTTCTATTCCTATCACATAACTTGCCTCACCCATATCTTTCATTTCAAAGTTACTAGAATGAAAAGTCTTCGTTTCATGAAGAAGACCAAGATCATTAGTTGCAAGCAAGATATCATCAACATACAGTATCAAAAATATGACCTTACTCCCACTAACTTTGAAATATATACACCGGTCAATATTGTTTTCCTGAAATCCAAAGAAAATAATGGTATTATTAAACTTCAAATACCATTGGCGGGAAGCCTGCTTGAGACCGTATATTGATTTCTTTAATTTGCATACCATGTGTTCCTTTCCCTTAATTGCAAAACCCATTGGTTGGTCCATATAAACATCCCCCTCTAATTCTCCATTTAGAAAGGCAGTTTTCACATCCATTTGATGTAACTCCATATCATAATGAGCTACTAGCGCCATGATAATTCTGAAGGTATCCGTTCGTGAGACAGGCGAAAATGTCTCTTTATAATCGATTCCATCCTTCTGAGTAAAATCTTTGGCAACAAGTCTGGCCTTGTACCGTTCAAGATTACCATGAGAGTCACGTTTGGTCTTAAAGACTCACTTACAACCAACTCTCTTACAACCTTCTGGTAATTCTACAAGGTCCCAAACACCATTATATTCCATTGATTTCAACTCTTCTTTCATGGCATTTAACCATTCATCAGAATTATCACAACTCATGGCCTGTGAAAATGAGACTGGATCATTATCATTAATACTTAAGTCAGTTTCTGACTCATGTAAATATACCACATAATCATTCGAAATAGCAGATCTTCTTTGCCTTTCAGACCTCCTTAATGCTATTTCTTGTGGTACTTCTTCAATAGGTTCATTATTTGGTGGCTCAATTGTGGGTTGCTCATTTCCACTGTTATTCGGTACAACAGTTGGAGCAACATTCACTTTATTGTTAGATGTACAAACCAAAGGGACTTGTACTCTATCTTCATTAATACCCACAGTGCGTGGAGAAACATTACTCCCACTGTTTTCACCAATCTCAATAAACCTTGCATTTCCAGTCTCAACAATTCTCGTACTATGATTAGGACAGTAAAAGATATACCCTTTTGACTTTTCTGGATAACCAATAAGGTATCCACTTATTGTTCTTGCATCCAATTTCTTTTCATGTGGATTATAAATTCGTACTTCTGCCTGACAACCCCAAACATGTAGGTGTCTTAAACTGGGTTTCCTGCCAGTCCACAGTTCAAAATGAGTCCTAGAAACTGCTTTGCTAGGAACCCTGTTCAACAAATACATGGCAGTTTTCAAACAGTACATCCACAAAAATAAGGGTAAATCTGAATTACTTAACATACTCCTAACCATATCCATTAAAGTTCTATTACGCCTTTCTGATACACCATTTTGTTGTGGTGTACCTGGCATTGTATACTGTGCACAAATGCCACGTTTCTGGAGGAGTATTGCAAATGGACCTGGGTGTTGCCCAGTTTCATCATATCTTCCGTAGTACTCACCACCTCTATCAGACCTGATGACTTTAACCTTTCTGTCCAATTGCCTTTCTACTTCATTCAAGTAGATTTCCAAGGCATCTACTGCTTGTGACTTTTCATGCAATAGATAGACATAGCCATAATGTGAATAGTCATCAATAAAGGTAATAAAGTACTTTTGCTTTCCGAAAGATTGAACATCAAAAGGTCCACATATATCAGTACGCACAATTTCAAGAAGCTGAGTGCTTCTTGTGGCTCATTTCTTTGTGTGTTTTGTTTGTTTTCCTTTAATACAATCCACACAAATATTCAGGTCCGTAAAATCTAGATCAGGAAGGACTTCATTCTTTACAAGCCTTTCCATTCTTTCTCTAGAAATGTGACCCAAACGCTTATGCCACAATAAAGCAGAACTTTCATTCACCAAACCACGTTTAGCGCCAACATTATGATGCAGAGTTAAAACAGTTTCAGAATACAATCCATCCAATTTCAGTTTATATAAACCATCACATAGAATATCAGTACCAATGAGATGATTATGCTTAAATAAACTGAAACATCCATTACCAAAATTGAAAGAGTATCCAGTAACATCAAGTTTAGATAATGAAACTAAATTCCTGGATAAACTAGGTACATAAAGAGTTTCCAATAAATCTAAATGATGTCCAGTGTCAAGGATTAAACGATAAGTCCCGACTGCTTCCACTGGAGCTTTCATTCGATTCCCCATGAAGACGAATTTCTCATTCGGGCTTATGGTTTGGATTGTAAGGAATCCCTGCATCGTATTAGAAACATGAGTCGTACATCCAGAATCAACCCACCAAGTATTATGTGGAACTTCAGTTAAATTTGATTCGAAACATACATAAGCATTAAGCTTACCTTTCCTTTCGAACCAAGCCTTACGTTTCGGACAATCTTTTTGGATATGTCCAGGCTTTCCACAAAAGTAACAGTTATGGGTCTTTGATTCTTTCTTCTGGATCTTACTAGAAGCCTCATTGATCTTTAATGGCTTCTTATCCTTACCATGTTTCTTCATGAATTTCTTTCCAGCTCCTTGATTACCTTGGTGGCTCACATAATGGATTGAATGACTTCCCAAATTCTTAAGTCTCGTTTCCTCTTGCACCAACATACTGTGCAGTTCATGCACATTCCATTTATCTTTCATGGTATTATAGCTAATTTGAAATGGGCCATATTCAGTTGGTAACGAGTTAAGAATAAACTGTACTAGGAAGTTATCATCCACAGCCATTCCCAAGGTCTTAAGCCTTGCTGCAATGTTTGTCATTTCAATGACATGTTCATGCATAGTACGTGAACCATCAAACTTCATGGTGGTCAGTGTACTCATTAGTGTCCCAGCAAGAGACTTATCAGTTGTTTGAGAGCGCTCTTCCACAAACTTCATAAATTCTTTAGCACTTTCAGTTTTAGGGAGAGCTGTCTTAATACTGTCTGCGACAGTCATTCTCATGAACATTAAGCTCAGCCTGTTAGACCTTTCCCAACTTTTAAAATAGGCTTTCTCTTCATCGCTGCTAGCATCAGTAATAGCAGCGGGCTTCTCTTCCATAATGGCAAGGTCAAGATCCATCACACCAAGATGGAACTGAACTTGCTCACTCCAATCAGAGAAATTAAGCCCATTAAAAATTGGAACAAACGAGACATGAGAACTTATATTATTGGAAACAATTGCTGAACATAAGTTTTGAGACATAAAACACATACTAAATAAACAATCCACTTAAATAACAATTCATGTATATTAGTGATCTCCTTTGGGCGATACACCAACACACAACAATTCATACATAATTATGCTAACAATTTAAACAATTATTTGGCAATAACAAGTACCAATTGAGTTTATTTACTATCTTTGGATATATAAATAAACCAATAGTACAAGTTAATTGTCCACAATTATATTCATTATTATAAGACAAGCAATCAACCTTTGGGCGATCCATAACTGTCTTATAACAACAAATTTCAATAAACCCATAATCCAATACATTAATTAGCATTCATCATTCTATGGGTAATTGAATAAGTAATTTGGAATCAAATAATCATACAAGTTTGACCACTTTGGTGATTAACAAACTTTCTTAATATTTGATACCATATTAATAATCATACATAAGAGCATATAAATACATATATGCACGTTAATAAACTTACGCGATTATGAATGTAGCAATAAACATAAAAGAATCCTTCACTTAATGTTACAACCATAATTCTCATTAACACAATCATAATTGTCGAAACATTATTAGAGAAAATCAATCAAATGTCAGAGTAACGTAATCACAATTTGAATCAATTTTCTATTCTATAAACACCAATAAATTGGCGATGAAGAATTTAAAACATTCGTAAGCAAAATTTCAATTATTTCATTCAATTACAAACGATTTTCAATGAATTCAGGTGTACCCCGAACTAGGGATGTCAATTTAGCCCGGGACCGACGGGTTGGCCCGAATAACCCGAGCTAAACACCGAGTTAGGGTTGAAAATTTCTTAACCGATAAAAAACCGGGCTAAATGGTCCGGGCTAAACGGGTTGCGGGTTAAACGGGCTGGACCCGCCGGGCTACGGGTTGGCCCGACGGGCCACTCCATTTTTTAAAAAAATATTAAAATATTTTAATATAATTAAATTATTAAATCTTGAAAAAATAAATATCAACTATTTTATACTATACTTATTTTATATTTAGGTGGAAGTATTTAAATAAATTTTATGTTACAAAAATGATATATCTATATTTTTACTACTAAGAAATATTATTTTAAATAAATAATTTAAAAGGATATTTAAGAAACAATTGATTTCTAAAATATTAATTATTATTTTAAATAAATTAAATTCTTAGAATTGTTTAGATTCACAAACTTATAAAATTATTTAGTAAAACTCTATCTTGTTAAATAAATACTTATTATAGTTTACTTTATGTCATAGCAAATTATTTAACATAATTTTGAGACCTTATCAAATTTTTATGATATAAATAAATTATTATTATTATTATTATTATTATTATTATTATTATTATATATTGCAATATTCTTTTGTAATTAATATATTTAATTTATTTAATGTCTTAATATACAACATTTTATGTTAGTATTCAATTATAAAAATAATTACTTATATATATAATTAATTATTTTAATAAAATAATAAATATTTAAGTTTAATAAAAAATTAAAAATTAAAAATCATAATTTAGTCAGCCCGACGGGCCAACCCGAAAACCGAAGGGTTAGGGTTAGGGAGAATTTTCAACCCGACAAAAGTTACTGCCCGTTTAGCCCGGACCGATTAACCCGCAGCCCGATAGGGCTGGCCCGAAACCCGACGGGTTGGCTCGTTTGACATCCCTACCCCGAACATCGTTAATCGCGATTGAAAGATTCCTCAATTTATGGGACAAAATCATTCACGAACTTAATTTCATAATTCATTATTCTGCAACCCAGAAACTTTCGAGTAGCAACAAGAAATACGTAAATTAATCAATTAATAGCGTCTCAATTCACATATTAAAGAGACGAAATCCAATACGCAGCGGAACAATAAATTCTCGATTTATCAATTATAATTTACGAGAATAATCGTTTCAGGAGAATCATTAATCTCATAACACATGCTCTGATACCACATGTAAAACTATTCATGTGGTTTTCTATTAAATCAGTAAAATAGAAAACTTACAGGATCTTGAAATCAATGACTCTCATAATTAATTGCGTACCTTTCTCCATCGTAGAATTAGGATCGAAGAAGACTAGTGTTTCTCTTCCTTGACTTCTATTCTTTTTCTCCCACGTTCGTGATGGCGATTAGGGTTTGAAAGAAAACTGTTATGTCAGGAATTGAGGACCTAGTCCCTATTTATAGGGTTAATATATATCCCACATAAAATTGATATTCCCATCAAATATCAATTAATATCAAATCTACTCCAGATATCCCATATAATATTTAAACTTATCCAATAAATAATTTATTTATCTTTATATCCATAATAAATATATCACACACATGAGACATATCTTACAGTATATACCCAAATCTTCAGTCGATTTGAGATACTTTAACATACCACCCTCATGCGCAGCATGGAGCTTCATGGGATCCCATCATCATAATATTTTTTTAACACCCCCTCACAATGAGCTTTATGGGGATCCCGTCATCGAGATATTTTAACACCCCGGGCCTCACACACAACGATGAGCTTCATGTGGAACTAATCATCGAATTAGGCCGACTCTAAGACCGTGTTAAGGTCCATTCTTTCTCTCTGTAAAACCGACTTGTAAAGAGAGGAGACTTTCACCATTATAAGGTGCATGGTATACGTTCATATCTCTAATCGATATGGGATACTTTAACAACGTACGCACAATCACATTTCAAGAGGGTGGCACGAGGATAGGGCTGTAAAAACGAAATGAGGCAGCGTTGGAGGATTATAGTTTGAAGACGTATCTGATACAAGTGTATATGAGTTGAGAATCGCACAAAGAGTATGGAGAATAGGAGAAAAGGCGGAGGGAAGTTCAGGTTGTTCGATGCTGCAGGATGGGCTATGTTGAAACATTAGTTAATTCTTTTGTTATTTATGTTTTTTTTATTATATTATTGTTATGAGAATAACAAATTGAACCTCACAGTAACACTATGTTTGTAAGGACAAGAAAACAAATAATTAGGAAATTCGAGACCTGTGAAGATCACAATTTTCTTAAATCAAATTCACCTTGTATGAGTGATAAGTTCCTAGGATACAACGGAAAAACTAGTGTATTTTATCTGAATTAAAGTGATGCTCGAACTTGATCAAAGAGAGCATAAATTAAGAAATAAACAAGAGCTAAGGAGGAAACGAAAGAAAGCTTATTCTTCAACATAAGCCAAGAAAAACTCAAAAGAAGAATGAGAGGAACCAAAGCGAAAATATTTGTTAGTGGGTCTTACAAATGAAATGAGAGTGATTTTTTATAGCCTCCACCTCAAATGTGAACACATCTTAAAGACATAATTACAAAACTTTAATTTTTCTCACTCATTCTCTAGAATATTCAATAATTATTTTACTTATCAATAATATATTAAAAAAATTAAAATCACGTCACTATTTTTAACAATTGACGTGGCAAAATTTTAACGGTGTTAAAATAAAATTGGGATATAAAATTACATGATAGATAAATATACAATAAATATCCATAAAATTAAATGATTATTGATATAGAATTACATAATTTTGTCATAATTACCCAAATAACAACTCATACTTTACATTATGCTTTTTTTGTTATTTATGTTAATTTTAAAAAAATCTATTTTCAATAACCCATGGCATTTTGTTACTAAAAAAATTCTCAATCATTAATCCATGTAAACACTAATTAATCCATATAAACACTATATTTATTTATATTTAACACAAGCATTATTTTAAGTACAAGCATTAATTTATAAATGTATTTACGATTCAATCATTAGATGTAATGAAAAGAATTGAAAAGGTCTAAATTAGTTGGAGAAGGCAAGTTCATCTTCTCTTGCGCCATCAAATTATTCCCCAAATAAGTATTCTCATTCACGTTCCCAAGCAGACCCATATTCAAACGAGGCAAACATTCCAATGGATTATAATCAGTTGCATGCAATGATGACTCCTGTGGCATCTCAATGCCGCCGTCCAAAACCTGCGTCTCGACGGAAACCAACTGCGCCTCCACCACCATTTTCTCGGGAAGCCGGCGGCAGAGCGTTCGGTGTGGGTGATAAGGAGTCCGGGCCGGTCAGATGCTGGACGAGCGACATGAACTCGTGTTGGTCGACGTGGATTATCTTGGGAGGGACCACGTAGATTACAATGGGTGGCGGCGGAGCAACTTGTTGTTTTCTTATCTTGCGGGATTCCTTACTCAGTCTTAACGGTGTCGGGCGGCATGGAGGTGCGTCGGACATGACTACGGCGCAGTGGCGTATCCAGAAATATAAAATTTGGGGTACAATATATAAATATATTAAATTGGGGGTACATTATGTAAAAATATATATATAAATATTATGTAAAATATTATAAATAATAGTAAAAATATATAAATTTATAAAGAAAAAAATTCATTTTGGGGGTACAAGTGTACCCCAAAAACCCCCTGCATGCGCCACTGCTACGGCGGCGTGTGTAAGAATGATATGAGGTGCGAGGTTTATATAAGTAGGGGAAAATGATTAAATAATGGAAGTGGAAGTGTTGGCTGGTTCAACCAGTGTGCATTGACCGTATCTTTGCATTGACTCGGCGTGGTTTCTTCTTGTAATTAATTTTAATATTTTAAGTTGTCGTCGTAACGTCGTACGAGTCCGTGCGATCTTACATTTAAGATTTACACAAAATGTAAATTTATGTTGTTATTTAAATTTATATACTCCTTTCACTTCAATTATTTAATCTGTATTATTATTTCCGGATATTTCAATTATATAATCTAATTTTTATATTTGTGTTATTTTTTCTAATAATTTATAAATATATTCTTAAATAATTTTGGAAACTAAAAATATTAAAATAATATTATAAAAAAAAAGAAATGTAATTTTAAATAAGGTTAATGCTATAAACTTATTTAAATATATTATTTTTTTAAATACTTTAGGACTAACGTTCAATATCAATTTGGACTATATAATTAAAATCGATGGAGTATATTGTTAGATTGCTAGAGTAAATAATAAATTAATATATTACAAATTAGGGGTATTAATAAAAAAATGTTAAATCACTATATTGCTATTAAACGAATAATTTTTTTACACAAAAATAACTATTTTATAGTTTACAATCTCTATTAATTAGAGACTCCAACTAAATAGGTTCGCATACCAAGGTCCAGGGCGGATATATACATTAAAATGATCTTATTTTTTTATTAAATATATATAATAATTATTATTTATATATTAATTTACATAATATTTATATATTTTTTTATATAATTTATTCCCAATTTATTTTATTTGTATATTATACCCCTAATTCTAATTTTCTAAATCCGCCCCTGCCAAGTTCATTACAAATAGTTTCAAACTAACTAATTGTGTTTCACATTATTTACATTAGGAAACATATAATAAACATCTTATACACTATTATTTTTTTAGCCCAACTAAATCTTTTCCCAATCTCTTTTGTAATGTAACTTTGAGACTCATCATCTCTATTTATTCTTGGCAAAAAAACAGAATAAGATTGTGTCATTTAGGGGCGGATCTATATTTCAAAGTAGAGGTACATTTGTATATAAAAAAATTATTATACATATAAATTTATTATTATTTTTAAGTATTTTTATTTTATATATATATATATATATATATATATATATATATATAGGGGAGTGATCATATGAGAACTCCCCTTACCATGTGAAAATAAGAACTAATCTCGGTCATTCAATTGATGATCCAACGCTCAAGACTAAATAAATCCCGTCTGCATTATAGTGTAGTGAAACATGCATTAAACGGTAATTTTGTAATTTTTTTCTCTCTCCTCTAAAATCATCCTAAATCTTTAAATGATCATATCTTCTTCGATTTAGATTATTTTTTAATGTATCATATATCAAATTAAAGGTAATTTAATTATCTTTCAAACGAAATCCCTATTGCATATGTTTCGAATTAAAAATCATTGTAAAAAATGAAAATTAGTGATTATATGCATAATTCTCCTAACAGTACACGAATTCTTATATAATGAACGGAGTTGCACAATATAATGCATGGAGTTATATTATATAATGCAGAATATGATAGATAAAATGCAAAAAAATTTTTCCTGCAAAATCAAAAAAAAAAAAATTAAAATTCCTTATCTTTGCATACTGTAGATAATATCATAGTTGTTATAAAAGTTGATCATATATTACTTGTTTTCTAATTATGTATTTTTTTTGTTATATTATATAAGTGTATATTACTATATTATATAATGCATGTTTGTTCGGTATATAATGAATGTTTGTTAGGTATATAATGCATGTCGAGGTCAATATAATGCATGGAGTTATATAATGAATACAATATCACAATATAATGCTTGAAATTATAGTATATAATGCAAAATATGATAGATAAAATGCAACATGTTTTTTCAGCGAAATCATCATTCATCATTATATTTGCACTTGTTATTTATTATATAGTAATAACATATGCATTATAATGAAAGTAATATAATTTTCTCTAAAATAAAAGTAATATCATGTATAACATGCATAATTCTCGTAACAGTACACGAATTCTTATATAATGAATGCAGTTGTACAATATAATGCATGAAGTTATAGTATATAATGCAGAATATAATAGATAAAATGCAACATGTTTATTTCAGTGAAATCATCATTCATCATTATATTTGCACTTGTTATTAACTTATTATATAGTAATAACATATGCATTATAATGAAGGTAATTTATTTTTTCTCTAAAATAAAAGTAATATTATATATAATAGAGGAAGTAATGTCGTATAATGATAGTAATATTGTTCTAAAATAAGAGTAATACCATATTATAACGCAGGAAGATGTTTGTTAGGTATATAATGAATGTTAGGTATATAATGCATGTTTCTTATGTATATAATGCATGTTTCCTAAGTGTATAATGCGTGTTTGTTAGATATATAATGAATGTCGAGATAGAATATGCAAACAGAATCTTAAATAAGTACAAAATGACAAGAATACCCTATAATGCAGATTTTTTAAGATATAATGACCGAAAATTTTAATAAAATCCTGAGCGTTCATTCATCAAAATCAATGGCGAGGATTGGTTCTTATTTCTTATGGTAAGAGTGGTTCTCACTGGATCGCATCCCTATATATATATATATATATATATATATATATATATTATTGGTCCTATATTTCAAGAGTAATGTAGTCAAATTAATTCTTAATCAAGTCAGAAACGGGTTTAAAGCTTGAAGTATTACTTAACCAAATTCAATATTGATGGATTTATATACTGAAAACATTATGATTGGTATATTATGTACAAGGTCGATTGGTTAATATACTGGGAATCTTAAATGTTGTATGTTCATCTCCTGTCTAAATTAACAAACATGTGTCGCAAATGCAATTATCCTCTTATCTCGTCGATAGGGAGATCATACGGTGTGTAGTAGATCACGAAGATCGTATGGATCGTTTGACCTAGTGATCGCGTATATTTTTAACCCGCGACTTTGCAAAGCTAATAATATAGCGGCAAATTAAATTATCGATCCCACGAGAAAAGGAACAATGAAAAATCCTAAGTACTAACTTAAAAGTTCTTAAAGTACTGGATAGGTAAAATTGAAAATAAAAGGGTTTTGAAATTTAATTACCTCAAGAAAACAATTTTGAAAACAAACTTACTTTGAAAAACCTAAAGGATAAGAAGTACAGATTCTAGGCTTTTCTCCCTATCAAGTATGACATGCATAAACAATTGATTATTTTCCAATTTTAATTCCTCTACACAGTGAAACATCATAAAGCTATTATGAACTTCTTTGTTGGAAAATTATAAAGTAGATTAATTAATTATCTATCTCCTGTCGGTCTCAAAATTAATTAACTAACTCCTAAAGTTCTACAAATTTATTCCTACAATCTATTCCCTTCAGTTACGACAAGAAATCAGATTATATTGTGAAAATCTCTTTCGATTGAAAACTATTACAGTTACGTCTCTAATTTCCAACTAGTAATCCTAAGTTGGTGGCCAACATACTCAAGATTAAGAATAAAACCAGATTTCACAAACTGTGAGGGAAAGGAAAAATAACTTCAATTAATCAAAACATGCATACATTGATAGTTTGAAAACCTAGAATCTGAGAAGACAATTAGTTACACATAATTCTAATCTTAATCATCATAGACAATGAACAAGAAAAGAAAAGATGAAAAGGAAAGCTGAATCTTCCCAAAGATTCAATCTCAAACCCAATGATCTTCTTCTTCTTCTTCTTCTTCCTTGTGATGTTTCTCTCAATTTAATTCTCTTCTCTCTTGCTCTCTCTCTCTTTTGATCTCTTGCTCTTCGATCCCCCCTTCTGATATTCGAATTCTTCAGCTTTTTATAGATGTTGTGGATGAATTCTACCATACCTAGGAGTTAGATATGTGTTTATCTTTAGAAAAAAGAAAAGATATGGTCTGCCCCGCGACACTCCGTCGATCGACGGCCAATCCTCCGTCGATCAACGGGAAGGACAAAGCAGCATTGATCGACGACCGGTTACCGGTCATCGATCGACGGTGGTTCTACTTCAGTACTCTTGCGTCGATCTCTTCGAGTTCTTTCGTCGATCTTCTTTGAAGCTGCGGCGAACAAGTTTCCAAAATCTTCCGATTTTCATCCAAAAACCTGCATGATTCATCAAACACACCATAAAAAGCACAAAAGCCAATGTATGCTCAAAAAGACACTAAAAATGATTCAAACATCACCAAAATAGACAAAGAAACAATAGATAAGTTGGTAAAAATATCAACTTATCAACTCCCCCAAACTTAAACCATTGATCGTCCTCGATCAATCTGTAAGATAAGAATTTAAATCATATGCAGATAAAAGTGTGCAATGCCTCACAAGTCTATTTTATTATCCAAGCATCACCCATTCATATAAATTATGCAATCAAAATAGATTTTTATTGTTAATTATTGAGGAGGAACCTCTCCGGAAAGTGTTTGCACTCATCGCTCAAAGAGTAAAGGGTTCTGTGTTCACTCACCCAAGATTGCAGATTATTTCACCATAAGTTTGACAAATTTCTCATCTCTCCACTGCTTGTTAGTGTGGATTTTCAGGGAAACAATTAGGTCTTATTTTAATTGTAATGTGGCTTACCAAAAAGGTGGGATAAATTTGGCTAAGTGACTGAAATTCCTACAATTCTTCCCCAACAAACCAAACATACCATAACCACAACGCATCCTTATTCCTTCTTGTCCTCACAAAATTTTCTAGGGTTTCTTTATCATTATTTTTTTTTTTCTCTTTTTCTTTTCTTTTTGATAGTGAACTACGATCTTCAAACTCATAAATTCTTTTCTTTCTTTCTTTTTCACTCAATGTTCACTTCTTTTTTTTTTCTTTTTCTTTTTCTCCCCATGGAAACCCATATTCTTTCTTCTAGGACTCAAACTCATATCTTTCATCAAACACCTTCCAAATATTTCACTATTTTCACTTCCTCAACCCTTCTAATCAAAGAAATTTTCATTCTAGGCTCAAAGGGGTTACAAATGGAAATTTCAGGTTAGTGTATGGGAGATGGCTATGAAAGAACTTGCCTAAAATCATATTCACCCTATTACCACACTTAATGCAATCTTAAGAGAGAAATAAGTCAAATTCTAGGAAATAAATCATTAATCCTGACACTCAACAAAAGAAAGATAGGCACAAATTTTCTCAGGGCTGAATTTTGTTCTCCTAAATAATTATCCAACATTAATCAGTTTTCATGCAATAATTTATACTTCAAAGCTCAACTTATCAAATAAAAAGACTCCTATCATCGGCTACTCTATCACATAGATTATCATGCTTATTTCACAAATATCTCAAGTCCTAATCAACAATCACAATTTGAAGGAGAAAACAAATCATATTTTCAATACCAACACAATCCAAAGTTCCGACTGCCCTATGTTCAAGAGCTCCTAAATAATTGTCTAGACTTTTCTATCATAATAAATACCACAAATCAAAATTCAATGTAGTACTAGTTCTGAAGAAAAATCCTTGCAGAGATAAACTATTCACACTGAAGCAAAAGAACAAGGATGGTGATGGTTTGAAAACAAAACGCAAAAAGAAACAAAAAAAATAAAAAAATAAACAGAAAGTAGTGAATGGAATACAAACAAACAAACAAAAACGTTTCCCTTTTCCGATCATCATCCCCCCAAACTTGTTTCACTCCGAGGAGTTGACAAGTTTGCAAGTTAGATAGGAAAAGAGAAACGGTACCTCACTCATCCTCCGGGGCGTCATCCATCTCAGTATTCGGGGCGGCATCATCGGCAAGTAACCACCTGCGGGTCCGACGCTCTCACTGGCAGCGAACGTAGGTGGAGTTTTGCTCGGTGTTCCGGAGCAGTCTCTGCATCTGATCCTCGAGTGTGTCAAGCCTCGTGGTCACGTGCTGGCAAATCTGGCCCTGAAGCTCCTGCTCCGTCACCTGCAAGGCTGCCTGCTGCTGCATGTAGAGGTAGAGGGTCGCCAAGTCAACTCCGGAAAAGAAAGACTCTCCGGGGTAGTGACTGGTCGACGCCCCACCTGTCCATCCAGGCGCTGCATCCTCAACTCCTACGTGCTGCTGCACGTGCGCATCATCCCCCATCCCCTACTGTGATGGGATATCAGACTGTCCCTGCCCGGCCTGTGCCTCCAGTCGGTGAATGACTCTGGACGTGCCTGCTCCTCCTCGGGCTCCAACCATGGCCGCCAAGTGGGCGGGGGAACTCATCAACCAATTGTCATGGAAGTGATAATCAGTGACTCGGGTGAGGTCCGGCTGCGGCAACGGGAACTTGTCCCCGTTCGACATCTTCAAGAGCCATCCTCTTATCTCGTCGATAGGGAGATCATACGGTGTGTAGTTGATCACGGAAGATCGTATGGATCGCTTGACCTAGCGAGATATAAATGGTTATCACAGCTAAGACATTTCCAGGAAAAACTGTCGGTGTAGGCTGCAGCATACGCGGTAATAAGCATCTTATCTTGGATGGCTTGTTATGCTGGTGTGGGGCACACATTGATAAGGACCTAAGTTGAGATAGATTCTTTTATCTGACATTAAAAGAATCCATATCTCTATGGCTTGATGAAATCTTAAACCTAAATGAAGGTACAGAAGTATATGCAGATTGTGTATTACTTTGAGTTGCAGTGAAAGACTCTAGTTGAGCTTGTATATCTGTATCTTGGGTGGTAGCAGTTTGTTTATGATTGTCTGGTACCGAAACTAGGTAACCACATCCAGTAAAGGATGGTGACATTCCCTGAGCAGCTCAAAAGGTTCGTTATGCTAAAGTCCTGTAAGCTGATTAAGTTCAAGCATAAGTGAAAAGGTTTGAGTGGATTGACTCAGGAATATAAGATTTTAATTAATTAAATAGCTTGTCAGAGCTTAAATTAATTAACGAATGTTTGTAACCTTAAATGTGGGGATAAACCGAGCCCATGCAACCCGTACCTCAAAACTTGGTAGCAAATAGGTAGGACAATATTGATTCTCTGGTGGAATGAATCAATATTAATTAATTAATTATATTCTGGGTTGAATATGGGAATTAATTAATTGATAGGCCTTATTCGCTATTTATATTTTGGTCCCTGGTTTGGCCCATGAAACTCAGGCCCAATAGAAGTCCAGTATTTTCCTATAATTAGGCCTCAGTTCCTCAGATCTCAACACACCACAAGATCATATGTTGCACACAACAAACCAGTTTTTGGGAGCTGTGGTGATCGACTAGATTTGAGAAACGAGGAGGAAATTCTGCTTCTCAACCAGGCAAGGAATCCGAAGGGAATCTTCACCAGATATTCGGATTGAGTTGGGATACAGATCAGAAGATCAGATCAGGAGGATTATCTTCTTCTTCTCTCTCCTTCTTGTTTTTGAAAATTATATACTAATTTTCTTAGATTTTATTCCTCAATCTGTTTGGAATTAATCCTTGTGCGCAGGAAAAGAGATCAAGATCAAATCTCTGCGCACTCGTTCTTCAGGTTTCTACAATCAAGGTATTCCGCATAAACCCCCTTGTGCATATTCAATAGGAGCATGCTAGGATTTATCATAGGCATAGCAATTTATTTTTGATATTCCAATTAACGATCCTTGGCAAATGGACTTCGTGATTCAGTTCACGAATCCCTTCAATTGGTATCAGAGCCAGGTTCATTAATTGACTCTATCGAAAAAAATAATATTGCCTATGATTTGCATGATAATTATTATTGAATGATTGCATGGGTTTTATGGATTGTATGTTTGTGTTTTTTTGTCCTTGTGGTTCTCGGGTTAATCCGTCGTTTTATAAGGATTCATTTTTCACCCTTGAGATAAATCCGTGGTTAGATTTAAATTCCAAATTATATTAGGATGCAAGCCCATGTAATTTTCAATTTTTTAAAATTAAATCTGTATAACGGAAAACGAAGAACACGAAGAACGAAGGACCGCACGACAACGCACGACGGCGCCAGCATGGCAACCCGCCATTCACGGCGGTCGGTGAGGGAAGGCACGGTGGCACGGCGCCCGGTAGAGCACAACAGTGGCGGTGGCGCTGCGAAACCCTAGGGTTTCAGCGTGCGCGCGCGCATGGAGGGTGCAGGCCGTGCAGCCACTGCCGGCCAGGCTGGCGCGGTGGCCCTGGGCTAGCGACACGAGGGACGGGGAAGGAGGCCGGGATGGCGGCAAGCAGCGGCCGGGGCGCGAGACGCACACGCGGCGCGGCGTACCTGCGCAGCCCCGCGCTTAGCGCTGGCGGTGCTCTCTCCTCCTTCGGACGGCGTCAGCAGGGTAGGTCAGGCGGCGTGGCTCGGGCGCAGGGTCGTGGGCTGGTGGCTCGGTGGCGTGGCGACGCGCGCAGCAGACACGCGAACCCTAGGGTTTGCGTGCTGCGCACGACTCACGCGCGACCTTCCTGCGCAATTCCGACGAGTCATGGAGGCCGACAGTGGATAAGAAGGTGACGGCGGTTCGGGCGATGGTCGGGACAAGCCGGGGTGGCGGCGTGCGAAGCGGGTAATGGCCGGAGAGACTGGATTGCGGGCTGCGATCAAGCGACGTGTATGCATGATCGCTGCGCAATTCCGGCAGACCTCGCGGCGGCGGCGGGTCGCCGGCGGCGGTGGTTCGCCAGTGGTGGCCCGTCGGGCTAAGTTCTCACGGGATATCGGGCTTACAATGTGTGCCCGACCCGCGATTTGGTTAACTGGCCCAGTTGTCCTATTTTCTGATGGATCAAATCTTGGAGGCCCATTTTTCAGAAATAAATTCAGATCATGATCCAAGTAGTGGGAGCCCAGTTGAAGATCTGTGAAATCATTCCAAAATGTAATAGATAGGATTATTTCTTAATTCTGTAGCATGAGGCCACAAGGACATTTTTTATTTGTTTTATTATTTGTCTTCGCATGATATATGTGTTTAAATTAATTGTGCAGCATATAAGTATGTTGTAGATAATAGGAGCACATTTACTGCTTTTATTTACAGCTTTAAAGCATGCTATGTGATTTATTTTATGTAATTAATTATAACTATAAATTCGGGGTTCATGCCATGCATGATAGAATTTTAGCAATGTTATAATTATGGCTACATAAAATAATCTGTGCAATTGAACATTATGAATTTTAAATTACTAAGCTGGTTATTTAATAAGACCTCCACAAAGCGATCATTTATTGGAAGTGGGTAATTTATTAGGTAAAGGTCTACATGTGTAGCTTACTTAATTTATTATTCATAAGTTCTAATAGATAGGATTTCTTAAAACAAACTTTAATTCATGTGAGAAGTGAGAGATCATGCGTAAATGTCTACATGTGTAGCTTGCGTATTGAGTTTTCATAAGTTCTCTAGGGATTGAATTAAATGAGACAACCTTATTATAAGTGATCAGGAGTGTCCTAGTAGATCCTTATATGGGAGGGTTGGCTTTGGTGGTTAGCTAGCTTAGATGTTATCCAGAGTATAACTCATTTGTGATGTCCCTGCTCAGTAGGATAATATGGTCTTAAGTTAGTCTCCAATTATTAATTCCATTTGTCTAAGGAACTCGGACATGGATTGGAATTAAAGGACTGGAATTGAAAGATGCAGTCTGGTTAAGTGTTTTGCTGTAAACGTCCACATGTGTGGCTTGCAATAGTAATACTTAGGCAAACTGGAGGAAACATTAATATTGTTTTATCATAAGGTTTCAATATTTAATTGTTTCAATTGTTTGCGAATATGTTTTAATTTCTGCTTTAATTTATTATTTTCAGACATGTTTATTCATATTGTTAACCTCTTAACATCAAACCCTTTAATCGGTCCCAATTTTCCTGAATGGAAGTTTTGCTTCATGGAAATACTCTGTACTGCAAAACATGCCTATGTACTTTACATGGACCCACTGTCTCCTTAGTATTGGAACTGTACTAGTTATGAGCGAGAATTCTATGACAGATGTAAAGCTTCTGATGATTTTCCCTATTTTTTCATCATGAACAATCTGTCTAGAGAACTAAGGCTCAAGTACAAGAAATACCGGACTGCTGTTGAGATATGGAGGGACCTTGTGAAAGTATATTGGAAGGTGAGACGAACTATCAGTTATAATCTTGTGAAGAACCTGGTTTGCAAGAAAATAACTGAGGGGAGTTCGTTGGTTCTACACTTCATCAGTATGATGAGAATCATGAGAAAGTACAGAAAGAGAGGTGGACGAGTTAATAAGCGGGCAGAAATAAATATTGTCCCGCACTCTCTATCTGATTCTTGTGATGATTTCATCAAGTCTCTCGGTGCCAGACGCCAGTTTCCTCTTTATGGGTTACTTGGGGCCCTGCTGCGAGATGAATCTGACATGATAACATCTGAGTTTGCTCCAACTTTGTTAGCTTTTGACAAGACAGTTGTTGAAACAAAAGAAATGCTTAAAAGGTTAGATGAAGTTGATCTGGCAAAAAACATCACCAGGCCATGCAAATGCAAGCGAAGTGAAGTAGATTGTCTAGTGCCTAGCATGGGTAGACAATGTACGTCATGTGCATTTATAACGAAAATATGTTTAGCATCGGTTTCTACCCATTCTTGGGTAGTGGATACTGGAGCTACTAATCATGTTTGTTATACTTTGCAGGGGTTCAGGCCGACAAGGCAGCTGAAGCATGACGAGATTACCATCTCAATGGGCAGCGGAGAGCGAGTCTGAGCAGTGTCCATTGGAGATTTTACTTTATGCTTTGAAAATAATGTTTTGATTTTGAGAGATGTTTTATATGTGCCGATTTTTTGGCGGAACATAATTTCAGTTTCCAAGTTATTTAGTGATGGATATTCAGTTATTTTTTATAGTGGAGTTTCTATCATTGGTAATAACGGTGTTATCTGCCATGGCAAACTGATTGACTCTCTCTATATCATTGATTGTGTGCATAAATCTTCTGTGAATGTTGCAAACTCATCCAATAATAATAATCATTTAAAGAGAAAGTTTTTTTCGATGAGGATCAAACATATCTCTGGCACTTAAGACTAGGTCACATCAATCTAAAGAGGATTAAAAGATTAGCATGCGATGGGCTCTTGGATTCTTTTCAAGTGGTACCGCATCAAATCTGTGAATCCAGTATAGAGGGAAAGATGACGACCAGGCCTTTTAAGGCAAGTCAGTCTCAAGCAGAGGATGTGTTGGAATTGATCCACTCTGACTTATGTGGACCAATGTCTACGCAAGCTCGTGGAGGTTATGAGTACTTCGCCACATTCATTGACGATTACTCAAGATTCGGATATGTCTATTTGCTTTGCCATAAGTCTGAATGCTTTGAGAAATTCAAAGAGTTTAAGACTGAGGTAGAAAAGAAGCTAGGTAGGACTATCAAGACACTACGATCAGATCATGGTGGAGAATACCTCAGTAACGAGTTCTTGCAGTACTTGTCAGACAACGGGATTACATCCCAGTGAACTGCACTGGGAACCCGTCAACAAATGGTGTAGCAGAAAGAAGAAATAGAACTCTCTTGGAAATGGTCAGGTCGATGATGAGTTACGCAAGCTTGCAGATTTTGTTTAAGGGATATGCCTTGGAGACAGCGACCTATTTGCTTAACCTGGTACCTTCTAAATTAGTTCCTAAAATGCCTCTGGAACTCTGGTATGGGCGAAAGCCAAGTTTGAACAGAGTGAGGGTTTGGGGTTGTCCAGCATATGTGCTGACAAAGGAACCTGATAAGTTATAAAGTAGGTGTAAGCTGATGTTGTTTGTAGGATATCCCAGGCAAACGAAAGGTGCTTACTTTTATTGTCCTGAGAATCAGAAAGTGGTTGTCAGTACCAACGCAAGATTCTTGGAGGATGAATATGTAAGAAACCACAGATCCAAGAGTGAAATTATCCTCCACGAGCTTGAGGATAAGGAAGCGATTCCATCAGGAAAGCCCAGTGTAGTGGTAAATCCACCTGTAATAGGTGAGGCAATACCAACACTGACACTAATGCAAGGTATGGGACCAACGGGTACTGTGCCAACTACTGACACGGTTCAGATGCTTTGTTGCAGTGGGAGGGTTGTCCACAAACCCGAGAGGTATATGTTTGTGGGAGAGTCCTCTGACTTGATCCCGGAAAATGGACTGGATGATATCGATCCCTGGACTTATGACGAGGTGGTATCTGATAAAGATGCAGACAAATGGCTGATCGCCAGCTATGGATGTATACCAGAAAACTGATTTGCCAGATGGCTATCGAGCCATAGGGTGCAAATGGGTATAAAAAAGAAAGAAAGGAGCGAATGGTGAAATTACAGCTTTCAAAGCAAGGCTGGTGGCGAAGGGTTATAGTCAGAAAGAAGGTGTAGACTATGACGAGACCTTCTCACCGGTAGCCATGCTTAAGTCCATTCGTATAATCCTAGCCATAGCCGCACATAAGGACCTAGAGATCTGGCAGATGGATGTTAAAATCACATTTCTAAACGGGTACCTTGAAGAAGGTAGAGACAACTATATGCAACAGCCAGAAGGTTATGTGCAGAAGGGCGAAGAACATTTGGTTTGGAAGCTAAGGAAGTCGCTGTATGGACTTAAACAAGCTTCACAGTCATGGAATCTACGTTTTGATGAAGTGATTAAATCCTATGGATTTTCACAATGTTCAAACGAGAGTAGTGTGTACCGTCTATGTGTCAGCAGAAGCGTGGTGTTCCTTGCACTTTATGTAGATGATATTCTCCTATTTGGCGACAATGTGGAAGTATTGTTGGGCATAAAGGGGTGGTTATCCGAACAGTATCATATGAAGGACCTTGGGGAGGCAGGATACATCCAAGGGGTAAAAGTAGTGCGGGAGCGCAATAAGAGGATGTTGACCTTGTCTCAAAGGTCATATGTGGATACTGTGATTGCCCGTTTCAACATGCAAACTGCCAAGAAAGGTCTGTTACCCTTCAGACATGGCATACGTCTTTCCAAGGATCAGTGTTCGGTGACACAAAAGAAGAAAGATGAGATAAGCAACGTGCCATATGCATCGGCTGTGGGGAGCCTCATGTATGCAATGCTATGTACGAGGCCAGATATCTACTTTGCTGTAGGCATGGTAGCAATATACCAGTCTAACCCTAGACAGGCGCATTGGACCGCGGTAAAGCACATACTCAAATACTTGAAAAGGACTAGAGATTGTTATCTCGTCTATCAGTGTGAGGAGTTGTGCCCTGTGGGTTATACTTATTTGGGTTTCCAGGCAGACCGAGACGAAAAGAAGTCCACCTCTGGCTATGTGTTTACATTGGGAGGTGGGGCCATATCACGGAGGAGTGCAAAACAGAAGTGCATTGCTGACTCCACCATGGAAGCAGAATATGTGGCAGCTTCTGAAGCTTTGAAAGAAGCAGTATGGTTTTGAAACTTCCTTTTGGAGTTGAACGTGATTCCTAAGCTGCCCAAGACCATCACGATATATTGTGATAATTCGGGAGCTGTGGCTAATTCAAAGGAACCACGAACTCAGTGAGCAACAAAACACATTGAAAGGAAGTACCATATTATACGAGAAATCGTAGCAAGGGATGATGTGCTAGTAGAGAAGATTGATACAAAAGATAATCTAGCAGATCCATTCACAAAAGCTCTGCCTCAGAAGGTCTACGAGATGCATGTACGTAACCTTGGGCCGAGGGCAAAGTCAGCCACGTAGAATGATTAATGTAATAGCTAGATTAGTTTAGATGCGTTATACTCTGGAAAGCACCTGTATAATGCTTTGAGTATAAGTGGGAGATTGATGAATTTATATACTGAAAGCATTATGATTGGTATATTATGTACAAGGTCGATTAGTTAATATACTGGGAATCATAAATTTTGTATGTTCATCTCCTGTCTGAATTAACAAACATGTGTCACAAACGCAATTATCCTCTTATCTCGTCGATAGGGAGATCATACTGTTTGTAGTAGATCAAGGAAGATCGTATGGATCGTTTGACCTAGCGAGATATAAATGGTTATCACAACTAAGACATTTCCAGGATAAACTATCAGTGTAGGCTGCAGCATACGCGGTAATAAGCATCTTATCTTGGATGGCTTGGTATGCTGGTGTGGGGCACACATTGATAAGGACCTAAGTTGAGATAGATTCTTTTATCTGACATTAAAAGAATCCATATCACTATGGGTTGATGAGATCTTAAACCTAAATGAAGGTACAGAAGTATATGCAGATTGTGTATTACTTTGAGTTGCAGTGAAAGGCTCTAGTTGAGCTTGTATATCTGTATCTTGGGTGGTAGTAGTTTGTGTATGACTGTCTGGTACCAGAACTAGGTAACCACATCCAGTAAAGGATGGTGACATTCCCTGAGCAGCTCAAACGGTTCGTTATGCTAAAGTCCTGCAGGCTGATTAAGTTCAAGCCTAAGTGAAAAGGTTTGAGTGGATTGACTCAGTAATATTAGTTTTTAATTAATTAAACAGCTTGTCAGAGCTTAAATTAATTAACGAATGTCTGTAACCTTAAATGTGGGGATAAACCGAGCCCATGCAACCCATACCTCAAAACGTGGTAGCAAATAGGTAGGACAGTATTGATTCTCTGGTGGAATGAATCAATATTAATTAATTAATTATATTCTGTGTTGAATATGGGAATTAATTAATTGATAGGCCTTATTTGCTATTTGCATTCTGGTCCCTGGTCTGGCCCATAAAACTCAGGCCAAATAGAAGTCCAGTATTTTCCTATAAATAGGCCTCAATTCCTCAGATCTCAACACACCACAAGATCATAAGTTGCAAACAGCAAACCAGTTTTTGGGAGCTGTGATGATTGACTAGATCTGAGAAATAAGGTGGAAATTCTGCTTCTCAACCGGGCAAGGAATCCGAAGGGAATCTTCACCAGATATTCGGATTGAGTTGGGATACGGATCAAAAGATCATATCAGGAGGATTATCTTCTTTCTTCTCTCTCTTTCTTGTTTTAAAAAATTATGTACTAATTTTCATAGATTTTATTCCTCAATCTGTTAGGAATTAATCTTTGTGCACGGGAAAAGAGATCAAGATCAAATCTCTGCGCACTCGTTCTTCAAGTTTCTACAATCCAGGTATTCCGCATAAACCCCCTTGTGCATATTCAATAGGAGCATGTTAGGATTGATCATAGGCATAGCAATTTATTTTTGATATTCCAATTAATGATCCTTGACAAACGGACTTCATGATTTAGTTCACGAATCCCTTCAAATATATACACCAACAATTTATCAATTGTTAGGTCTCAAATGAGCAAGCAAGTAAAGCACAGAAAGTGGTAAAAAGAGGCATGATATTTATAGTGATTCGGATACCAAATGATGCTATATCCACTCTTCGATCACCAGATAGATTTAAAATCAATATAATATATTTACAAGGTGATGTAATTGGTTTGTAGCAATCGCAGGAAGCTCCTCTGTCCTCCGGCTGTATGCGCACCCAGCTAGTCCACTTCATAGCTACTCTATTCATATCTGATGTGGTTTTACCACAAATACGTTGTTAGGACTCATTAGCTGCTATGTGTGAGTATGAGTTCCTAACAAAACATTGTTAGGAGTGTTAGTTGATGAAAGAACCTTGATTTCTGAAAGGAATTCAAAATTCCATCTCTGATTCAACTCTAGAGAGAATATAATCTCTAACTAGATGCTAAGAGTCTCGTGTTTAGAAATGCAGAATAACATGCTGCAATCAACAATAGTTATTAGTCATGATGATCAACGATCTCAACAAAAACGGCAGCATCAGTAACCTATAATTGATACTCATTTCGAGTATTTATAGATTTTCCCGTGAACCGAATCACCAAAACCAAACTGAACCGGATCGGATCTATGGATATTGCTCATAATATAAATTCACAAAACCCTAGCATGCTCCTATGAATTTAATACAAGAATTGTGGATTAGGGTTTTACCGTTACTCCGTTGAGTCTGATCCGATCTTTTGCGTTTGAATTCCGAATCCAATTCAACCACGCAATATCAATTGTCTGCGGAAACATAAATTAGAACCCTAATTTCAAGACAATTAAAATCGAAAACAAAGAGGGAAAGAGAAGAAAATCTGTTCTCCAGATTAGATCTTCAGATCTGTATCCCGGCGCTGTTCAGATCTACTACTGGTGAGGACTCCGTAGATCTGTGGTTTGAGCAGGACCAGAATTCGAGAATTCTCCTCCTTTTTCTTTCCAGTCGGCGCCCCCTCTCTCTCTCTGCCTCTAGGGTTTCACTGATTTGAATGTGTTCAAAGG
>JAPKLW010000604.1:348918-427391 GCA_026898455.1 Plectranthus barbatus
ATACCATTGTTCATACATGTACGATTGTTAACAGATAGGAGAAATAAACCGTTGTATACACATTGTAATAAATGCTTTCAGTATACAAAACCCATCAGTTTCCTCCTGAGATATAATTCATATTCTATTACATCTCAAATAACCTATACAAGGTTACAATGATGGAGTTACTCTAACCAGTTCTCGAAGAACTAACTGACTTTTATGTTTGACTTGACATGTACATCAATACTTATAAGGAACTAATATTAATTCCTAACATATATCTTCACATAATGTATCCCCAATATATTTTATTCATATATTGAGGCCCTGATTTTAAATTTTTTGATACACCAATGGTGTTCATGGATAAATCAACAAAGAATTTTATTTAGTGTAATCTCTCATTAATACGTTGAAAATGCAATATTTCCTTTTTCGTGAAGAGAGTACAAGCGAAAGCAAAGAAGTATTTTCTCAAACTTTCCTTTTGTAGCCCCATTTCTATTTCTCACAGGTGTGCATATATTGGTAGTATAGTGACGTCGGCCTAGTGCTAGGATATGATTGTCTGACTGACGGTGTCTCTCCTATATGTAGGTAATGGGATAGCCATGATCGTCCCGACCGAGAATCTCCCTTTGAATGCCCCCTCACCTGACATCTTTTTTCAGAGAGTGGCCAACCTCAAACCATTTTCCCGCATAATGAGCGGTGTCTCAAATCGTATCCCTATGTGACAGTGACTCCTAGACAAATACTTCCATGGAAACTATATTTAGGCTATTAGTTTCACCTGTGTATTGAGATGATAGCCGTTCCCGAGTCTATCTATTATTTTTTCAACTCCCTCGTTGGATTGCTTAGCCCTTTCGGCCACAGTTAGGCCATTTGATTATTGTCGTTGGGCCAAATTAGATTAAGACCCCAATTATCGATCCCAAAGGTTCGAGTAAGCGTGCGTGCAGAAGCTTAAATGTGTGTGGGTCCAATTAATGCTCAGCTGACAGTTTAAAAACTAACTTAGTCAGATAGTGTTAAGTTTAGTTGTAGGTATACTCCAACAACTAAGGCCTGTTGTCGGGTTTTAAAGCAGTAAATTGTGAAAGATAAATAACAAAAAGTAAATAAGAAAGGATTATAGTGGTTCAGATCTCAACCGATCTTACATCCACTCATCGTTCAGATGAATGAGAATTCACTATTAGTTACACTCGGTAATTAAATACAAAATGTAACCAAGCTCTTCTAGTCACGAGAAAAATTTTTGTCTTCTGGTTTCTAGGCACCTTCAGCTTTTAGTTTTACCACAAGATTCCACTTGCTAGGCTCTCTCCTAATCTGGGTTGTGAGTTTGAGTTTTTCACACAAACGTAGGTCGTAGTTGATGATATCTTCTCAAGCGAGCTCGGAAGTTCTCAGATTCTCTTATCTCATAAGATAAGATGAACTTCGATGATCTCGAGTTTTTCAGTGCTCGGTGATCTCATAAAGTTTTGAGAGCATTTGATAGTGTTGGAGATTCAGAGGAATAATATTAGCTTCAGTAGTTCTATCGTTAATAATCTTTTCCAATTTCTATCATAAGGTATTTATAGGTGATTCAAAATCCTAGCCATTTGAGAGATACCTTTTGTACGTCATTCTTTTTGTAGCTATGCTGCTTTGGTATTTGACTTTAGAGACAACACATAGTCAATCCTACAAAGTTCAGCTCATAAACTTGATACTTGTTCTTTTTGTCTTGAATCAAATGCCTGAGAGTTGAGCTTTTTCTCTTGGACCAATTGACATTTTATACTCAGCTGATTGATAAGGTAACTTTAACAATAAAGTTAGTTGTTTTAGTACATCTCTCTTTTCTGAGTTTTTTGAAAGTTAACTATAGGTGAACTCGATCCTCCTCTTTATTATCTTTGATTCCCATGCAATTATAGGTGATTGATAAGGTGACTTAAACTATACATTGAAACACTTTAGGTGTTCCAGTACAGGTAGATCATATACATAGCGTATATTTTGAGTATTTATTGCTTTGTGAATGTAACCATAATCTCCACTTTTAAATGGAACCTTTGCTTAAGTATTTTGGATGAATTGTCCACAACTTACTAGCTAGTTGTGGTGGAAATCTGATCTTTTGAGATTTATATTTTACTAGCCAGCCATTATGAGTAGAATTTCATATGAGTTTGATAGAGGTTTATCATAATTGGCCGAATTTACAAATTCTAGTAATATCACAAAAAATTGTCATTCATTCAACTCAGAATCAATATATGTTTTCATGCAAGAATTGAAGCTAACACTTAAGTCAGATTTCGATAAAACCATTCAAATATCACTTTATGTTCTCTTCAGTTTTTAGTTGTAAATTTCAAACGCATTTCATCGAACAATTATTTTTGTGCACTTGCAGAGTGAAAATTACATAACTGTTTTTGCTAATTGAATTTTCAAAAAATAATGATATTACAGTTTACATTTTCGTTACACATGAATATTAAAGTATTAATAACTGAAATAAATGCATAACTTAAAAGATAAATTAGAAAACAAAGCTGCATGCACACAACATACTGTGTTGGAAGAGAAAAAAATATAGTATTTTATTAAAATGGATTTACTAAAGACATAGTGTTATATTAATCTCTGCTTGAGTTTGAGAACAGAATATAGGGAAAAAAAATAAAAAAATCAAATGTTAAAACGACGTCGCATGCTAGCACATCACGCTCTGCTGCGGTTTTTTTTTTAGCGTGCAGAGGATTCTCATCTATGGCAGCAGGGTTTTGATGTACAAAAACTTATTGTAGTTTTATTTCATACATGTTCAACAAATGATTCAAATTAAAATTCATTCCATATTAAATAATAACATGACTCCTACTCTATATTATGCTTCTTTGTTATATATTAATTTTTAAAAAAAATTATTTTTCAATAACTCATGTATTTTTGTTACTAAAAAAATTTACAATCATTAATCAATATAAACACTATATCTTTATTTTTATTAAACACAAACATTGTTTTTAGTACTTCGTTCAATCTATATATGTATTTACAACTCTATCATTAGATGTAAGGAAAATAATTGAAAGGGTCTAAATTACTTGGACAAGGCAAGTTCATCATCTCTTGCACCATCAAATTATTCCCCAAATAACTATTCCCATTCACGTTCCCATGCAGACCCATATTGAAACGACTCAACGGATTATAATGAGTTGCATGCAAAGATAACTCCTGTGGCTGTGGCTGTGGCTGTGGCATCTCAACGCCGCCGTCCAAAACCTGCGTTTCGACGGAAACCAACTGCGCCTCCGGGAGTCCTCCACCACCATTTTCTCGGGAAACCGGCGGCAGAGCATTCGGTGTGGGTGATAAGGAGTCCGGGCCGGTCAGACGCTGGACGAGCGACATGAACTCATTTGGTTCGACGTGAATTGTCTTAGGAGAGACTATGTAGATCACAACGGGCGGCGGCGGAGCCGCTTGTTGTTTTCTTATCTTGCGGGATTCCTTGCTTAATCTTAATGGCGGCGGGCGGAGGCTGTGGCGTGGAGGGGCGTCGGACATGTCTGCGGCGGCGTGTGGAGGAAGAATGAAATGACTTGGATGAGGTGTGAGGGTTAAGTAGGGGAAAATGAAGTGGAAGTGTAGTTGGCTGGTTCAACCAGTGTGCATTGACCCTATCCTTAGATGGTTTGTGGAGGACTCGGCGCGGTTTCTTGTTGTAATAAATTATTATTTGAAATTGTCGCATTATCCACGTACGATGAAATTGTTCATGACGTCGTACGAGTCCATGCAATCTTACGTTATGAATTTTACTTAAAATGTAAATTTATGTAACTTCTCATTTTATTTTGAATTTATGATAGAAATGAAAATTTAAAATATGCAATTGCATAAATGAAACTTATTTATTTATTTATAATTTATATTTAAAATTTTAATAAGCCACATGCATACATAAAATCGTGTTGTTTCATAGCTATATAGAATTTTAATTAAAAGTATTTTGACTGGATCACATACCTTGACTACTTGGTTCAATTTAATCCTTCGACTTTTAGAATTGACTCCATTTAGCCCTTCAACTTTTAAAATGATTATTATACCCTAATTAAAAGAGATAATATATAAATGTTTAATGGTTCTGGTCTTTTTTTTTTTTTTTTTGTTCTTTTTTATTTTGTGTATTAATTTAATTATTTTGTATTTATATTTTTAATTTGTATAAATAAAAGTATTTTATATAATTAATCTTTCTAGTATTTTGTTTTATTTTAATTCGTTTATGGATGATCGAAGAGTCCCGGTTCCTAGAATAGGCTGTTCTTGCTCCTCTAATAGAACTATAGAAGGGGTATCAACCATAAAAAAACAAATTTAATAATATATATTAATTATCTTATATCATAAACTTGTATTCATTTTATAAATCATAATGTATATCATAATTATCTTGTTTCGTAAACTTAATATATTATATTTATTAACCTTTTTTATTTCTAGTAATATCTTTTTATTTCTATCAATAACTTTATATTTTTTTATATTATCTCATGATTATCAAAATAAATTAGCGTAATACTTAGTAATATATTATCGTTATATTGATTTCTATGTAATATATGGTCGCAGTGGCGGATCCAGAAATTTTTGTCGAGGGGGGCTGAATTTTTTTTTCGCCTTCACCTTAACTTCAATCATTTTATATCATCTTTTTCCTTATTTTAATCTATTTTTTCTTCTATAAGAGGGGGGCTATACCATAAAAAACGGGATCATGATACTAAAAAAACCGGATCATAATACTAGAAAACGAAAAAAAATTCGGGCTGGGGGCTCCTCTACATAGATCCGCCTCTGTATGGTCGTAACATATTATTGTAATTTATTATTTTATAATATTCATGATTATTAATTTATATTTTTATGATTGATAATTACAAAATATATAAGTAATAAGATATTAAGTTTTGTAATAAATTTAAAGAAGAAATCTATGCCTTTCTTCTCCTATTGGAAGACCCTTATAAAATTATGTGAAATTTTATTTTGTTGGATTTATTTTTTATTTTATATTATATTGAATAATTTTTTAGAAATTGAAACTATAACAGAAAAATAAATAAATTAATTCTAAAAATAAAAAAGGAATAAAAATAAGCTTAGAAATATAAAATATTTATATGATCTCTCTTAATTAGGGTATAATAGTAATTCTAAAAGTTGAAGTGTTAAATTGAGTTAATTTTAAAAGTTGAAGAGTTAAATTGAACCAAATAATTAAGGAGGGGCTAATATGTTCCTGTTAGAATAGTCGGAGGGTCTAAATAACCCTTATCCCTTAAATAAAACGTGATAGTATAACATGAAGTGTTAAAAGCATTTCAGAGCCCAATTAACTCTTACTCAAATTAATTAAAAATTTAAAAATTGATTTAGTTTGAGAATTATTTAATAAGTTCAATATATATATATATATATATACACACAAATAACTTATTGAGTTATTGCGTTTCAAGAATCTAAATAATTCACCTTAAAATCAATAACTTACCATTCAATAGAATTGATCCAAAATCAGATTAACATCTCTTAAAAGAGTGTCATGACACTGACAGTTGTAGAATTTCAAGTTTTTAAATACAACAAGTGCTGCTCATGAGTCTTTAATTTCAAGATAAAAGTAGATTAACAAACTCATTAAAGGAGTAGAGACCCGATCAAGTTGACTCGATCCATTTGGGCCGTCAGATTCTTTAAATAGAGTAAGAAGAAAAGGGTCAATTTGACCCCAAAATCTTCAGACCGAGTCACCTAGTATGCAATTTGTAAGAATTTAATGGCTTGTATCATGTGTTCGAGGCGAAGCTTCTCTATTTCAATATTGTACCCTACTTTAAAATAAAAATAAGAACTCAATGGCTTCTAAAATCTATTACATATTCAATTTTAATAATATATATTTAAGATGTCATAAGATTATTTATATGAATATGGATGATTTTATTTAATAAAAAAAAGCTGAATATATATTACATAATTTATTTTGGCTTATCTTCATGTTCAGCTCTTCACGAATGAATATTTCACAAAAATATTAAATCATAATACTATTTTAAAAAAATTAATTTAGAAAACGCTGGAACCAGTAGTCCCTACATCAATCCGTCTCCCCCTCAAGGGCGGTCTCAATAGGAATTACAGTTTAATTAAGTTGAGACGAGTAGGACGAAATTCGAGCTTCGTTTCAATCGAGTTTAAAGTTTTCAAGCTCGGATCAAGTTTTTTAATATTTTTTTAATTTAATAAAAGATATAAGTTATTTATATATCATAATTAGAGTTGTAATCATATGTGAACCACTTTTCATATGTGAGAAAAGACCAAATCATTTAATTCATAGATTTTTTTATTTTAAGGATTGTGATTAAATTCTAGATTTGATATTTATTATTTCGTTTACCTTATTTAATTGAATTAGAGAGTAATATAGGCATAAAAATTTGGCAGTTGGAATATTATCATAACCGATTCCTTATATTACTCCATCATGATCTCCATATCTTTCATAATTTCATTCAATCTTACGTAGTGATTTTTTTTCCAAAACTCTGGATTACGGTGAGAAAAGGAAAAGCTATCAACGGCATTGTTAAAATTTCTAGTTCTTCTCCTTCGTCTATCCCCTCCAATTTTTTCCAGGCGCCGTCCACCGCATCACCGAATTTTCCTTGCCACTTGCCAATGTCTGTCGGGCTATGAAGGTCGCCATGGAGGATGTGGAGGATGCCAGTGACACGAGAGATTTGGTTGTACTGCCCATATGTTTGCGCACGACGCGGTCTTCTACAGGTTGAGAAGCGACGCAGTGGTTTTTTCTTCAGGGAGGGTAGCAACGGATCTCCAACTAATTATTGGTACATCGAGTGTACGACGATCATTCCGGCGACATTTTAGATAAAGTTTTTTAATATTTTCCTTTTTTAATTTACATTTTTTTGCATGCTTTTTTAATGCACGTGGTTTTAGTGTATAATTTCATTGAAAAATATGCAATTATTCCGCCTGTAAACATGCATAAATAGAGCATATTTATTGCAATATTTTATGAGTACTGCTTATATTTATCGCGTGTGATACTGCACATGATTTTCATAATAATAGCAATGATAGTAATTTACTTTTAAAAAATTTAAATTTTCTTTTTTGTGTAGTTGTATGGATCCGTGCACGTGACATTTAATTACTGCAAATGATTATATCATTTATTGCAACTAAATTGTATAAAAAATGCAATTTTTTATTGATAAACAAGTTGAATTTATTTATGATCTTTTAAAATCGCTTAAAAGTTTGAAATTCCAAAGAACATAAAAATTAATTTGAAATTTGAAAATTTAGTGATTTAATCCCATAAAATTAGGAAGTAAATATCAATTAATTTGAAATATATTATTTTAGGAATCAAATTCCAGGGGGAAATCGTTTAAATATTATTTTAATTACAAAATAAAATAACTACATATGCTACTTTGATCTTCTAAATAATGCAATTTGTTTCTCAAAATTATGCAACTAATTCAAATACTGCAATTTTTTTCACTAAATTATGCAGCAAATTTTCAAGATAACCACCCCAATAATTCCGGATCTCGTCCGATATTCAATATAGAATTGTTCCGAAATTTAAGCAAATTAAATCGTTGGTAAGATATGGGAAGCTGCAAATTTACCATGTAAACCTTTTATGCAATTTTTTTGTTATTTTATTGCACCGAATTTTTTCAGATTTAAAATTAAATCTGGTACGTTAATATTATTAATCAAAGACTAAGATCAAGTCTTATTTAACATCTAAGAGGTGGTTTCCACCCTAGTGCACCCCCATAAGGTTAATATACAATTAAGTAATAAGTTGAGAAGTAAAAATCTAAATCATGTTTCCTCTAATAAGGTACATGAGTAAAGTTCTAACTCGAGCTCCGGTTCATCCTAAATTCAATAATACTCGCATGCCTATTAAATCGAGTATCACTAAACTCAAACTCAACTCTATTAATATTAAAATCGAATAAATTTCGAGTTTTTCGAACCGATCTTAAACACAAAAAATTACAAACTTTTACACGCAAAATATATATTTCTAGAATATGAAATGGGCATTCCTATTTCCGAACATAAGTTATTAGACTACACTATTTCTAATTTCGAAATAAATCCTCGAGATCACATAATTGACTCTAGTGAGTGAATAGTCTAATGGTCATGAGTTAAAAGTTGATTCGCAAATTATTTGAGATTTGCTTAAAAAAATTAGAAATCAATTGATTTTAATCAAATCAAACTCGAGTAGTTGTTAAGCTTAATCTCGAGCTTTTATGGGGACATATAGAATGTGTGTGTTTAATTAATGTTAATTTTTTTTAAAAAAAAAATCAAACTTAATTGAGTCAAGTTGGAGCTCAAGCTTAACCTTGCTCAACTTGTGAACACCCTTATGAGTGCGAGACCTATATATAATCTATACAATAAGAAATTTGCAAGAATTACAAGATATTCTAAAGTGAAATTTTGGTTTTGTAATTGAGTTATAATAATAAAGCTAAGGCTGGAGAGCATTCGACCATGGGTGTTTCACCTACTTACATGTGAAGGATACGTCATACTAGGTGTTTGTTCAATAAGAGATTCAACATTTTCACAAACTTTACATGATTCCAGAGATTTGTTACACATTTTAAGGTAGAGATTTTGTTATAGGATTGCAAGAACCATAACTGCTGCAGTTGCTCAATGGACTACGCGGGCTTCGACCGCCAACATTCTTCATCGTTAGAGCAGCAGCAGCAGAAGCAGTTTCACCTTCACTCGACCTACTACGATCTTTACTCAACTCCCGTCTGCAAGATGGAGAGGGCGATGCCACAGGCTGCTTTTCCCGGAACACTCCCCACAGATAATATTTCCCCTGAAATCCTGCAAAAAAAGTTGACTTAGACAGACCAGTGTGTGGAGATGATTTGATGATGTTGAAAGAAATGGGATTCGTATTACTCCAGTAAGACAATGGAAGTTTCGTTGAAGGGAACACCAAAAGCTCAGCATTCTGCACGATGCCTTTGAGAGCAAGATCGTCTTCCACCATTTCATCGACTAAGTTATCATAAACCTGTTCACTACTGAAGGAAACAATAGTAGCATTTTGTTAATGTAGAGCTGCAGGAACAACTAACTTTTCAACAGCAGAGAAGAATAATTTCAGTTTTGAACACCTCTCGGATGGAAAGAAATAGAGAGCTATGTCTCCAGCAACGGGCTCTGATTGCTCGAAACTTTTTGGCCAAACATGACATCTGGAGAGCATTTTCAGGTGCAGCACTGGTTTGAACTGGCATGCCTCGTTGTATACTTTATGGCATGCTGAGATGGACATGTGAGCCATGATTCCCTCCAGTATATCGTCTTCGTTGTTATTACATATGTTGAAACTTCCCCTGTGAGTAGGAAGTAGATAAGCACACGGGAAGAACTTCATTTATATAACTTCACCAAGTTTTAAGTGCCTGCTATAATTTCTCACCTCCAAATCGGGTCCTTGACCGGTGCAGCACTCGTATTGCAATCAGCCGGGATTGATGAATGATCCTTCGATTCCAACATTCTATCTTTACAAACATGCGATTCTCTTCTTAGGTTGATGTCACTTTTCTCAGCTGTCATGGCAGCGCGCTGAGTTCCTATGCCGGGCCCTTTTTGCTTCTTCTCCATGCTACCTCTCGGAGAAGTATCAGCTGATAACTCATTGAAAATAAGATCATCCTCTATTTTTGCCACCGCGTGCGACTGAGAGGAGCTTTGCCTACATCTTTTTGTATCCTCTGGGGCCAAAAGAACAGCAGCCTCAGCATTCACCCCTGAGCCGGAAAGGTCAGAGTCATTGTCTGATTCAGAGCATTCAACCAGGTCGATCTTCACACAAGCTTCATGTGATCGAGACGGGCCACTCTCATGAACATGCTCTTCTACCACATCATTGTTCTGCATCCCAGTTCCAGCATGACCTGCATCGTGCTCTGAAGTACTATGGAGAAGATGCTGGTTTTGATCATCAGCTATACAGTCATCACATATCCATCGAACAAATTCATCTACTGATTTAGGTATTACTCCAAGGCAGTAGCTGGAAACAAAACAGAGAGAATAAATCAACAGTAATCAAAGCCAGCTAAAACATGACTAATTGACAAGCAGCAACATAATAAACGATAAATGAATGTTGGAACAATGTATGGCAACAAGAATGAAAGCATGGCCTCGACTTCGATTTCTGAGGTTTTTACACATTTCAACAAGTGGAGAAGCTTTGAAAGCAATAAAAGAGAACGATTTTAAACCAGAGAGAGATAAAGAGAGATTATTTCGTAAAATTGAGAGCTATATCAGAGATTACCAGGATTAACATCAAACTGCAGTTTACGAAACATTGATAAATAAGTCAATTGAATGAGAATTATTATATGCTTAAGTACATTGTTCAATGTAGGTAAAACCACAAACATAGGCATTATAATTAAAACTGATAGAGCATAAGTTTATTTTTCTTCATATACAAAACTTGCACAAGAATTATTTTCCTTTGTTCTTGGTTTTCATGGCAGGAGGAAGCAAAATAATTACAGAGACAGAGAGGGTGAGACTTTAATGGGTAAGGAGACATTCTTAAAACGAAAAGAAGCTTCAGAACTTACCGATGGACAGCAAATTCCAAGCATTTGATACAGTACACAAATGCATTACTGAAACCTACGTCACCACATTGCAAACATACCGTCTCCTGCATGAAGAATTTAAAAGAATTGATTCATGAAGGAGAAATGTGTCAGATAACAAGCCTCATTTTCTATTGGTTGGTCCCTGTTATATTCTGTCTCGTGATTTTCATTTAACCTTATGAAATATAGCTTATTTTTGTGTATGATAACATATAAATGTCATCCTTTGAAAACACATTTCAAAGTGGCATCAAAATTTTCATCTTCCCCAAAAGCTCAAATAACATGAATTCTAGTTAAACAATCAATATGGGATTCAATCCTACTAGGTAAACAAATGCAAAAAAGATCAGATCATAAACTGAAAGAGGATAAAATGTCCTTAAAGATTTCAAAGTAACACATTTATTGCATCAATAATCCGATATTTACATGACACGTAGGTATATACATAAGCAGCGCATCCATACCGGAGTAGAAGGATAAGTACTCATGTTTCGGCATGAAGGATATCAGGAATGGTATACATTCACTGTGGTAGCATCCTTGACTCTACTTCAGCCACTGCCACTTGTTTTCAATCTGAGGAAGTTGAGTTAAAAGGAAAACTTAATTGTTTAGCAATTAGACAGAGGTAAGCATAGGAACAAATGCATTACAATTGTAATTACTATTATTGTTGCCTTTTTCAGCATATGGTGGGTTCTTTCAGCTATTCATCAACAAAATCTTGTTACTATCAGCAAGATATTTCCAAAGCATTACAGTTCGTAAATAGTAAGTCCCACTGCAACAAGAATTGCATTGTTCCTATGCATTCACATGACTACACCAAGAGTTGCAGAAGGGAAGTGTTGGGTATAATAAAATGGTTATGATTAAAACACTGTAATACAATAATATCTAGATATGCAAACATTATTTCTTTCTAGTGCATTTACCACCATAGAGTCAAAAAAAAAAAACATCAACCAAAAAGGGGTGCTAACTGCAAATACACAACTTTGTCATGTAAGCCCCACCACAATTGAATGATTAGATTAATGGGGTACCCTTAAAAAAATGCAATAAACCAAAAAACCCTTTAACAGTACTCATTAAAATAATGGATAGGGACCATGGTGTTTCTTCACAGACCCAAAATGACATTCACATTGAAAGCATACTGAAAATTTAAACGAAAAAATCCCTAAAAACATAAACGAGACAGAAAGTAGTGAAACATTATCGACGCGGCTAAAAATTTCATCAAACCCACAAAGAGGAACTTGTATTATTGTGATTACACTCGAATGCAATTGAATCTTCAAATAAAGAAAGTGAAACTAGCTGTAGTTACCATTGCAGCACAAACAAGGTTGGGGAGAATTTAATGAGCGAAAATATGGGCTAGTGACAAGTGGATGAAGATTATGGAAAACTCAAGCTTCGAAAAGTAGTTACAGTCAGTCAGAAGTAGAAATTTGGGCAGTCGGAATCAAAAGGGGAGAATCAAACAACATTTATAGCGCAAAATCAACTATAAAATTTCTGCACACGATCTGCAGCTGTTTGTTTTGTTATTCTTTTTTCCCACAAAAAAAAAGAGTTAAATTTTACTTTATATATATATATATATATATATATATATATATATATATATTTGGACCTTTAGAGGGAAAACAAATCAATAAAAAAGCGGCCACGATTCTTATGTACATAAATGGAACTTTGAATTGATATATAATAAAATTCTCGAATATTGTTGCATTACCAAAATAGATAATTACTCAAAATAAAAATATTCCTAAAATTCATAATTTAAAACCTAATAATTAGGCTCTCGATTAAGGATTTTATAATATTTCAAATTATAAATTGAGAACTTTTTGAATCGTTATAGTAAAACTTATAATTTTTAATACCACATGATAATACGACATAAATTCATATGATAATAATGTGTGTGTTTAATACGACCCATAACATTTTAAACACGACACTAGCACGATATGTATTTGATAAGAACCCAAAAATCCGATCCGGTAACACCATATTGACATGTGTTAGGAATTAGAGTGCAATTCATTTCATTTATTTATGTTTTGATATGTCAATAACCACCAACTAGAAGTGTCTCGAATGTAGTTTATTCCAAACACTTGAAATGACCTGTTAGAATTATATTGAGTTATAACAAAGGAAATAGCATGAAGTTTGAGAGCAAATTGGCTACTAGATCGGAGTGCGCAAAACTGGCAACCAGCATGGAAGCATATCTTGAAGGAAACTGATTGACACGTCATCACTAGTAAGAGCGAATACCAAACTAGTAGTTAGAGACAAAAAGAATGAAGACTAGTGTATGCTTTTGAAGCCTAGACTTAAAGGAGATCTTAAAGTCTACGAATCCTGAAATGCTTTTTTGTCTAAGGAATCAACCAGTTGAGATTCCACGGACTGGTTCAGAGCCGTTCTGAAAAAGCCTGCAAGTTAACCTGCTGCTGTCAGTAAAGAATGCAGAACTTCAGGAAAAAAAAAAGAAGACATTTGATTGGAACCTAATCCTTGATGTCTCTCAACGACTCTTATTTCAAACTTCTCTAGACTATGCCTATAAATAGAGGAAGATTTTGTTACTCAAAGCTTTCAAGCATTCAAGCTGACTTACCAGCTTCCGTGTGTCATATTTAGACGCGAGACTCTTAGCTTCTAAACTAAAATTATTTCTTGGTCTACTTACTTTTCAAATAAGAAATGATCTCACAGTTACTACATCTCTAGTAGCTGACTATCATGGGTGTTTACACTATATCCAGTACGTTCAAGAGAAGAACTCAAACTCTTACCTACGAGCTGGAGGCAACAAGGTGTGTCCACTCTCCAGACCTGAAGAAGTAATGGCGAACAAAGGATTAGGCGAGTGAGCTTGGAGCTGTCAGACAGTGGCTTCTACCAGCAAAGCAATAGACCGTGTTACACTTTTGTAAACCAATACTTAGTAGATTTCCAGACTTGTGTCTAAAGAGAGGACATAGGACATTTGGCTCCGAACCTCGATAAATCCTTTTAAATTTTTTTTATTTCAGTTCATATATGCGTGGATTTAGAATCCTACACTCTCTAAGTGTTTGAGTATACTTGAAATTTGACTAAGTATAAATATCTCTCTAAACAACTAGTTTCTAAAACTTATGCTGGTAACTTGAGCAACGAGCTTGGTAGTACAACCATTATCTCTAAATTTGGGACCAACAACACGAACAAAAAAAACTTGCAAAAAATTATGGTAGGTATCACAAACACAACACAAATACAAAATATTATCAGATTTCATGATCCGACACAAACACGATACAAAAACTTTGTGTTTTTAATAGATCGACACAATAATGATACGATATAAATACCCAACACCCACAATAACGATCATAAATTACTTTTGGATCACATTTTAATAATTATACTATCCAAAATTCTTGATCCGATAATAAATTTGATGTTATTTCATTAATTTCTCTTTAATTGCATAGTTTTTTAATATTTAACTTACTAGAAAAGAATTGTAAGTTATCTAAAATCTCAATGTAATAGATGAAAAAGGATTGAGTAGAGCACAATATATCGTGTAACTCAAATTTTACAAGTACTCCCTCCATCCCATTATATTAGACACACTTTCCTTTTCGATCCATCCCATTTATTAGGCACATTTCCTTAATTGGCAAAAAATTAAAAAATCTTAATCACAATTACCTATACTAGAAATGACTCTCATACCCTCCATTTTTCTTAAAATTACTACCCTACCACCTGAAACCCTAAATCCCCCTCACATCACAATTCACTCTCATTTGGTATTTGCAGCGCCGCACCCCTCTTTCTCCTTCGTGGAGATGTGCGCCGACGAGTAAATCATCATCGCCGCCGCTTCCCGCATTCCCGCCGTCCAGCTCGAATAGCAGCGGCCATGAGAAGGAGGACGACACCACCTCCACCACCATAACGACGTCTATGTTTGAGGTCACGCCGCTGCTTGCTTCCTCTTCACATTCGCCTCCTCGTCCTTCACCGCCGGCAGAGGCGGCGGCTGATAAACACTCACTTTGTGCATTTTACTGATATAGATTAGCTCGCTTTTGACCTCAGATTGGATTGTTATGTGGTATTTTCATGCATTATCTTTATTCTTTAAGAAAATATTACGTTTGGTTTGGTTTGTGGTTATTTATGTAAATTTTATGCACAGTCAAGCTGTTTACGAGATCTAATCAAGTACCCTGGAGCCAATCGATGCTAACTTGCATCGGGAAGAGGAAGAAGTCAAAAATTACCGAAGGCCACGCCGAATTCACGTTCATGACAATATCGGCGACCCAAATGACACACTCGGCGATCGCCGAGTTTGTAGATGGGTCACCGAAGTGGGAATTCTGTTTTTGTCCCACGGCACGAACTCGGCGACCCAAATGACACATTCGGCGATCGCCGATCTCGTGGATGGGTCGCCGAGTTTGAAAAGTTTTCACGATGGTTTCGAAGCAATATCGGCGACCCAATTAACATTTTTGGCGATTGGCGATCGGGTATGCAGGTCGCCGAGTTTGGTGCATTTTTGACGAATTCTGACGAATCTGAAGCTCAAAATCATATATTTCCAAGATTTGGCGATACCCATGTATAAATAGGACTTCCCAGGACCAAAAAAAGGGTTCCTTCACACAATTTTACATGGGAGAGAGATTAGAAATCGCAGGGCAATAGAGGAAACTTGAAGAGCAATCCAGAAATTCAAGATTGAAGATCACTCGGGTTTTTGATATTCATGTTTTTTCTTTCTATGAATCCTCCTTCCTTCGTTTTGTTGGAACTTAGTATGATTGGCTAAGTTTACTGTAGATTTTAGGGTTTGACACATTGTAGATTCTCATTCAATATATTATGTAATTCGATTTTCCTTTTTCATTGATGTTCTGATTTCATTTGGGTTTTCATTAATTACATGATATTGGCCATTGAATGTGATTTGAATTGATAGTTTTTGAACCGAGAGGTCTAGGTTGTCAATTAAGATGCAAATAAATCAGATTTATTAGAACGATTGTCCGAGAGGAAATTTAACTTTTGAAGGGTTTTAAAATCTAAGGTTTTTAATCAAGAGTAAAAGTCTTTTGTACGTCCGAGAGGAGTCACATGATCTTTTATTTCCATGTTATGGTTTAGAGTCCGAGAGGATCACCTGATAATATATTCGCGATTAACTCACATTTCTGGAAATTAAACTTGGAATTGAATTGCATAAATAATTGATTGATTATTCTTCAATGTGGATTGCCCTGGAATCCTAATTTCTCAATAAAGTTTCTAAACTTAATATTTTTAATTGCTTATTAAATATTGCTTTTCAATATTGCCTAGGAATTAATAACAAAAATCAATTACTGATTTGTCTAGATAGTAGTATGGTTTCCATGTGTTAGTGCTTAGTTATACTTCGATCCTGCAATCTTCGAGATTGATAAATTATTACTTGCCTTCTGTAGTGGTCTGTACACTTTGCAGAATAGCGCGTTGTGAAACCCACTATCAAGTTTTTGGCGCCGTTGCCGGGGATTGCACAGATTTATAATTAACACTAATTCCGATATTACGCTATTTACTCTAGATTTTAGTTTTACGCATTGTTATTTTATTTTCCAATTTCTTTTCTGTGTTGTTCACTATGTGTTCTCCTGCAGGTAGTATATGCGAACCAGGTCAAAAGGTCCAGCTCTTGAACCTATAGATCCGGAGATCGAGTCTACCTGTCGAAGGAACACTGCACAAAAAAAGTTAGCGTTTCCTATGGCTGACGATTAGGCGACACAGATTGCTGAGCTGTAGAGGCAGCTACAAGAGATGAATCTGAGAATTCAGGAGCGTCAGGCTCCAGAAGTACCACGACAGCCCACTATAGATGAGATGTACGAGCCGATGATCGATAGGCATCGTAATGCGGACTTTGGACTGAAGGTGGACACACCTAATTTCGAGTTGAAGACTGGTCTGATACACACTGCTCAACAGAACCAGTTTGGGGGATCTCCGTCTGAGGATCCTCATTTGCATGTCCAGCAATTTCTGCTACTCTGTGACACAGTCAAGCAGAATCAGTTGCCAATCGACTACATCCGGCTGCGCCTCTTCTCATTCACGCTGCACGACAGATCTCTGTCATGGTATCTGTCACTGAACCGCAGTGAGATCTCATCCTGGGAGGAGCTCTGTAAACTATTCCTGATCCAGTTCTTTCCGCCGAGCAAGACCATCAAACTACAGATGCAGATAGGCCAGTTCAGGTAGTTCTCGGGGGAAACTCTTTATGAGGCATGGGAGCGTTTCAAGGAGTTGCTTCGCTCCTGCCCATGCCATGGATACACTGAAAGACAACAGGTCTGCTATTTCTATGCGGGATTTAATGAGGAGACTCAGAAGCATGTCAGAGCTTCAGCTGGAGGGTCCATTATTGCTAGACCTCCACATGAAGGACTACAGCTGCTAGAAACGATGGCGAAGAGTGAATTTAATTGGCCAGCAGACAGAAAGGAGCGCAGGATGATAGCAGCAGTCGATGATATTGGGGACCTAGCTGCTGAAATAAAGCATATGAGACAGGAGGTAGCTGCTTCTGCGAAGTCTATGGAGATCCGCTTTGCCAAGTTGGAAAATAATCCGCCTCAGCAGGGATATGAGCAGGGAATCGAGATGCAGATGGAGGATAAAAATTATGTGAACCAGAGGAATTTCAACAACAACAGAGGGTATCCAACGGGGAACATGACTTATCATCCTAACAACCGGAACCACCCAAATTTCTCCTATGGAAATCCGAACAACGCCTTGCAGCCTCCGCCTGGGTTTGCTGCAAATCATGGGGTGGCAAATGAACCTAAGGAGCCGAGTATGAGAGAGCTCCTGACTCAGTTCATCTCAGCTTCCAATGCCAAGACCACAAAAATGGAGGGAGAAGTTTCTCAGCTACAGAATGGTATGGGGGAGATGGGGAAGCACATGAAGCAGATGGACACTCAGATATCTCAGATTGCCAATGTTCTGGGAAATCAGCATACTCCTGAACAATTCCCCAGTAACACTATTGTAAATCCCAAGGACCACTGCAACGCCATCATTACTCGCAGTGGGAAGGGATATGAGGGCCCATCTATGCCTATCGACACGCCACCCTTGCAACCTGAAGTTGCACAGCCTGCTCCTGTTCTTCCTGCAGAAGAACAGACTCAAAAGAGAAAGGGTACTCGTCTTGAAGACAGTACCACACAAGCCGGCCCGATTGCTGTACCTTTTTCTCAGAGGTTTGCTAAGAAACAGAAGGAGGAAAGGTATAAGAGATTTTTGGAGCACATGAAGAAAATCCACATCAATCTTCCCTTGATTGAGGTGGTACAGGAGATCCCTGGGTATATGAAGTTTCTGAAAGACATGGTTACCCAGAAGAAGCCCTTTGGTGCATTTGAGACGGTAAATCTCTTTGAGAATGCAGCGCCATTATTCAGAAAAAGATGCCGGTTAAGAGATCAGATCCGGGATATTTCTCGATCATGTGTGTGACTGGTGGACAGAGTTTCGAGCAGGTCCTATGTGACTCAGGGGCTAGCATCAATCTGATGCCCCTTTCAATTTTCAAGAAACTCCGGATCGAGAACATCAAACCGACCACCATCAGACTCCAGATGGCGGATCGTTCTGTGAACTACCCTAAAGGGGTGGTTGAGGATGTCTTAGTGAAAGTTGGGGAATTTACTTTCCCAGCTGATTTTGTGGTCCTAGACATGGAAGAGGATCGTAACATTCCTCTAATTCTTGGGAGACCCTTCCTCCACACTGCTGACGCCCTGATAGACGTGAAGAAAGGGGAGCTGACATTGAGGGTGAATGACGAGAAGATTACTTTCTCCATCTACAAAGCCATGGAGCGACATGACACCGACGACTGCTTCGAGGAGTGCGACATGGTTCAGGTTTGTATCCCTGTGATCCTTCATTTATTTCTACTGATTCTCTAGACTATGGGGTACAAAATTCTGTTTATTCTTGTGATGACCTGTATGATGCTTGTGATGAGTTGCTAGAATCTGTTCTAGCATTAGATGATGCAGGTGTAAAGAGCAAGGTGGAAAGCGCTCACTTTCTGAAGTTAAGGAGCGAGGAGGAAGAAGAGGAGGCTCGCAAGAAGGCGCTAAGACCGGAGGAGAAGAAAGAGCCACCTGTGCTGGAGCTGAAGCCTCTACCAGACCACTTGAGGTATGCATATTTGGGTGAAAACGACACGTATCCGGTAATCGTATTTGCTACCCTTTCTACTAGTCAGTTAGATAGATTACTGAGGGTATTGAGAGACCACCAATCCGCTATTGGGTGGTCATTATATGACATCAAGGGTATTAGCCCTTCTATCTGTATGCACAGGATCTTACTTGAGGATGGATATAAGCCCAAGGTGCAACCGCAACGAAGGCTAAATCCAATTATGCAGGAAGTGGTTCGGAAGAAGGTGATGAAACTTCTGGACGCTGGCATGATCTATGCCATTTCAGACAGTGAATGGGTGAGCCCCACCCAAGTGGTGGACAAAAAGGGGGGAACGACTGTCATTAAGGACGAGAGTGGCCAGGAGATCGCTCACAGGCCTATCACAGGCTGGAGGATGTGTATCGACTACAGAGCACTTAACAGTGCTACACGTAAGGACCACTTTCCCTTACCTTTTATTGATCAGATGCTGGATAGGTTAGCGGGGTATGAATTTTATTGTTTCTTAGATGGTTATTCTGGATATAACCAAATAGTGATAGCCCCTGAGGACCAGCATAAGTCTGCTTTTACGTGTCCGTATGGTATATTTGCTTATAGACGCATGTCTTCTGGTTTATGTAATGCTCCTGCTACATTTCAAAGATGCATGATGTCTATTTTTAGTGGACTCGTAGAAAACATCATGGAAATATTCATGGATGATTTTTCAGTGCTTGGTCATTCATTTGATAACTGTTTAGAAAACCTGACCACTATCTTGCAGCGCTGTCAAGAAACTAACCTTGTTTTAAACTGGGAAAAATGCCATTTCATTGTAAGAGAGGGTATTGTTCTTGGCCACAAAGTTTCTGTTGCAGGTTTGGAGGTAGATCGCGCCAAAATTGTGGCGATCTCAAAGCTTCCACCGCCCACCAATGAGAAGTCAGTAAGAAGTTTTCTGGGGCATGCAGGCTTCTACCGGAGGTTTATAAGGGAGTTTTCAAAAATCTCTAAACCTCTTAGTGCTTTACTTATGAAAGATGCAAAATTTGTTTCTGATGAAAATTGTCTGCAGGCTTTTGAGAAACTGAAGCTGGCCCTGACAACCGCCCCAGTTCTCATTTCACCAGACTGGTCAGAGCCATTCGCCTTGATGTGCGATGCCAGTGATACAACAGTTGGAGCTGCTCTGGGGCAGACAAGGAACAAAATTTTTCGAGTGATTCACTACACCAGCAAGACCTTGGATGAAGCTCAGGTGAACTACACCACTACTGAGAAAGAGTTACTGGTTGTGGTCTTCGCCTTCGACAAGTTTCGGGCATACCTGGTTGGGGCAAAGACGGTGGTGTACACGGATCACACTGCGATCTGATATCTGTTCGCGAAGAAGGAGGCAAAGCCGAGGTTGATCCGGTGGAACCTGCTACTGTAGGAATTTGACATGGAAATTAAAGACCAGAAAGGCTGTGAGAATGTGGTAGCAGACCACCTTTCAAGGCTGGAGAATCCGGTGGAAGGATATGACCCAAAGATCTGGATCACTGAGGTGTTTCCAGATGAGCAGCTGCTTGCTGTGGAGGAGATAGATCCATGGTATATGGATCTTGTGAATTTTTTGGTTACAGGTGTCTTACCACCTGATCTGACTTCTCATCAGAAGAGGAAATTTTTGCATGACTGCAAGTTTTATTACTAGGACGAGCCATTCCTCTACCGCCAATGCGCTGATATGGTGATCCGGCGATGCATCAAGGTGCAGGAGCGGGAAAAGATAATGGGGGACTGCAATTTATCCCCCTACGGAGGCCACTGTGCAGCAAATAGGACAACCGTAAAAATCCTCACCAGTGGATTTTACTGGCCTACTATTTATCGCGACTGTCAGAGATTCGTGGCCAGCTGCGATAGGTGTCAGAGGATGGGGGGCATCTCGAAGAAGGATGAGATGCCACAGAAGTTCATGCTAGAAATAGAGCCGTTCGATGTGTGGGGTATTGATTTCATGGGACCATTCCCTAAGTCCCATGGATATCAGTACATCCTATTAGCTGTGGATTATGTGACCCGGTGGGTAGAGGCTATTCCCACTGTGACTAGCGATTCCAAGGTGGTGCTGAGGTTCTTGCAGAAAAACATTCTGACCCACTCGTTTCGGAACACCGCGCGCACTACTGAGTGATGGGGGGTCACATTTCAAAAACAGATGGCTGGGGAGTAAACTGGCAAAATATGGAGTTCAGCATAAGGTCACATCTCCATATCACCCCCAGGCCAACGGGCAAGCTGCATTGGCGAACCGGAAAATAAAGCTATTGCTAGAAAAATATGTGGTTTCTAGGAAAGACTGGGCAAATCGTCTGGATGATGCTCTGTGGGCCTACAGGACTGCATTCAAGACCCCCAATTGGTATGTCGCCTTACCAATTGGTGTTTGGAAAGGCATGCCACCTACCAGTGGAATTGGAGCACAAGGCGTATTGGGCGGTGAAGAGGATCAATTGGGACTTGAAGACTGCATCTGAGCAGCGATGTCTACAATTGACTGAGTTAGAGGAGTTCCAGGCTGAGGCATATGAGAGCTCCAGACTGTACAAGGAGCGCGCCAAGAGGTTCCACGACCGGCGTATTCGCAGTCGTAGCTTCAATCCGGGGGATCAGGTACTTGTTTTTAACTCTTGACTTCGATTATTTCCTGGTAAACTTAAGTCTAGATGGTCTGGCCCTTATATCATTGAAAATTTTAATTTTAATGGCACACTAGACTTGGTAGGATCTGATGGCACACACTCTTTTTGCCTGAAATGACAACAGCTCCATGAGGGATGTGGAGCTCATGGTGATCTTCTGTATGCTTCATCAGCAGTCTCTGAACTTTGCCCAGCTCTTTCTACTATAGTCCAGCCGGGCATCCTCAGCCAACCGAGGGCCGATATGCATCGGAGGGCTCTGGACTCATCTTCTGATTTCGATGGGTATTGACGTTGAGGGACAGCAGGCAGAGCCACTGACTAGGCTCAGTTTGTAGAAGTTGGTAGCCCTCCGCTTCATCCGGACTGCCCACCCACCTTATCTCTTTTGTCAGCGTACACCGCCCCACTTCCTGCTGCCAAATCCCAAGCTCACTAATGTAGGGATTCAGCACTACCGCAACAACTCGCAGCTGGATACTTTTGCCCATGTGGAGGCGATTCAGGCCGCAGTGGCTGAGCGAGAGAGGAATCCCAGACTTCACACTGAGGACGAGGACACCCATGAGGAAGAGGAAGCCAATGAGGACGACCATGACGAGGACGCCGGCGGCACTGAACATGACACAGACCGGGAGCAGCCCGATGACCGGTCACGCCGCCTTGAGCTAGGAGGAACATCTCGGGAGAATCGGGGCGAGTCCTCCACCTTCTATGAGTGTCGCACACATCGTGTGGCGTTCGAGGAGCGACTGAGCCGCCTGGAGCATCAGTGGGGAGATTGGAACACTCAACTTCAGGCCATTTCGGTAGCGCAGACCACCTTCTCCACCAAGCGCCGTTCTTTTGAGGCAGAGCAGCGGCAGGAGTGGACAACTCGGAGATCTTTCGAGGATCAGCAGAGGGAGCAGTGGTCGGCGCAGCAACACCACTTTGACCAGGAGCGGGAACAATGGCGATGCCAGCAAGAAGCTGAGGAGCAGATGCGCCAGTTCATGGCCCGTTTCCCGCAGTACTGGCCCCACCACAGTGAGGTTTCCACACATCTCCGTGATCTTTTCCCACAAACTTATTCTATCCTGTGTATTGAATAAGTTTGGGGGGGGAGATGTGATCAGTCGATGTGTGTCTTTTCTCTTCCTTACTTCCTTATGTAATTCTAACTGCTCTACTCTGCCCCTATTTGTATTTAACTGCACTTGAACTTGATTGGCTAGTTGGAACTAGAACTTTGTTATTCAATTCGTATCATTTACTTTCCTGTTATTTACTTTTGTTAATTGTTGTTGGGCCTGTAATCAGGAATTTTGATATTGGACGGGAATGTAATGACTGGGTTGTTTTATCTGCATTATTGATCAAGTTTATGATGACAACATTTTCTTTCTCGTGAGACTTATATTGATAACTTGTACATAAATTGGTATGGTGTGGATTTTTACAAGATTGATTTTTGGCCTCTGAGATATGCTTATAGCCTGTGAGAATTTGAGCCTGTGTTCATTTCATTGAGAGTATGTCGCTGTACACTTTACCTCTAGAACTTGCTCTGGGTTCTGTCTCAAAACTGCATAGGAGACTGTCGTGGACTTAGAAATGATCTTAGGTCATCGTTTCATAGCCACATTAAACCCAAACACTAACCCGATACATACTCCTTTGTTAGCCCAGTTGAGCCTGAATACTTTTCTTTCTTAACCCGGATGATAGGAGGTGTGGATGGAAATGTAAGGGTACCTGATGATGTTAGGTGGTGAAAAATATAGTCTCTCTATTTCAGTAACTAGTCTAAACACTTTTGGGATGGATAAGTATAGTAGTTCTGGTTGGGAATATGAGTACAAAAGAGTCTGTCAGTATGTGGTCAAATAAAGTGCATAATGAGTGCACAAGTGTCTCTGAATAAGTCAGTGTAGTATATGTCCAAGAGAATTTTGTAGTGGACACAAAAAAAAAAGTGCTGATGAAAAAAATCAAGTAAATGCACAAAGTGTGCATACTGTGTCTGTTGAATTAATAATGCACAAGAGTTGTGTATATGATTTCGTTTTTGAGTCTGAATCCTAGCGAATTACATTTGTAGGATGCGTCTTGTTTCAGTTCAATTATGGTTATTGTTTGAGTCAGTCAGTCCATAAATATGGTATGTGATGAGGAGTACTTGAGTGTATGGAGTTATAAAGTTGTAATTGTTTAGTCACTTAGCCAAATTTTCCATACCCTTCACCAATGTGCCTACATTAAAACCTAAAATAAAGACCTTTTTGATCTTTGTCCTAGCACTCCCAAGGTCAGTGGAGAGTTTAGACGATGAGCAAGCCTATGGTAGGAGAGTTGTACAGTTGACAATTTGAGAGTATGCACTAGTCTTTCTTACTATGTGAGCGAATTTTGAGTAATACACTATCTTGTGAGAAGCAGATTTTTAGAGGCCAAGGTTGAAATTGTTTTGTTTGTACTAAACTGATGAGTGATGCAGTGTTGGTGTGGGAATCACAACCCCGCTTTGTGTCTGAAATAGCTAATGATCAATTAATGCACCCCTTGTGTTCATCTTGTTCTTTTACTTGTTTTTCTTCATTGTTCGAGGATGAACAATAGTTTAAGTTTGGGGGGTTGATAAACACTCACTTTCTGCATTTTACTGATATAGATTAGCTCGCTTTTGACCTCAGATTGGATTGTTATGTGGTATTTTAATGCATTATCTTTATTCTTTAAGAAAATATTACGTTTGGTTTGTTTTGTGGTTATTTATGCAGATTTAATGCACAGTCGAGTTGTTCTAATCAAGTACCCTAGAGCCAATCGATGCTAACTTGCATTGGGAAGAGGAAGAAGTCAATAATTACCGAAGGCCACACCGAATTCACGTTCGTGACAATATCGGCGAGGGCAGAGTTGTGCTTTGAAGTTGGGGATAAGGTTTTCCTCAAAGTTTCACCCTCCAGAGGAATAGTACGCTTCGGGGTAAAAGGGAAGTTGAGACCGCGCTACGTGGGCCCATATGAGATATTGGAGTGCATTGGTCCAGTGGCGTATAGATTGGCTTTACCCCCGAGTATGGGCAATATTCACAATGTGTTCCACGTGTCTCAATTAAGGAAATACGTTTATGATCCGAGGCATGTGATTCACCAAGAAGAGGTAATTTTGAGCCCAGATCTGCGGTATGAGGAGCAACCGGAGACTATTTTAGACCGAAAGATGCAAGAGCTCCGGAATAAGTCCATTCCGCTCGTTAAGGTGCTTTGGAGTCACCATGGGCGTGAGGAAGCGACATGGGAGCTTGAGGAAAAGATGAAAGAGAAATATCCCGAACTTTTCGAAGCTTTGTAATTTTCGGGACGAAAATTTTATAAGGGTGAGGGGATGTAACACCCCGTGTAATTTTTGACTTTGTATGAATTATTCGAATTTAATTAATAGAGGATTTTCCTCAAATCGAAAGCATTGGAAGTTATATGATTTTGATTGGAGAAGTTTACTTGATTTATTAAGCTTGATTATATTATGAAATTTTGAGGAATAAGATTTATCATGAAGTTATATTGGAAACTATATGGGATTTAAGTTATATGTATATGTTTATATACATTACATATTGAGTAATGGAAGGGTGTATATATAGAGTGGAAATTATATTGTAAACTTTTTCAGCTTATTTTATAACCTAGAGAGAGAAATTATTGAAGGGATACTCCCAAACTCCCACCCTCAAACCCAATTCCGTCAGACCACTTCCTGGCCATTTTTCGGCCAACTTCGGTGACCATTTGGCAAGCCGCCACCACCGTTGCGAAGCTCGTCTCCCCAGCTTCGATTTGAGTACTCGTGGGCTCCGAGAGGACGAGGGACGACAGAGATATTGAAGTGAGAAGTTGAGTCGCCAGAATTAGAGTGAGTAATTTTTCCAAAATTTATAACGAGTTAAATCGGAATTATCTCAAACAATGGATGATATATTCGTGTTCCTGACATTATAGGGAACATTCGGACACCAAGAAACGTACATTTGGCCGCCGGAATCACGTTCATCGCCGGAAAGAGAGGATTTTCCGGTGAGCTCCGTTCAATCTTCCATTTTTGTGTTTAATCCGGATTTTGATGCGTTAATCGTGTTCTAGGATGTCTTAGGGTCATGAATGTTCAATTGCATGTGAGTTTTGGTGGTTGGAATGGCTGGAATCGGCGAAAACAGGTCCGCCGTGCGAACCATCAGAGAAGACGACCCGTATCAACCGAGATGAAGCTCATCTCGGTCGACACAGGCATTTTGGTCGAGATCTCCTATCTCGGTCGAAATGTTTGTCTCGGTCGAGATGAGGTTGATCCCGGTCGAGATGTGGAAAGTCCCCGAAATAAGCTAATATCGGTCGAGTCAGACATATCGACCGATGTGAAAGGCATATCGGTCGATACAGTCATATCGACCGAAATGAGATGATATTGGTCGATACAAGCAAATCGACCGAAATGAAATGATATCGGCCGATACAGAGGCTTGAGCTGGAGATCTATTTTATAACTCTTATCCAACCTTAATCCTTTTTGAGTCTTGACTATTATTGAATAAGATATTATTGTCCTAGATCATTCGTACTGATTTGAGTATCCTTTAACAATTGTAGGAGGTTGAAAGCAAAGATAGTTGAGCTCTCACTAGCAGGGAACATCTATACTTAAAGCTAAGAACGAGGTGGGAAACTATTTCAGTAAAAACCAAAATGGTAGTTTTCTTTTCAAAATGCGTTACAAACTGTTTTATTTTAACTGAAACTGCTATGCATGTTTTGTGCTATTATATCTGTCCTCTGTCGATTCCCATCGACAGGGAGAATAACTAATGAGTTTAGAACCAGGTTTCCATAACTGCACTAGAACTCAGTTAGTGAACAGGGTGTTAGCCCCTTTGATAATGATTGGGTGAACCGTCCCCATATGTTGTTGTTGTTGGAATGAGGCGGAGTGTCCTCTAGTTGGATCCTGTGAATATTATTATTAAAACGATCGGGTCTCAAAATGGGTTTCTGAGACTAGTGCACTTAGATGACAGTAGGTTGAGTGTGTTTACATTCCTGACTGATCATCGTAACTTGGAAGTCGGCCAACTTCCAATTACAACACTGAAATAGATATGATAACTTATAAATATCACGTGCAAAATAAAACGTTTTAGATAGCATGGTTCTTTTCAACAAAACCCCATGTCTATCTGTGTGAGTTGCATAGCATGTTTCCTATATAAATGTATGTTTCGGGCATGTTTCTCATTGGTACGTAAGTACTCAGCCCCTCGCGTTATTTCTAAAACGTGCAGGTTAAGCAGCAAGGATGGGAGTTGCGGGGTGTAAGCTAGTGAAATGAAGCGGCTTTTGAAGAGTTAAAAGATCCTGTGGCATGTATCTTCATATACATGTCACCATCACGCTACACACACTGCTGCACCACTCTCTGAAATTCCCTTCCTTTTTGAATATTTTCCACCTTTGAACTCTGTTACTAATTGCCTCGAAGTATAATTTCTTACTGTTTACTTATCTTTTCTTCAAATATAAGTCTTCCGCTTTATTATTTGAAAAAGGTGTTTGATAAAACCTGAAACATCAATGTAACGTGGCCCCAAATTGGGAAGGTTAGTTGGGGGCGATACAAAGGTGGTATCAGAGCTAAGTTTTAAAGTTTTAAAAGATTTTAAAGTAATTTTGGAAAAAACTTCGAGTCTTAGAATGTTTTGAAAATCTGTGTGAAGTGATTGCTCATGCTTACCCCCTACTCCATCCTGCGCTACCTGAGGTATGTTTTAAAGTTTAATAGTTTCCCTGCTTGCAATTTCAATAAGATTTGAATATTTTGAAAACATTACAAATGTTTTGGAAGTTATTTGAAATTGGAAAGAAAGCAAAGTTTAGGAGAAATGTTTTGATTTGGACTGATTTGAACTTGATTCATTTTGTGTTAAGCAAGAGTGCTAACACTGGTGATTTGAAAGTAACATGGAAGTGTTGTGTTTGAGAGTTGCGTTTATGAAAGTTGAGAATTTATGAATGGGAAAGTTTTGATGTTTAAAAGATGAAAATTTCGTGTTTATTTGGCACCGATGAGGTGACCTCTTTTGAAAGTGTGAAATGAATTTGAAATGATGTGTTGAATGTTGAATAAATTGCAAGCATTTAAAACCTTGATGTTATGGCTATAGATGTGCTAGATGAATAATGAGCTCTAGTATGACATAAACTGATGTTGGATTTTGGGAATAACTAGTATGAATCGGAACTGATGAACTAACTGTGGGCCTTGAAAAGGCAATGACTTGTTTGGGGTTGCTTGTGGTAAGATGGTGTTGTAAGAGTGGAATGGGTAGACCTGTAATGACTGAACTTAGAACTTGACTTGGGTGTGGAAATTGAAAATTTCCTTATTTTGTTGTTTTGACTAAGTGTAGGAATGAGTCTGACTTGTAGGAACTACAAGCTATCATGTGATCGTACAAAATGTACATGGTGAACCTAATAGATGTATTAGACTCGAAGTGAGTCAGTGTGTTGTGTGAGGATCCGAGGAAACCTCAGTTGGGTGTGTGGTGTAGTTATTATATATGACCTCGTACTGGCTGTTTATTATATGTTTTGGTGGCAGAAGGCATCACAGGATCGGATAGTGAGACGTTTCAGGGAGCGACTTCCTTTCACTGAGGATAACCTCGCAGCAGCTTTAGTAGACTACCTGGAGTTATGGAAGAGAGTACGCCACTTAGGAGTGACAGATAGAGAGGCGATGGAGCTAACTATGAACCTTATGCCGAAGAGATGGACTAACTGGGTATTATCATTGACTAGATATCATTGTAACAGCGAGACAGGCACCGTGGGAAGTTATCGTCGTTTTATGGGGGACTTGATTCAGAAGGTGGTTGCTGAGGGGAGCCCTTCGCCAACATCTTCCAGAGGCACGCATGCATCTCGGACGAGGACCTCATCACCCCAGTATACTCCAGCTTCGCCACCGGCGCTGGTTGATGCCCAGATTGCACCTGTGCATGTGCCTACTTCGAGACAGAGAGTGCGACCAGTGCCTAGTACTCCGACCGCAGCATATATGCCATTTCCGCCCGGATATCCGCAGGAAGGGACTTATGATCCGTATGCACTTGGTAACATGTCCATGGCTTCAGTCCAGTCTCCTACACAGTATCAGGACCCGATGTTGCCTTCAGGAGACCTTAGACCACCCGTTCTATCGTATCTGCAGTCACAGTGGGAGGTTGGAGGACCCAGCCAGGCCGTACCAGCACAGGATTCAGGTCGGGACAGCGCGGAGATGTGGCCTAGACCGACTCCTAGCGGACAGTAGGATATGTTTGGCAGTTATGGGACTATCCATGGCTATGATACGAGACAGGTGCCGATATGCCTATCCAGCGATACATAGGGCAGTCGAGGCAGGAGGACGGACGCTCCGGATGGAGGAGAGGGACCGATGAAGGCCGAGGATGACGAGGAGGAGGAAGACCCATCTGAGGGATCTGAGTGATGGATGTTATGACTTTATAGTTTCAGTTGTTCTGTACTCTATTTGAACCTTTTATTTTGTTGTAGACGTATTCATTGTTATTGATGTAGACCTTTATTTTGATGAACTGCATTAGAACGCTGGGTTGAAGAGTTCATTGACTGTTGCGAGATTGTTGAATGATATTATGAATGATGGTTATTTGAGAATTTTGGTTGAGTAATGATTATCTGTTGAGACTTTTGAGAGATATTGACTGATGTTATTTTGCAGAAAGAAATAATGGAATATATTGATCAAGGCAGAGGAAGAGGCCGAGGCCGAGGCAGAGGTAAAGGCAGAGGCCAGAGGGGCCGAGGGCGTGGGAGAGCCATCCCACAACCGATTTATGAGGAACCACATTGGGAGGAAGTTCTTGCAAACCAGGAGTATGAGGAAATTGAGATATTGTCGGATGATGAGAAAGTATGTCATTTTTCCCAACTGATCAACTTGCAATCCAAGAAAGTATGTCATTTTTCCCATCATATTCATTTGAAATCTGTTCTGCATCAACTGGGCAAACATCTCACATAATTTGGTATTTTTGCTGCTGAAGATAATGTCGTCTACAAAGATTTGAACAAGCAAAATGTCCTCTCCATATTTTATCTTGAACAGGGTACGGGCGATCACACCCTTCTCAAATCCATTCTTGAGAAGAAACTGGGGAGAGTTTCATACCATGCTCTAGGTGCTTGCTTCAAACCATATAAAGCTTTCCTTAGCTTGTAGACTTGGTTTCCTTGCTCGAAACTTGGGGGCTATTCAACGTAGACCTCTTCCTTTAATTCGCCATTAAGGAAGACACTCTTCACATCCATTTGAAGAACTTTGAAGTCATGGTAGGCATCATATGCCAAAAATAGTTGAATGGCCTCCAGTCTGGCAATTGGAGCAAAAGTCTCGTCGAAATCGATTCCTTCGCACTGAGCATAACCTTTGGCAACCAATCTTGCTTTATTCCTTACGATGGTGCCCGTCTCATCTCTTTTATTCTTGAAGACCCACTTAGTACCGATCACGAACTGATGTGTTGGTCTGTTCACCAGATGCCACACATTGTTGCGACTAAATTCTGTCAATTCTTCTTGCATCGCATTGATCCAATCCACTGATTTAAGAGCTTCTCCAATCTTTACTGGTTTGACTTGAGAAATGAAGCAAGACATCTAGGCAGCTCCTTGTCTCTTTTGAATTGGATTGCCAATGTCATCCAAGATAGCTTCAACGGGATGATCTCTTAGCCAGCTAGGCTTCTTCATAGGTACGGCTTCAGCGGGAGCAACTGGAGTCTCAGAGACTGCTGGAGGATTCTAATGTGATAGTTCGCCTCTAGGTTCCGGAACTGCTTCACCTCCTTGTTCTGGAACTGCATTCTGAGCAACAGGTTCCTGAACTGTAACTGGTTCTTCAGTTGGAGTTGCTTCCTCAGCGGCCTCAAGGTTGACCTCCTTGGTATCAGGTTGCTCTGCCTCCAAAACCATTGCATTTGCTTCAGGGGGTCTATCTTCACTTTGATCTTCGATGTTAATGAACTCTTAGGCCTCAGCAATGACATTAACATCATTAGCCCTCTTGACTGCTTGGGGTTCAATCGAGACATCTGGAGTCTCGGAGATAACATTCATAGATCTAGTTAGGGGAACTGTTTGATTATGATCAAGATCAGTTCTAGGTTCCTCATTGACATTTTTGATCTCATGATTTTCCATACCCAGTTCTTGAAGTGTCCTGCGCACTAGAGTAGCTTCATAAAAAACAACATGACATGTTATTTCCACAAGCTGGGTGGTCTTATTGAATACCCTATATCCCTTATATGAAGAGTGTCCATAACCAAGGAACACACCTTCATCAGCTTTAGGGCTGAAGGTATTCAATTTAGACTTACCTTTATTGTGAATATAACATGGAGAACCAAAAAGACGAAGATGAGCTATGGAGGGCTTACGACCATTGTAGATTCCGTAGGGAGTCTTATACAACCACGTGTTGAATGCACTTCGATTCTACGTGTAGCATGCTTTCATTAAGGCTTCTTCCCAAAATCTTTTTCCAAGGTCGGTCTCGACCATCATGGTCCTCACTGCTTCTTTGAGTGTTCTATTCCTCCGCTCAGCAAGGCCATTTTGTTGAGGAGTTCTTGGAGTAGACTTGTCATGCCCAATCCCAATTTCAGCGCAGAAGTCCATGAGTGGTCCATTGCAAAATTTTGTTCCATTGTCGAACCTTATCCTCTTAACTGTCACTCCTTTGTCATTCTTAACATGGGTAGTCAGTTCTGGCAACTGAATTTTGACTTCTTATTTGGATTTGAGCAACACCACCCACGTATATCTTGAGTAGTCATCAACAACTACTAATGTATACTTTCTTACTCTAATTGTGGGTGGGGTAACTGGACCAAACATATCCATGTGAAGTAGTTCCAAGATCTGGTCTGTGCTTGCTGTAACTGGCCTATTCTTGAATGAGGCTCTTGTCTGTTTCCCAATCTGGCAAGCTTTACAGACTCCTTCCTTTTGGAACTTCTTCTGTGGCAGTCTTTCAACTAGATTGTGCTTTGCCAGATGTCTGATCGAGTTGAAGTTCAGGTGACTTAATCTTTTGCGCAACAACCAATTTACTCCATCGGAGGAACTGTGCGCCAGGAGACAGGTTCCCTCTTCTCCACTGGACCAGTCTACTACATAAAGACCTCCTTTTCTGATTCCTCTAATCTTGATCTCGTTGGTCTGCTCGTCTATGATAAGGCATTCTTATTTTTTGAATTGACAACGTAGCCACTCTCGCTCAACTGGCTGATGCTTAGAAGATTGTGCTTCAGGTTGGTGACTAAGGACACGTTCTGAACGATGATTTCATTGTGCTCAACGCATCCTTTACCAACTACTCTACCCTGGGTTTTCTTCCCAAAAGTGACAGACGGGCCTCTGCATCACAAGATTCTTGAGAAGATCCATCTCTCCTGTCATGTGTGCTGAGCATCCGCTATCTAATATCCGTAATTTTGCTTTCTTCTAAGAACTTTGTCCCTACAAGACATGAAATTTTATTTAGGTCCTTGTATCCTTTCGGGTCCTGCAAAGTCAGTTCTCTGAATCCAACCCTTTGGTATTCAGACCTGTTTCACTTTTACAGTTCGTGAAACTGAATCAGTCTTTCGTGATTGATTAACCTTTCTTCTAAAGTAATATATGATGTTTGGATGCATGTGAGGAAAGGTTATGGTGTGTGAACTCTTTCTGAAATTGTTGTTCTGGAAAGAGTCTTGAGAAACTGTTCTCGGGTGTCTAGCCATCACAGTCTTTTGAGGGTAAAACTGTCTCGACTCAGGCATCAAATAGGTGTTCCCCCTATTTGGACAACTGTTATAATAGAACTGTGGTCTATCTTGACTTCTTGGATTTCTATCCGGTTGTCGAACTGACTTCCTTGCAACATTTACATATTGCTTAGTCGTTCTTGTTGGTAAAACTGGATTCCTTGCATATGAAACATTACGCTTGTCCAGTTTTGAAGGAAAGTCATTTCTCCTCTCGACAATTGGTTTATATAGTTTACAGACCGTGTTAGTATTTTGTCGAGGTGCCAGTTTTGGGTCAGTTTTTGACCAACATTTGGTCTTGACATTCTGCTTAACTGGCTCTTTGAATTTGACATTTCCTTTCTCCATCATATGATTTGGACTAAGTTTGGCTTTGATAGAGTGCAAAAATGTTTTCTTAGTCCTAGAAGTGGATGCATGTTCGCTCAAAACCTTTTCATTTTGATGCTCAAAGAATCCAATTTGTGTTTATCGGACGACTGTTTTTGAGCATTCAAAATCTCATCTAAATTTCTTGAGCTCTTTTTGAAGGTACATTCACATTAAACAGTTTCAATTTTCTTTAGAGAATTACATTCTTTCGAAATATTTTCAAAATCTTTAAGAAGTTTTGAATGCTCTTCCTTGAGTTTTTCAAAATCCTCACTAATTGACCTCGTCTTGGGGACTTCATCGGTCAAAATTAAAATCTCTGACTTTAGTGAGCCGTTTTCACTAACTAATTCATCTTTAATCTCATGAAAATTTTCTACTTCTTTAATATGTCTTTAAGAGAAACATCTTTTGAATTTGAATGACAAAATTCAGAGTTTTCTTCAAAACTCGTAGATGCAAGAGATGAAGGTAGATGAGTTGTTACCACTATTTTGCAGTTTGAAGTGTTGTCTTCTTCGTCGGTAACATCTCCATCGATTGCCGCCATGAAGGCAAGAAATGCCTCCTCATCATTCTCATCCTCAGACGTGTAATAACCATCATCATTGATATTCCAAGGTTCTTTACGACTGTTTCAGCTCCTTATTTTTCACGTGCTCTCATCTGTGTGAATTTGCTAGTTTTGTAACTGTGAGATACCCTCGACAATTTTTCTATAATATGTTCACGAAAACTGTGTCCACAGTTTTCAGTGTTGTTTTGTCCTTGGTAGTTCCAAACTGTATGCTTAGTAAAATTGCTCATTACTCTGAATAGCTCTCGAAGTTTTCTGTGGTCTTTCTTGAACTGTCTTCACAGTTTTTCTTCCAAAGGACTTTTTGAATTGTCTTCACAGTTCTCTTGCTGAATGCTTCCTATCTAGCTATTACAATTCAATAGTCCTATACAAGGATTACAAAAGTAATAATTCTAGACCTAGGTATTCAGTTTTGACACATCAAAACATCAAGATTAAAGGTGGGATTTACATATCAATACCTAACATGTATTTAGGAATCTCTCCCTATAAATATCCCTGCTCCCCATCATTGCAAGTTGTCCAATTATTGTTACATACTTTGTATTTTCTACACCATAATAAAATCATCACCTAGGAGGCTTGCAGAGTGGACGTAGAGCTTACACTCGAACCACTATAAATATTTGTGTTCTTTAATTTTCTGTTTGTTATTCGTGAGTGCAATCGCTTATTACACAACAACAAGGTCTTTTGGAAAGGATCCAAAAAATAAAACGGTGAGGGCTTGTAAAGCCCAAAACGAACAATATCATTCTAATGTCTAGTTGACGTTCACAACAAATTGGTGCGGTGAATGTCGAAGTGAGAAGCCCTCAATTTGAGTGGGGATAGTCTCTGAGTATCTTGTGTCGAAAGCTTTTTGATATCGGGTCAAGCGGTGGGTCCCATTGGTTTATGGCGGTGCAAGATGAGTTGAGATGGATCAAGGCTCAAGGGGAGGTCACTGATATGTGGACCATATGTTTGATGGGAGGATTTTTGGGATTGTTCAACCTAATGTCCCGCATTGAGGAAATAATGAAATGACTCCTTGTATATAAAAGTCCACCAAACTCCATTAATATGAGGCCTTTTGGGGAGGAGCCCAAAAACAAAATCGTGAGGACTTGTAAAGCCTAAAACGGATTATATCATACTAATGTTGAGTTAACATTCACAACACAAATAAATACTTTCAAAAGTCACAAAATAATACACGAGCACACAAAAATCTTTACACCTATTCTAAATTTCTAATGTGTGCAAACAGTTAATCAACGTTGTCGTATATATATGTAAGTACCTATATAAACATACGTTAAAGTATTTTACATTGACTGAAGACTGAACGTATACTACCGTAAATTGGTGAAAGTCCCCTCTTTTTACAAGATTATGAGATTTTGCCATGGTATAATATCTAACCTAGTTTGATAATGCATTCCCCATGAAAGCTCCACTTTGCGTGTGAGGGGTTGTTAAAATATATAGATAATGGGATCCCCATGAACAGGGCGGATCTAGAAATTAAATGTTGGGGGGGGGGGGGGCTTGTATTGAACATTACATAACAAAAAGAAATTAACAATTAAGAAGAAACATTAGTTTATAGTAAATACAATATGCACAAAAAACACATACATTAAGATAGAGGTAACAGTGATAACTAAAACCTTCGAGCACTCATAGATTGAAAACATTGCAAGATTGGCTAGTTTTCAATCTTTGAAAATACATCCTTCTCAATATATACTACTAATGTATCATTTGTCCACTCATACCCATTCAATTCCACAAATCATTCTTGATAGTCTTCATAGCAAAAAATGTTCGATCTCCATAGAGGTTGTGGCAACGGGCAAGACTAATGTCAACTCTATCATACGATAAATCAATGGAAAAACCAAATATTTACTTATTTCAACCATTTTTCGTGCAAGAGTTCCCAAATTGCTTACCGAAGAAAATTGAGGATTGGAACGCACATTAGCAATAAAATTACTAAGTTGTTGAGGAAGATATAAACAATTACTCAAAATTGATGAGTTGATCAATGTCGAATTGAGAGAAAAAAATTCCTTAGATTGAGACATGCTATGCAAGCAAGCACTTGAGTGCTAGCTTCTGAAAACTGATTATTCATTTCTTGCATAATCAAATCTACGACCTACATTACATTCATATTAAGAAATTAATAAAATAAAGTAACTAAAATACTCTAAATCAAAAAATAAGATAAAATAATACCTCGTTAAAAATCTCCACACAATAGTAATGAGAATTTGATATAACTTGTTCTCCATGTCTTCTATGACAACGTCTTGATATATTATCTTTCATATTGATCAATAATATATTGTTCAAGTTACAAATTCTATTTACTTGATCAACAAGTGTATCCCATCCATTATCCCTAAAGCTTTGTAATTGACACTTCACAATATGAATCAATGAGATGACTTGAACAACTATTTCATCAAGTGCAACAAATACACAAACTCATAAGAATTCATTCTTTCAATCAAACCTTCTACTGTATTTCTATTTTCATAAGAAGTGCTTTCATCATGCACATTTTGCAACACTTGATCAATTGAAGTCCACATTGAACATACAAAATTGACTATTTTAATTAGAATATACAAAATCCCCAATTCAAACCCTAACTCACATCTAAGATAAAATTAATATAAATAATCAAATATTGTATTTCTTTATTAACTTTAAAATATATATTAAGCATAAATTTAGTAAAATCTAAGCAATTAACTCTCAACCAAACTCAAATAAATGAATATTGAGATCTCAATTTCTTATTATTTAACATTACAAAATAGGGAATAAGAAAATATGCAAAATTAATAACAATAATGCATAAACCTAATTCAAAAGAATAATTACATGAAAAATGAAAGAAATAAAAATGGTGGGTCTTTGTGTTCATTTTTTTTGGCCACGTCTCCCGTTCCCTTCAAAATAGAGCTTCACAAAATATTTTTCAAATGTAAAAATGTTACTTTTCTCTTTTGACTTTTTCGTGTTTTTTTTTATACTTGAATTTATACTACATCTTCTCCTTACTTCAAAAAAAGTGTTTTGTTTTTTTTATTAATTAAACATGTATTAAAAAATTTTGACTTCAATTTTTTTTAATTAAACATGTTTTATTTTGATAAAAATGGAGTAAATTTATATTTTCAATGTTTCAAAATAACTCAATTACTTCAATCACTCTTGTTTTTATTTATCTTCCAGCCCCATATTTTTTTCAAAATTAAAATATACAGGGACTACATTATAAAAAATTTAAACTATTTAATACTAAAAAAATAATAATTAATTTGGGGGCTTTATCCCACCCCAGTCCCCAAGTGTATTCGCCCCTCCACTGAAGCTCCACCTTGCTCGTGAGGATGGTGTGATAAAATATTCCACATAAATTGGAGACTTGAACCTATACTATCTTATAATATTATAATAGTGAAATTTTTCTCTCCTTACAAATTTATTTTATACGGAGAAAATGAGATTTTTACAATATATACAAAACACTATAACAACAATATAAATTAATAATGAACATTATTAATCTATTCATAATGCACTACACGTCGGTTTCCAGCTCCTTGGATTCTGCTGTGCCTTTATCTCCTTCATTTTCCACTTCTTTTTTCTTCCCCCATAGCACACAGTACAATCCTCCTACCAGCAACATGCCTCCGCATATACTGCTCAAAAGGAAGGAGGCCCCACTTTAGTTATTCTAACCCTAACACCTCTCGACACGACACGAACATAAATACGATATAAAATTGATAATAATATAGTCAATTTCAAATTTATTTATGATTATTAGACGATCTGGTGTGGTGGGAGAAAGAAAGAATGTGTTAATGCATGAGAGTGTGTTACTGACCTTCCCAAATGGAGAATCTCCTTCCAGAAAAACGCAGAGAAGATGGCAGTAAAAATGAGCTGCAAAGGGGTGAATGCAGCAGTAAAAAGGGGACCTTTGCTCTCCACAGCCCACAAAAACAGCCAGTAACTTATTCCAGTCACCACCACACCCTATCATCATTAACCACTTGATTTCAATTAATTAAATTTATTTTCAACTATAGACTATGCTTTGAATAAAAGCATAAATGATTTTCACAAAATAAGCTTCATGAATGCTTCAATTTATCTCCAGCTTGAAAATTGAAAACATTAATAATATACTTTACCCGGTGAAATATATTAATAAGGGAATATTAATAATTTTATCTCAAATTTTTTCGATCAAAATTCTTTATCTCATATTTTTATATTGTTGGGGAATTTTATCCTAAGTATTCTTTATTATGATTTTTTATCCCGCATTTTTATTTTTTCAAAGAAATTTCATCTCAGCTTCGTTTTGTTTAATTATCTCAATTAAAAATAATAATTTCACGAGAACACCGTATCAACGTCCATATAAACAAGGTATATGACTCTACGGAAATTATTAACGAAACAAAAATGTAGAATAAAAAACCCTAACAGAAAGTAGTTGTGATAAAATTCTTGAACAAAATATAATTACTTGGAATAAAGAAAATTAACTAAAAATACTTGAGATAAAATTTTCGAAATAAAATAATCAGTTCTCCCTATTAATAAATAATATAACAGTAAAAAACAAATAAAATGAAGTGGGATGTGGAGACATACACAATATGCAACAGAGAAGAGATTAAGATCCCAAGCCAATCTCCAGGAAGAAATGTCTCTGTGCACTGCCATGCTCCAAACTGTTGATTGCAGGCAGCTAAATAAGCACTGCACCATTGTCAATCTGAATTTTGCTGGATACTGCTTCACCAGAGGGGCCTATTTTCCATTTCCATTTCACCATGTGTTCAAATACATCATCATTATTCATTACTTTACTTTTTCTCTATCCACCACACTTTTTTTTTTTTTTTAAAAAAAACTATTTGTCTTGATCATAAACTTAATATCATGACATGATGTATTTGTAAAGCAGCACTAGCTTAATAGTTGGTGATGGTTGGACCCAAATTTTATGGAATCGAGACTTTATGTTTTTTTTTTTTTTTTAATCTATACATGAATACATTTTTTTAAAAGTATGTGGGAGCTGCAGCCCCCGAGACTTTGGTGATGAAAACAATGTGCTAAGGCTTTAGGAAGTTTTTTAATAAAGAAATGGAAATTAACCTTATAGGAGGGATAAAAAGTAAAAGACGTCTCATGCAAGTGTTTATCGTTAAAATAGACGATGGATGAATTGAGTACCTGCATGACAAGCCAGGAAGTCCATATAATGTTGGCCAAGAGCATGAGCAGACAACCTTGTATCCACTTCTCTGTGGTGTGAAAATGTGTGCAAGGATTACTCATGTCTGTTCCAGACAGATTCAGAAGGTTAACTGCAGGCCCTTTCACAAAGGCAAAAACCATTGCCCCTGTAAAACTCACCACACACCCCACAAACTTCAGAATCCCGGAGAAATCCCTAAACGAAAACCTCTCAATCCTGATCAACATACAGCCAGAAAACAAAAGATAATTTCATGAAAATATATATATACAAAACAAGATTTGTAACTTTGATCTTGTATATTCATACCGGAGGCCGACGGCGACCACGAAGGTGAGGGCAGGAATGCTGTTGTTGATAGCAGAAGCAAACGTTGCTGAAACGTAGTTCATTGCATATGTGTAGAGATTCAAACTGACAGTAATCCTGAAAAACATCATACACTGAAAATGTATTTTTTTTTCCCGCAAAATTAAATTATACTTTCTATAAACCAAACTGTGGAGTAATAATCGATCATACCCAAATAAAGAAACCAAAAAGATCTTCCACAGTAAGGTGTATGACAATGGATCAGCTTTCCTGAAATCATTCGAAGTGTGAAAACATACATTGATTAACAAGAAAAATAAACCAAATTAAGAAAAAAAAAACCTTTCGAGGAAGAAAGCAAAAGGAAGCAAGGTAAGAGTGGCAAAAGCTTGGCGATAAGCAACAAAGATAAAAGGGTTCATTCCTTTAGCTATGGCTGCTTTGGAGAAGAGAGCCATGCCTGCATATGCAGACTGAACTGCTATCATTCCAACCATTGCTTTGTTTTTCTTCACTACCCCAAAGGATGCTACCATATTTCCTTGTCTTCTCCTAATACTCAGCTCATTTGGAAATATCAAAGAACAAGATCTTCCTTGTATATATAGAATCCTGTGTGCATGTAGGACAAGAATATCAATCGGATCAACCCATCTAATTTTGGGTCAATCATGTCGTGTTGCAGACTATTTCATCAAGATTAGTTTGGGGTAGATTTTTATAAAATGATTTATGCCATTACAAAAAAAACCAAAAACCAAAAATAAAAATAATTTATTCCCTCTTATAAAAAATCCAAAACACTTCATAATTTTTATGTATTCATCATTCTTTGAACATTTCCAATTTCATATTAAATAATTCTTAAGATTTAATTATCTATTAAAAGCTACTCTAAATATTAATGTATAATTTAAAACTACTTTATTTAAAAAATAATATTCAATATTAGAAGTACATTTAATAGTATAATTATGATAAAAAATTATGAATAAAAATATTAATCCAGTTAATTAGATAATCCATTAACCTTTGGGCTTAGCTTTGTAGAGCCTCCATGTTTGGACCATTGGAATTAATCCTTTTTTGAACCAAGATATTTTTATATTGAATCAAACTATGCATATCAGGTTGAATTGACATTTCTAATACAAATAATAGAAATCAACCTACATAATTAGTAGGGTCTAGCTAGAAAGTTAACCGTAAATCTAGATTAGCACGTTGGAGGCAGAGGCGGATGCGCATGTAGTAAATTCGGGTACACTAGTACATCAAAATTTTATTTTATTATTGCCAATATTTGTGAGTGGTAGTGTAATTAATATTTTATTGATGAGTGTGAAAAATTTACTATTTTAGGATAGTGGTTTAATAAGGTGAGACAGACGAAAATGAAAAAAATGTCCAATAGACCGAGACGGAGGAAATATATATAATATTATTTATATTTTTCTTTATTAATTTTATTTATATATTATATCCCAATTATAAATTTTTGGATTCGCCACTAAATTTGTAGGATTATAAATGATGTGTCGTGGGGGTTTTGAAATATGGGATGCATTTCTAAAATTGATCTAAAGCCTGATTTTTTTATGAATTCTTCGATCCCTATTATAATATATAAATAGGAAGGATGTCCCCTGCACTTAAATTCATGATCAATTGATCATTAATTTGGTAAAGTATTAAATTATTTGCACTCTTAGAATAAGACAATTTTTTGTGCTATTTTGTCATCATTTCACATTAAACTTCCAATTTTTTTATTTTTTATTTTTCTTAATATGTTTCACAATGAGTGTAAACGAGTAATCACTTTATGGATTCTCTATATTAAAGAAAATGATAATATTAATGATCTTTGAAAAATCCAGTGAATCGATAAAATAGTATTTAAGGAATTTTAAAGTTTGCTTCTAATTTAGATATTTAGTTTAAGACTTTAGAATTAATTAACATTCAAGTTTTGAAGTTTTTTCTTAATTTCTAGAATTTATCTTATTAAAATAAAATGAATGGTAATCTCTCACATGAGCAGTCCAAGAATTAAGGTAAACTACATTACCATTTCTTCGATTAAATTATAACTAAGGTTTTAAAGGGTGGTGAGATGAATGCATGCGAGACAATTTTTAACTTCGAAAAACACTTAACTAATCCAGGAGAAAAAAATTTGAAAAAAAGAAAGGGAAAAATAGAATTTTTTAAGTATTGAAATATAATCACGTTTATGTTTAGAAAACATAATGAAGCTCCAAGTATGCTTCCGGGAATAACAGTTAAACACTTTCTATTTGATAAAGAAGTTAACAATAAAAAGAACTCTCCCATTGATCGACATGAGAGGTCACCATGAAGAATAAGGTCAAGAATATGAATTGTCTTCATGGATTTGAATATGAGTGGGATTGTGTAAGGAAATTTAATTTGTTAGAAATTTTCTTATGTCATTATGTTTTGGTAGATCAAAGTATGTTAGAGCCATTTTAGTTTGTCTCTAGATAGTTTCAGTAAGGTCAAAAAATGTAAAGTCCTGTATAAGACTTCTATCGAGTTATAAGCTGGAACTAATATGAAGACCAGACTTGTTAATCATTTTGGAACGCGCGAGGACTCAACAGACTAAGGTTCGAGCCGAACTTACAAGTCTGAGAATATAAGTTTGGACTGATGAGTTTGGATTTCATCAAGTATAGGTCCAGCCAGTATGGACTCACCTAGTACACAAAACTTACCAACATAAGGATCAAGAATATACTGAAGGATGACATCATCAGCATGGACTTGCAAGTATGACGACATCAACATGAATTTCTAAGTCCCAATCTCTACGCAAAGAGAAAAGAGAATCATTTGAGGAACGCACTGACGAGTAGAGACTCTAAGGATTGGAGATTCCTTAAAGTCTGCAAGCACGGTGTTGGATTTTGTATACAGAAAGCATTTATTACGATGAGTATACATTCAACGGTATTTCCTATCTGTTAACAAACTTACATGCGAGTAACAACGATATCCTCTTATCTTACCAAAAGGGACGATCATACTGCGTGTTGTAGATTGCAGAAGACAGTATGATCACTTGACCTAGTGAGATATAAATATCATCACAGCCGGGACAGCGTACGAGGATAAGTCTGTCGGTATAGTCTGCAGCAAAGTCGGAAAGAAGTAATCTGTCTTGATTGCTTGATACGCTGGTACGTGCGGTTGCGTATTGATTGGACCACAGTGAGATGTATTCTACTGTCTGACATCAGAGAATACAAGATCTCGATCTTGATTGAGTCGAAACCCTAACGAAGGTTCAGGGGCTTGCACGGGTTAACTGTTGCTTTGACTTGTCATGGTGGAGAGCCTGAGTAACGTGCTCGTATACCCGCATCTTGGATAACAACAGTTCGTGTATTGCAGCCTGAGACTGGAGCTAGGTAACCATATCCGAGTAATAGGATGGGGACATTCCCTGAGGAGCTCAATAACGTTCATCGTGCTAAAGTCCTGCAGGCTGATTAAGTTCAAGCACGAGTGATAAGGTTTGAGTGGTACTGCTCAGGAAAATAAGATATTAATTAATTGTAGATAGAGCTTGTTAGAAGCTCCAATTAATTAATAAATGTCCGGTAACCTTAAATATGGGGATTCTCAAGTAAATGCAGCTCGTTCTCATAACGTGGTAATAAAGGGGTAGGTCAGTATTAATTCTGTGGTGAAAAAGAATTAATATTAATTAATTATTTAATTATGTCTTGGGTTGTGGACATGTGAATTAATTAATTCATAAAACCACTTTATTATTTGTATTAGGTCCCAGGTTTTGGCCCAAATTAAATATGCTGAATGGAGCCCAGTAGCCCCTTAGGGTTTGTAACCCTAGGTCTATAAATAGACAGTCCTCTCTCAGAAACCCTAGCTCAGTTCAAAATCACAGAAACCCTAGGAGAGAGAGAGAGGGGCGGCACTTCCAGTGTGTTTGGGAGTCGAAGTTTTGACTCTGGCTTACACATTCACAGTTCTGTGGAATCCTCACTAGTAGCAGGATTGAGCAGCATTGGGATACAAATATGAAGGCCTAATCTGGAGACCAAATTTCTTTTCCCTTCTCTTTTTCCGTTTAATTAAATCTAGAAATTGGATTTGCTAATTTCTATTTCCGTAGATTTAATTAAATTGTGTGGTTGAATCAAGGGATTGGAACTCAAACGCGAAAGATCGGATCTGAGACTACGGAGTCAAGGTAAACTCGTGAAATCTACTGCATTAAATTCACAGGAACATGCTAGGTATATCGTATGTTTATTGTTCTCAACATCCATGAAACGATCCGGTTCATTTGGATTTGGCGATTCGGTTCGCTGGTAAATTCCTACACACGGAACTCCAAGTTTCGATACCCAGGAGGGGGAGTGTGAAAATTGAGAAGGATGTCTCATTTTCTCTTCCTAGCTTCTCAAAGTGCCGTGCCAATGGCCGCAACACCTCCTTCCTACAAGAACTATTGGAAGACGAAACATCTTAAAAGTTGAGAGCTGGTGAGAATATCAAACTCACTTCCTTTGTTATAGTACTGAGCTCGGATAACAGTACCAACAATAGTTCATTCAAGATCAAGACCAACATTAGCCTAGTATAGGATTTATATCGAGTTGTAAGCTGGAACTAATCTGAGGACCAGACTGGTTAATCAACATGGAATGCGCGAAAACTCAACAGACTAAGGTTCGAGCCGAACTTACTAGTTTGAGAATATGAGTTTGGACTGATGAGTTTGGATTTCACCAAGTATGGGTCCAGCCAGTACGGACTCACTTAGTACTACTAAAGGATGACGTCATCAGCATGGACTTGCAAGAATGATGGCATCAACATGAATTTCTAACTCCTAATCCTTGCGCAAAGAGACAAGAGAATCACTTAAGGAACGTACTAACAAGTACAACTTTAAGGATTGGAGATTCTTTAAAGTCTGCAAGCACGAAACTCCAAGTTTCGATATCTAGGACAACTGATAGCGTATTTTGCAACATGCTAAAACTGTAAGTGTACAGACCACTGTAGAGGGCAAGTTATAATTTATCGAACACGAAGATTGCAGTTTGGAAATACACTCAAGCACTAAAGCACATTTATTTTATTACTATTTAGACGATGCGAATAAAGAGTTTGGGTTTATTTAAAAATGAGCAATAATTAAAAATAAACAAGTGAATAATTAAGGTTTAGAAAATAAGAGAAACTAGGATTCCAGGGTAATCCACTTTGAAGAACTATCAAACAATCATTTATAAAATCCAATTCCAATTTAATTTCCAAAGATGTGAGTTAATCTCATAATTTTTATCAGGCGACCCTCTCGGACTCTCAACCATAACATGGAAATAAACGACCTAGTGACTCCTCTCGGATACACAAAAGGACTTTTACTCTTGATAAAACCTTAGATTTCAAAAACCTTTTAACAGTTCAAATTCCTCTCGAACAATTGACCTATCAAATTTAATTACTCTACATCTTAATCAATAATCTAGACCTCTCGGTTAAAAAATTACCAATTCGAATTACAATCAATGGCCAATATTTTGTAATTAAAGAAAACCTCAGATATAATTAAAACATCAATGGAAAGGGAAAATCAAATCATATAAACAATGGAATGATTATTCAACAAGTTTCAAAACCCTAGAATCCACAAGGAATTTAGTCAATCATGCTAAATCCCATGAAAACAATCAAGTAAAGAGTCAAGAAAACAGAAAACATGAAAACTGAAAACTCGTGGTCTTGATCTTCAATCTTCAGTCTTGCTCTTCAAGTCTTGTGTTGTTCTAGCTCTCTCTGGCCCTTGAAACTCGAAAATATGGTGAAGGGAACGTTTTTGAGTCTTGGGATCTTCTATTTATACTTATCCTTTTCTAATCTGAGAAGATATGAGATTTGGGCCAAAAATTCGTCAAAGTAACCCGTTCAGCGACCTAGAAAATGCGATCGGCGATCGTCGAAAATGCACGTCGGTCTCCAAAGTTGAGCCGTAGAAAAATAGCTGAAATTACAAAATTGGCAACCCGGAGACGACATCGGCGATCGGCAAAAATGAGATTGGGTCGCCAAATTTGTGCCGTAGTGAAATGGCTGAAAATGCAAAATCGACGATCGCCGAAAATGCAATTTGGGTCGCTGAATTTGTCACGAACAAAAATTTGGCTTTTCCTTCGGTCTTTTCTAACTTCTTCATTTTCCCGATGCAAGTTAGCATCGATTGGCCCTATGACACTTAGTCAAATCTTGTAAACGACTCAATTGTGCGTGAAATCTGCATAAACAACCACAAACCAACCCAAACATAATAATATTTTAAAGACTATAAATAACATATAAAATCCTCAGAAATTGGTTTAGTCTACGGTCAAAAGTGATCAGATTCACTTCAGTAAAATGCACAAAATGAGTGTTTATCAACCCCCCAAACTTAAACTATTGTTCGTCCTCGAACAATGAAGAGAACTTAAATAGAAAAGATTAAACACGAGGGGTGCATTAACCGATCAAAAATTGTTTCAGACACAACATGGGGTTGTGATTCCCACACCAACACTGCAACAATCATAAATTCAATGCAAACAATCATAGTTTCAATCTCGGCCACTAGAAATCTGCTCCTCATAAAATAAGAGTAGTGTATCACTCAAATTTTTTATTTTTTATTTTTTTTTCACTCGAATTGCAAGAAAGGCTAGTGTATACTCTCAATTGTCAACTGTACAACTTTCCTACCATAGGCTTGCTCATTGTCTAAACTCTCCACTGACTTTCGGGAATGCTAGAACAAAGATAAAAAAGGTCTTTAGTTTAGGTTATAATGCATGCACATTGGTGAGGGGTATGGAATATTTTAGCTAAGTGACTGAGCATACTCATCCTTATAACGTCATTCACCCAACTAACTCCTCATCACATACCTCTTGATTGCTGTCTGACTTACACAATATACACAACTTAGACAAAGGACTACACATCCTATAATTCAATATGATTCAGACTCAACAACGACACTATACACACTTTGTGTATTTTATGAATTCAATAATAACATTATGCACACTTTATGCATTTATTACACCTGAACATGCATGATCTTTTCTTTCTCTTTTTTTTTGTATTTAAATATCGAGAACAACTCTATTGTCCCATCCCAAAGTTTCTGGACAACTTACTACCACAGGACTCTTCAACCTCACAACCTAACATCAACAGATACCCTTACAATTCCATCCACACCTCCTATCATCCGGGTTAAGAAAGAAAGGCATTCAGGCTCAACTGGGCTAACAAAGGAGTACGTATCAGGATTGTGTTTAGGTTTAACGTGGCTAATGAAGCGATGGCCTAAAATCATTTCTAAGTTCTTGACCTCCCCTATTGCAGTTTTGAGACAGAAACCAGAGCAAGTTCTAGAGGTACAGTATACAGTGACTCACTCAAAACCAAACAATCACAGGCTCAAAATTCTCATAGGGCTATGAGCATATCCTAGAGGCCAAAATCAATTCCACAACTGGCAGCACTTCATAAATTCATGTGCAACTAATAAGTGTAAGCTTCACGAGAAATGAAAATTTATCATCATGAACTTGATCAGTAATGCAGATAATCCACCACCAAGTACCAATTTTTATCCCATTACAGATGCCAACAAAAATTAATAGATTCCCAATTCCGACCCAGTAAAAATTAACAAAAGTAAATAAGAGGAAGGTAAATGATACGAATTGAATAAAAATTATTGTTTCCAACTAAACAATCAAGTTCAAGTGCAGACAAATACAATTAGGATTAGATTAAGTAGTAAAAGATACATGAGGATAAAGAAGAGAAAAGACACACATCAACCGATCACATCCCCCCAAACTTATTCAATACACATGATAGAATAAGTTTGTGGGAGAAAGATCACGGAGATGTGTGGAAACCTCACCGTGGTGGGGGAAAGTACTGCCGGAAACGAGCCATAAATTGGCGCATTTGATCCTCTGCTTCTTGCTGGCGTTGCCATTGTTCCCGCTCCTGCTCAAAGTGTTGCTCCTGTGCCGCCCACTGCTCCTGCTCTCGGTCAAAGTGGCGCTGCTGCGCTGACCACTGCTCCCTCTGTTGATCCTCGAAGGATCTCCGAGCTGTCCAATCCCACCGCTGCTCCTCCTCAAAAGAACGACGCTCAGTGGTAAATGTAGCCTGAGCCGCAGATATAGCCTGCAGCTGGGTGTTCCAGTCTCCCCACTGCTGCTCCAAGCGGCTGAGTCGCTCCTCGAACGCCATACGATGTGTGATACGATCATAAAATATGGAGGATTCTCCCCGGTTCTCCCCGAGATGTCCCTCCTAGCTCAAGCCGACGCGACCGGTTGTCGGGCTGCTCCCGGTCCGTGTCATGCTCAGTGCCGCCAGTATCCTCGTCGTCATCTTCCTCATGGGCCTCATCATCCGCCCCGCCCTCAGCGTGAAGACGGGGGTTCCTCTCTCGCTCAGCCGCGGCGGCCTGAATTGCCTCAAAGTGTGCCAAAGTATCCAGCTTCCAGTTGTTGCAGTAGCGTTGAATCCCTACATTAGTGAGCTCGGGATTCGGTAATGGGAAGTGGGGCGGTGCACGCTGGCAAAACAGATAAGGGGGGTGGCCAGTCCGGATGAAGCGGAGGTCTACCAACTTCTGCAACGTGAGCCCAGTCAGTGGCCCTGCCTGCTGGTCCTTAGTGGCAATACCCATCGATATCAGAAGATGGGTCTAGAGTCCTCCGATGCAGATCGGTCCTTGGCTGGCTGAGGATGCCCGGCTGGACTGTAGGAGAAAGAGCTGGGCTAAGTTCAAAGATTGCTGATGAAGCATGCAGAAAATCACCATGTGCTCCACATCCCTCATGGAGCTATTATCCTTTCTGACTAAAAGAGTGTGTGCCAGAATCCGCTGAATAATCCGAAATACAGGGTTCTGGATCATAGAGGCCTTGCATTTACCAGATTCCCAGGCCGGGCTATCGTCAGCACAGATGGTGGGCCAGAAAACTTTCGCTTCGAATCCTCGCGGCTTAGTATAAACCCCAACATTGGGCACACCAAATGCCCGATTAATCTGCTTGGATGTAAGAGTCTGGTTAGCATTAAGCGCCCGGAATGTGGCTCCCTCCAGTATATTCTGGCCAGTGGTGGTGAGCTCGAAGGTGCTCATAATCTCCAGGGTGAAGCGCCTGTAGGTGGGGGCCTCGAGATCCAGAATGGACTCCCAACCAATGTTAGAGAAGAGCTCCCTGACATTATCCAATAAACCCAGTGCCTGCAGTGCATCCAGATCTGCATACCGGGTTGCTACATCCCCTCTCTCCACCAAAGCCTTGAATTTCTCACGAAGTTCCAACCCTCTGAGTTGTATTCCATATGAGTCCGGCCTCGTGGACTCAATGCGGCGTTGGGGTGCCATTTTCAATCTGCTAGACAAAACCAACATTCAGAACCAGCAGCAATGAAAGGGAAACATGCAAAATAAACTAGACTTACAATAATGCAACATCTCCAATTTCCAACTAAATATCTATGAATTATCATACCACATTCTCAACATCCATCAACAACTCCAATATCAACAACCATACCCCCCAAACTCAATCAAACGTGCAAATGCAAATGGAACCGAGGCTAGACGATATTAATACTACAGAATTAATTAAATGCAATGAACCAATGAGTAACTGTAACAATGTGGATTTCAATTCAATTTCCCAAAAATCAAAGTCCTAAAGTACAAAATTCAATATCATCAATACAAAACCCCCAAATCAAAACTCAATCCCTAAGAATACTAAACAAGGCAACAAAACCATAAATATGCTTAAACATGCTATCTAAAATTGAATTACTGGATAAAGACGAGAATTTAAAGCAAATAATCCAATCATTCAACCTACATTATCAACTAAACGATGAAATATGTGTACGAAACTGAAATAACATAAAGATTAAGAAGATTACCTTGAATTTGAAGTGAAATTTGAAAAACAAACTTAAACCCTAGGATTTGGGGATTTTGATGTTTTTGGACGAAATTTGGAAAAGTAATCGAAAAGAAACCTTCTAAATCTGATGGGAATGCAATGTGCGGAAGGATTTGAGATGATTTGGAGTGATGGGGTCGGATTTTTAGAGAGAAAATTTGTGTGGCTTCGTGCGTTTGGAAGATGGGTTGAAAAGTGAGGGAGAATGACGGGTTTTAGCGTTAAAATTTGCTGATTTTGCAACTTCGGCGACCCAGAACCCGTTTGGTGATCATCGATTTTGTGTTTGGGTCGCCGAAGTTGTTTCAAAACATTTTTCAGGAAAAACAGATTCGGCGACCCGTTTACATTTTTGGCGATCGCCGTAAATGTAAATAGGTCGTCGATTTTGTGCCGAAACAATATTAAAATTTTGCAAATTCGGCGACCAAATCAACGAAATCGGCGATCGCCAAAATCATTTTCGGATTGCCAAATTTGCTTCGAACCTCAATAATTTTGACGGCGAACTCGGCGACCTAAGATTTACGATCGGCGATCGCTAAAAGTGTAATTGGGTTGCCGTTTCGTTTCTTCTGGCAATTCCTCGCGTTTAGAACTCCTCATCTGCACCCATTAACTCAACAACCAAACGTGAATGCATAATGTGGAAAAATTGGAGTAAAAATATGCCAACATGCTTAAACGGTACAATAAAACTCAAATAAAGGTTGGGTTGCCTCCCAACAAGCGCTTTATTTAACGTCTGTAGCTAGACTCAGTAGCATACATTCTATGGATCAACTAAGTGAAGTTCACAGATGAACGACACAGACTCGTACTGAATATACGTTTTAACTCGGTTGCCATTGATAGTGAAGTATGTGCTATCAAAACCTATCAACTCTACAGTGCCATTAGAATTCACTTTCTGAATCACATATGGACCAGTCCATTTCGATTTAAGTTTTCCAGGAAATAAACGGAGACGAGAATTAAATAAAAGTACTTAATCCCCTGGCGTGAAGTGGCGGTGGCGAATGCGCTGATCGTGAAATCTCTTGGCTCGCTCTTTGTACAGCCTCGAACTCTTGTATGCTTCAATCCAGAATTCCTCTAACTCACTCAGTTGCAGACACCTCTGCTCAGTTGTAGTCTTCAGATCCCAGTTGATTTTCTTTACTGCCCAGTATGCTCTATGTTCTAGTTCCACTGGTGAATGGCATGACTTCCCAAACACCAACTGATACGGTGACATACCAATTGGAGTCTTGAATGCAGTCCTATATGCCCATAGAGCATCATCCAAGCGAGTGGCCCAATCCTTCCTGGAAACCACAGACTTTTCCAAGATCTGCTTAATTTCCCTGTTGGCCAACTCAGCTTGCCCATTGGCCTGGGGGTGGTATGGAGATGTAATTTTGTGATGAACTCCATATTTTTCCAGCAGACTCCCCAACAACTTGTTCTTGAAGTGTGACCCTCTATCACTTAGCAGTGCTCAAGGTGCTCCAAAGCGAGTTAGGATGTTCTTTTGTAGAAACTTGAGCACCACCTTCGAGTCACTAGTCACAGTGGGGATAGACTCAACCCACCGGGTCACATAATCCACCGCCAACAAGATATATTGATATCCATGGGACTTAGGGAATGGTCCCATGAAATCAATGCCCCATACATCAAAGGGCGCGATCTCGAGCATGTATTTCTGAGGCATCTCATCTTTCTTTGAGATGTTCCCCACTCTCTGGCATCTATCGCAGCTAGCCACAAACTTCTGGCAATTGCGGTAAACCGTAGGCCAGTAAAATCCACTTGTGAGGATCCTTATAGCTGTCCGGTTCGCTGCACAGTGGCCTCCATAGGGGGATAAGTGACAATCCCCCATTATCTGTTCTCGCTCCTACATTCTGATGCATCTCTGGATCACCATATCAGCACAACGGCGGTAGAGGAAGGGCTCATCCCAGTAGTAGAACTTGCAATCATGCAAGAATTTCCTCTTCTGATGTGAGGACATATCAGGCAGTAGAATGCCTGCAACCAAATAGTTTACCAGATCCATGTACCAAGGATCTACCTCCTCAACTACGAGCAGCTGCTCGTCAGGAAAAACCTCAGTGATCCGAATCTGGGGATCATCTCCCTCCACCAGATTCTCCAGCCTAGACAAGTGGTTTGCTACCACGTTCTCACATCCTTTTCGATCCTTAATCTCCATATCAAATTCCTGTAGGAGCAGAATCCACTGGATTAATCTCGGCTTGGCCTCCTTCTTCTCAAACAAATACTGGATCGCAGCATGATCCGTGTAGACCACCGTCTTTGCCCCAACCAGATATGCCCGAAACTTGTCAAATGCAAAGACTACTGCTAGAAACTCCTTTTCAGTGGTAGTGTAATTGACCTGGACTTCATCCAAAGTCTTGCTGGCGTAGTGAATGACCCTGAAGATCTTGTTCCTTGTCTGACCCAAGGCGGCCCCAACTGCAGTATCGCTGGCGTCGCACATCAGGACGAAGGGCTCTGACCAGTCTGGTGAGATAAGTACTGGAGCGGTTGTGAGGGCCAGCTTCAGTTTCTCAAAGGCCTGCAAACAGTGTTCATCAAAAACGAATTTTGCATCCTTCATAAGTAGAGAACTCAGAGGTTTAGAGATTTTAGAAAACTCCCTTATAAACCTCCGGTAGAAGCCTGCATGACCCAAAAAGCTCCTCACCGACTTGTCATTGGTGGGGGGTGATAACTGCAGTTTAGCGGTTAAGCAAATAAATTTATAATTACACCCTAAGGTGGTCGATCCCACAGGGAATGTGCAACGATAAATCCAAAGTACTAGCTATAATTCTTAGAACATAGAAGTTTGAGGAAATAGAAAATTGGGGTTTTGTTTGTGAATTTAAAGAAAACAGTTGCAGAAAATAAAGGGTTTTGAAATCAATTAAAGGAAACACAGATCCTAGGGCTGATAATCTAATCATCAACATGCAAATATCAATCAACTCAGCAATGGGGAAAACATAGATTTTGATGGATTAAATTCCTTGGTCAGGCAATTAAATCCTAGATTATTAATGAGTGACTATCTCCTCTCGGTCTCAAGAACACTAAATTAATCAATCTCATAATTATCTAATTAATTCCTATGCAAGTTTCTTCCTTTTGAGACAGAAAACAAACACAATTAATTCTCTCTTCCTGTTAACAATTTTCATCTCTCGATCCATCAATTATTAACTATAAACCTAGATCTCAATTCACCTCTCGGTCCTTCTTTTAATCTAGATTATAAAATTAAATCAGAGAATTAAACCATGCTATATGAGTTGATATCAATTAAACATGCATCAGAAAAGAAATCATAACCCTAGAACCTGTTTAGGGTTCTAGCCACAAATCATGACTAGAAAATAAAGAAACATATTATTAATTGACTTACAAATAAAATAGGAACCTTCAATGTCTTGAAAAACTCCAATGTATTCAGCAATAACAGAGAAAAGAAGATTTAAAGATTTAAAAGCTCTAAAAGTTGTATTTTCGTGCCTGAAAGTTCTAATTTATAGAGGGGGAAAAAGACCTAATTTGGGTATTGGGTCAAAATAGCAAAAACTGCCAAAACAGGCCCAAAATAGCTTTTTCGGGCTTCTGTGTCGACCGACAGGCAGGCTGTCGATCGACACAATCATCCGGTCGAAATCCGGGCTGAAATTTGTGTCGAATCTTGAAATTTGGTTTCTGTGTCGACCGACACAAATCCTGTCGCTCGACACAGAAACATCTGTCTGCGCAGTCTCACGGTTTTGGCCATAACTTCCTCTCCCGAACTCCGATTGACCCGATTCCAGTTGCGTTGGAAAGCTAATTCAAAGATCTTTCCATCCATATGCTACATTAGCTCAGATTCCATCTGTGGAAGAAGTCGTGACTGTTCCTTTGAACATCATCTGCTTTCGGTACGGATTTCCAATGATTTTGGCCTAAAACCTGCAAAATTCACCCATCAAAGGCATAACACCCTCTAAAGTAGACTCATGCACAAAAATAAGTAAAAACATAACATAAAACACTTGAAACAATGGAGAAAAATATAGATAAGTGAGTATAAATCTGAGCTTATCAAACCCCCCAAACTTGAATATTAGATTGTCCTCAATCGAAGAAAAGAAGAAAGAAATCTCAAGCAGTTGAAAGTGCAATGCCTCACAAGATTCATCACAATCAAGGTTCATCAATCCACATCACACAAGCAATTGAAAGAGATAAGATATCCATCAACTTTGGAAGACTCACGGAAAAGTGTATCGCTCATCACACAAGTGTTTGGGTTTCAAATGAAAGCACTCACAACATGTATGAAGAAATTTCTACCATAAGCTTGCAAGAGTTCTAAAATCTCCACTGCTCAAATGTGCACACAATTCAAGAATCAAAAAGGACTTTTGATAAGGTTGTAATGTAAGCTTTTTGTGAAAGGTAGGGAAATATGGCCAAGTGACTCAAAATCAACTAAGTGCGTCCACCTCATCAATATCAATTCACTCTCTTTTGAACATCCACCCTTCTCCTAAAAATTTCAACACAAATCAAGGCTCATTTTTTTTTCTAGTCCTTTTATGCTCTTAAAAATTTTGTTTAATGATTTGAGCTTATAAGGACATAAATATTTTTTTTTTTTTTTTAGAGCCCAACCTTCTTTTGCTCACCAATCTAAAATTTTCCCATCCACTTATAACAATTATCCTTATTTCACCCAAATCCTATAGACAGGATACAATTCACCTTTTTCATAGCACTATCTCATAGACAAAATAGAACCACAATGTTTTTCTTAACTCATAGACCAAGAAAGAAAAAGTAACAGGCTCAAAGGGGCTAATCTAGGGATAAAATATAACAAGGGACAGTGTTTAGGATAATTTGGCTAACAAAGATGGCCTAAGATCATTTTCTATCCTTGTGCACACTATGCAGTCTCAAAACAGAACAAAAGCAAGTTCTAGATAGTATGTGAGGAAAATCTTTAAGTAATTGAACCCTCTATCATTATATGCAATGTTTGGAATCGATCTTTGATTAGTTGAGTTGATTTCGATTGTGGTTGATTTGCCCATGAATGTAGAATACCGCATGATAGGGTCTAATTGAAACTTACACTTGCATGATGTTTGAGTGGATTGAAATTGACTAAGGAAGAATTTTTGAACCCCAGTGAGTTTTTGAGCCTTTATTTGTTCATGAGAGATTCGCATGTATGTTTTTGTTTCTCTAGAACTTGCTTTTGTTCTGTTTTGAGACTGCATAGTGTGCACAAGGATAGAAAATGATCTTAGGCCAGTCTGTAAGTGAGCCACATCACCCTCAAGTTTATTGGTCTTAGCAGTAGACACAGAAATAAACTGGGTCATAAGTTCCCTCATGCTTGGATCCTTAGGCTCGTTCACAGCCCCATTGTTCGCAGAAAAATCAGGTGGGAGCTGCAGTGCATTGTTTGGATTGGCGTAGGAGAAATTGGGGTGATTCCTGTTGTTAGGGTGATAAGTCATGTTCCCTGTCGGATATCCCCTGTTGTTCTGGAAGTTCCTCTGATTTACATAGTTAGCATCTTCCATCTGCATCTCAACTCCCTGATCAAATCCCTGATGAGGTATGTTGTTCTCCAGCTTGGAGAGGCGCTGCTCCATAGATTTTGTAGATGCAACCACCTCCTGCCTCATTAGTTTAATCTCAGCAGCCATATCCCCAGTATCATCCACTGCTGCTATCCTCCGTTCCAACCTATCTTTAAGCCACTTGTATTCACTCTTTGCCATAACTTCCAGCAAATCTAACCCTTCCTGTGGTGGCCTAGCAGTCAATGACCCTCTAGCTGAAGCATTCACATGCTTCTGAGTCTCCTTGTCCAACCCCCTGTAGAAGTGGCAGACCTGTTGCTTTTCAGTAAAACCATGGCAAGGGCAGGCGCGCAACAAATCCTTGTAACGCTCCCATGCCTCATAAAGTGACTCCCCAGCAACTTGTCTGAACTGTGTGATCTGAGTCTGCAGTTGTATGGTCTTGCTGGGTGGGAAGATTTGGATCAGAAACAGCTTGCATAATTCCTCCCATGTAGTGATCGCACTGCGATTCAGAGACAGGTACCAAGAGAGGGCTTTGTCACGCAGTGTGAATGAGAATAGGCGCAGTCTGATGTAGTCCATCGGCACCTGATTCTGCTTTACCGTGTTGCACAGCAACAAGAAAGACTGGATATGCACATGGGGATCCTAAGACGGTAGTCCCCCAAACTGATTTTGCTGGGCGGTCTGAATCAATCCAGTTCTCAACTCAAAGTTCGATGTATCCACCTTCAGCCCAAAATCTGCATGACGACGCATGTCAGTCATCGGCTTATACATCTCATCAATAGTCGGCTGGTGAGGTGCGGTCGGAGGCTGTAGTTGCTGGAGTCTCAGATTCATCTCTTGCAGCTGCCTCTGCAAATCAGCTATCTGCGCTGCTTGATTATTGTCGGCCATTGGGAATGCTAACTTTCTTCTGGCAGAATTCCTTCGGCAGGTGGATTCGATTTTTGGATCTATGGGTTCAAGTGCTGGACCCTTTGACCTAGTTCGCATATATTACCTGAAATAGAACAAACCAGAAGTGAGCAGCCCAACAGCAAAATACAATAAAAAGAAAAGAACAAAAATAAAATAGTTAATGTCTAAAGTAGTGACGCAATAACATAATTAGTGTCAAGTATAGATCTTTGCAATCCCCGGCAACGGCGCCAAAAACTTGATAGCGTATTTTGCAACACGCTAAAACTTCAAGTGTACAGACCACTGTAGAGGGCAAGTTATAATTTATCGAACACAAAGATTGCAGTTTTGAAATACACTCAAGCACTAAAGCACAACTATTTTATTACTATTTAGATGATCCGAATAAAGAGTTTGGGTTTATTTAAAAATGAACAATAATTAAAAATAAACAAGTGAATAATTAAGGTTTAGAAAATAAGAGAAACTAGGATTCCAGGGTAATCCACTTTGAAGAACTATCAAACAATCATTTATACAATCTAATTCTAATTTCCAAAGATATGAGTTAATCTCATAATTGTTATCAGGCGACCCTCTCGGACTCTCAACCATAACATGGAAATAAACGACCTAGTGACTCCTCTCGGATGCGCAAAAGGACTTTTACTCTTGATAAAACCTTAGATTTCAAAAACCCTTTAACAGTTCAAATTCCTCTCGGACAATTGACCTATCAAATTTAATTACTCTGCATCTTAATCAATAATCTAGACCTCTCGGTTCAAAAATTACCAATTCGAATTACAATCAATGGCCAATATTTTGTAATTAAAGAAAACCTCAGATATAATTAAAACATCAATGGAAAGGGAAAATCAAATCATATAAACAATGGAATGATTATTCAACAAGTTTCAAAACCCTAGAATCCACAATGAATTTAGCCAATCATGCTAAATCCCATGAAAACAATCAAGTAAAGAGTCAAGAAAACAGAAAACATGAAAACTGAAAACCCGTGGTCTTGATCTTCAATCTTCAGTCTTGCTCTTCAAGTCTTGTGTTTTTCTAGCTCTCTCTGGCCCTTGAAACTCGAAAATATGGTGAAGGGAACGTTTTTGAGTGTTGGGATCTTCTATTCATACTTATCCTTTTCTAATCTGAGAAGATATGGGATTTGGGCCAAAAATTCGTCAAAATAACCCATTCGGCGACCTAAAAAAGGCGATCGGCGATCGCCAAAAATGCACGTTGGTCGCCGAAGTTGAGCCATAGAAAAATAGCTGAAATTACAAAATTGGCGACCCGAAGACGACATCGGCGATCGCCGAAAATGAGATTGGGTCGCTGAATTTGTGCCGTAGTGAAATGGCTGAAAATGCAAAATCGGCGACTTGAAGACGAAATTGGCGATTGCCAAAAATGCAATTTGGGTCGCCGAATTTGTCACGAACGAAAATTCGACTGTTCCTTCGGTCTTTTCTCACTTCTTCATTTTCCCGATGCAAGTTAGCATCGATTATCCCTATGACACTTAGTCAAATCTTGTAAACGACTCAAATGTGCGTGAAATCTGCATAAACAACCACAAACCGACCCAAACGTAATAATCTTTTAAAGACTATAAATAACATATAAAATCCTCAGAAATTGGTTTAGTCTACGGTCAAAAGTGATCAGATTCACATCAGTAAAATGCACAAAATGAGTGTTTATCAACAACCAGTCCAAGATTCATCAAACTGAACGGGGCATAGAAAATAATAAAAGAGAAGAAGCAGCAGGGGAAATGTGAAAGTTGAGAAAAATGTCTATTTTTCTCTTCCTAGCAACTCAAAGTGTCGTGCCAGTGGTCGCTGCATCTCCTTCCTGTAAGAACTGCTGGAAGACGAAACATCTTAGGAAGTTGAAAGCTGGTCAGAATATGAAACTCATTTCCTTCGTTGTAGTACTTCGCTCGGATAATAGTACCAGCAGTAGTTCATTGAAGATCAAGACCAGTATTAGCCTAGTACAAACTTGTAATAGTTTTGTAATAGGTTCTTGAGTTAGTTTATTCCTCTACTTGTAATCAAACTTATTATAAGGATAAGCTGACTTGTTGATGACAATCTCATTTTGTCCAACAAATGGTCTTTATTTTCATCGCTAAACTTACTCGATCCAGTGTAATCAACAAACTTTTTTTAACTCTCATTCAATTAAGATTTTAATTGTCTGAACTTGCATGAAACTTTTAATCGAGCAATATCTTTCGCAGTTTAAGGGGAAACATCTTAAGTAGAGTAGGCTGAACTTGAGGGGGAACTTTATCCGAGTTTATAGACTCATAGTTTCTTACTGGTAAAAACTCTGAAAGATTTTCGCTCCTCATCAGCTTAGTTTAGATATGGCTTTGACCACACCAAAAAGGGGAAATTTGTTAGGAAACTTGTGAGAAATTTCCTTATGTTATTATGTTTCGGTGGGTCAAAGTATGCTAAAACCATCTTAGTTTGTCTCTAGATAGTTTCAATATAGTCGAAAAATGTAAAGTACTGTATATGATTTATATTGAGTTGTAAGCTGGAACCAATATGAAGACCAGACTGGTTAATAAGTCTAGAATGCGCGAAGACTTATTAGACTAAAGTTCGAGCCGAACCTACGAGTCTGAGAATATGAGTCTGGACTGATGAGTTTTGATTTCACCAGGTATGGGTCCAGCCAGTATGGACTCACCTTGTACACGAAACTTATCAACATAGGGATCAAGCATATACTGAAGGATGACGACATCCTCAGCATGGACTTGAAAGTATGACGACATTAGCATGAATTTCTAACTCCCAATCCCTGTGCAAAGAGACGAGAATTATTTGAGGAACAAACTGACAAGTACAGACTTTAATAGGGATGCCAATTTAGCCCGAAACCGATGGGTTGACCCGAATAACCCGTGATAAATATTGGGTTAGGGTTGAAAAATTCTTAACTGATAAGAAACCGAGCTACACAGATTGTGGGTTAAATGGGCTGGACCCGCCGGGCCGCGTGTTGGCCCGACGGGCTAGTCCATCTTTTTAATATAGTTAAATTATTAAATTTTTGAAAAATTACTATCAACTATTTTATACTATAGACTTATTTTACATTTAGATGGAAGTGCTTAAGTAAATTTGATGTCAAACAAAAATAATAATCCTACATTTTTACTACTAAGAAATATTATTTTAGATAAATAATATAACAGATTATTTAAGGAATAAATAATTTCTAAAATATTAATTATCATTTTAAATAAATTATATTCTTAGAGTTATTTAGATTCACAAACTTATAAAATTATTTAGTAAAACTTTAATATCTTATTAAATAAATACTTATGATAGTTAACTTTATGTCATAACAAATTATTTAGCATAATTTTGTCACCTCATCAATTTTTTTAGATATATAATACATTATATATATATATATATATATATATAGATATAGATATATATATTGCGATATAATATATCTATAAATATCCTTTTATAATTAATATACTCATTTAATTTATTCAATAAGATATTATTGGAGTTGCATGATTAAATAATATGATAATTTAATTTATCTAATGTCTTAGTATATAATACCACATTTTATTTTAGTATTCAATTATACAAATATTTATATTATTATTATATATAATAAATTTTATTAATAAAATAATAAATACTAAGTTTAAAAAAAAATAAAATTTTAAAAAATTGTAATTTTATCAACCTGAGGGGCCAGCCCGAAAATCCAAGGCTTAGGGTCAGGGTTGAAAATCTCCAACCCGAAAAAAGTTGTAGCCCATTTAGCCCGAACCTTTTAACCTGCAGACTGATAAGGCTAGTCTAAAACCGGACGGGTTGGACCGTTTGACATCCCTAGACTTTAAGGATTGAAGATTCCTTAATGTCTGCAAGTACGAAACTCTAAGTTCCAATACCAAGGACAACCAGTCTAAGATTCCACAAACTGACAATACTGTTGTTCTGACACAAAGGCGAATAGTCAGTGTCACTGTAAGAAAAAGTGGAGCAGGTGCATAATATTTGGAAAAGCATTACCTATTCGCCTAGTACAACAGCCAATAGAGACATCCGATTGGACTGTTAGGTTTAGTATACTGAAATCATATATTACAGTGTGTATACAATCAACTTGATCTCTTATCTGTTACCAAACTCACATGCGAGAACAACTGTATCCATTTATCTCATCAATAGGGATGATCATACGACATGCAGTAGATCACAGAAGATAGTATGCTCCCTTGACCTTGTAAGATATTAATACAGTGATCACAGTTGAGACAGCTTGAGGATAAGTCTACCGGCGTAGGCTGCAACATAGTCGGAAAGAAGTGATCTGCCTTGATCACTTGATATGCTGGTACATGCGGTTGCGTATTGATTGGACCACAGTGAGATGTATTATTCTGTCTGACTTCAGAGAGTACAAGATCTCATTTCTTGATGGAATCTAAACCCTTACGAAGGTTCATGAGTATGCATGGGTTGATTGTTGCTTTGACTTTCCATGGTGGAGAGCCCGAGTAACGTGCTCGTATAATCGCATCTTGGATAACAACAACTTGTGTAGAACGTTCTGACGGCTGGGGTTAGGTTACCATATTTGAGTAATAGGATGGGGACATTCCCTGAGGAGCTTAATAAGGTTCATTGTGCTAAAATCCTGCAGGCTGATTAAATTCAAGCACAGATGATAATGTTTGAGTGGTACTGCTCAGGAGAATAAAATATTAATCAATTATGGAAGCATGTTAGAAGCTCTAATTAATTAATGAATGTCTAGTAACCTTAAATATGGGGATTTATCAAATAAATGCAGCCCGTTCTCATAACGTGACAATAAAACGGTAGGTCAATATTAATTCTATGGTGAAAAAGAATTATTATTAATTAATTAATGATGTCCTGGGTTGTAGACATGAGACTTAATTAATTCATAGACCCACTTTATTATTTTCATTAGGTCCCAGGTTTGGCCCACTTATAAATGCTCAATGGAAGCTTATTAGGTTTTAAACCCATTAGGGCCTTAACCTAGTAATATAAATAGTCCATTCTCCTCTCATATTTCATAAGTTGCAAAACAGAAACCCTAGAGAGGCAAAGAGAGAGAGGGCGGTGATCACAGCAGAGGAAGGAGAAGAAATTCTGCATTGTCCTGTTGTGCAATCTTGTGGAATGCTTATAGTAGCAAGATTGGGAGCATAGGGATACAGATCTGAAGATCTAATCTTGAGAACAACCTCTTCTTTCTTCTGATTTTGATTTCTTTTAAATTAGTTCTTCTGTACTAGTTTCTTATTCCGCAGATTTAATTAAATCGCGTGGTGGAATCAAGTTTGGATTCAACCAAAGTTCGATTCAAACACAACGAATGAAAAGGTAATCCTATTATCCATTGCATAAAATTCATAGGAGCATGCTAGGATTTATTATCGATTGGTTATTATTTTGATATCCATGAACGGTCTGGGTTTTCTTGGATTAAGTGATTCAATTTACGACAACAAAATCCTTACAATTGATATCACAACCCGGTTCTATTTCATTGCTCTGTTGGTAAAATAAATTTTTGATTTATGCATGTATGGATTTATTCAATGCTAGGGATGGATTTTGGTTTCTTTTTGTTGTGTTCCCTGTGGCAACCCATTTAATTTAATCCGCGGTGGTTTATTCGTGTTTGTATTAAATTATTTTTTTGTAAAATCATGAGAAAATTCGTGATTAGATTGCTAGGATATTTATTTGTAATAGATTAGATCTATTTTTTTTGTATTTCTGAATCTGTAAAGTTTTACAGGATGAAGAACACAAAGAACGAGACAGGGAGGCAGCAGAGGCGGCACACGACAGCAACAGGTAGCTGTGCGTGACGGCGGCAGCCACTCAATGCAGACAACGATCACACGTGCACAGGTGTGGCCGCAATGCGGTGGTGGCCGACGATGATCTCATTGGCGGTTGGCTTCTGCTGCTGTGGTGGTTCGTGGTTTGGCGGCTGGTGACACTGTGATGTAAACCCTAGGGTTTGCATTACAAATGTTGGGCCCAATTTGAAAACTACAAACCCTAAAAGACTAGGAGGTTCAAATTCAGACCTAGAGGCCCAAAGACTTAAAGACCTGTTTTATTTGTGTGGAGAAACTCTTCACTGCTACTCTTGCACGTCAACTGCGTTCGAAATGGATTTTTGGTGAATTCGACCTCAAACCTGCAAAAATACACCACTACAAGCGTAATACCCTCCTAGAGTGACTCTTGCAATAAAAATAACTAAAATAAACTAAACTGCAACTAAAAACAAAGATAAATCAAACCAATTATTGGTGAAAATATGAACTCATCACGGCCCACTATTAGATTTTTGCGTGGAAGCAGGCATCGGGCACGAGCGTTCTACTCCAAGAACTCTGCAGCAGAATGACTTAGCAGAATAAAGGAACCAGATGCTGAAGGAAGCAGTCCAGACCTTGCTGGCTGAGACTAGCTTGGGTGAGAAGTTTTGGGGAGAAGCATTGATAACGGTGTGCTACACTCAAAATCAAAGCAACATCAATGACAGACTTCAAAAGAGCCCATACGAGATATATCATGGTCGTAAGCCCTCTTTAGCTCATCTTTGCACTTTCGGTTCTCTATGTTATGTTCATAACAATGGCAAGTCTAAATTAAACGCCTTTTCTCCCAAAGCTGATGAAGGCGTATTCGTTGGTTATGAGCATCCTTCTCACAAAGGATATTGAGTATTAAATAAGACTACCAAAGTTGTGGAGATAACGTGTAATGTTATCTTTGATGAGGCTACTTTGGTGCTCAGGACTATGAAAGAGATGGGAGAAGACATTCCTGAGATCAATTATGTCAATGATCAGTCGGGCTCGAATTCTTTCAATACCAAACCGACTGTTTTGATAGATTTATGAAGAATTTATCTTCTCAACCAACACCCTTGATTGGCCATCAGCTAATCGAGAGGGTCAATGATGCTAATGATCATGCTGAGACCTCGAATTCCCTAACCTTAAGAGAAGACATAAATCAAGGGGAAATTCTTACTAGTGTCTTCCAAGCCGACAATGCTGATGAAGAACACGAAGACCTAGGAATTCAGACTTGTAATCTCGAAGGCCTGGCTGACGATCGAGAAGCTAGGAATGAAGTCGTTCAAGCTCAGACTGAAGTCGAGGACAAATCTGAAGCAGAAGACGAAGTCCATATTAAAGACTAAGCCCAGACTTAGACTGAAGAAGGCCAATCTTCCGGAAGCCAGACTCATCTTCCAGTCCTGACCAACCAAGGCGCAGATTATCAAGTATTGGGAAATGAAATTATCATAGAATATTATTTTCTCACTAACATGCCGGTCGTGGGTGTTCACTTCGAGGAGCCCTTCAATCAATCCGTCCAGGTCGACGAGCTTCAACGACCTAAATAGCTTCGCCACCATCCAGAACACAATGTGCTAATAATATCGCCAATCCAATTTGAACCAGACAAGGCAGTGCGCTACTTTTGTGCTACATTTCTCAGATCGAACCAACAAAGGTTATAGATGCTCTTTAATCAGATGACTGGATAAATGTTATGCAAGAGGAGCTTGAAGAATTCACTTGCAACCACGTATGGGACTTGGTAGATCGTCCATCACACTAGTTTGTGATCAGAACCAAGTGGGTATTCAAGAACAAGCGAGATAAAGCTTGTAACATAGTCAGAAATAAAATCAGACTTGTTGCCAAAGGATACGCACAGTGCAAAGGGATCGACTTCGATGATACTTTTGCCTTCGTAGCTAGACTGGAGGCTACATGGATTAAAAAAAGCTCCGCGAGCTTGGTATGAGACCTCTCCCAGTTCCAACTGAAAAATGGTTTCAGAAAGAAAAGGGAAGATCGACAGGACCTTGTTCCTACTTAAGGACGGAAAAGATACTCTACTGGTCTAGATCTACATCGTTGACATTATTTTTGGGTAAAAGAATTTGAGGTTTTGCGAGAAATTTGCCCAGCTGATCCAGAGTCATTTTAAAATGAGTATGATGGGCAAGATGGCGTACTTCTTAGGACTACAAGCTCACCAGTCCATGAAGCGATATTTATCAATCAGAAGAAGTACACCAGAGACCTGATCAACAAGTTTCTTCCACAAAAGACTAAGTCTATGAGGATTCTTATGAGCACGAGTGTGCAGATCACACTAGATGAAAATGGAGAGTCAGTCGATCCATTAGCTTACAAAGGAATCATAGGCTCACTTCTATACTTGACAGCAAGCCGACCTGATATCTCCTATGCCGTCGGAGTTTGTACAAGATTTCAAGCCAATAGAAGAAATCGCACATGGATGCTGCCAAGAGGATAATAAGATATCTGAAGTGTACAGAGTCACTTGGAATTTGATATCCTAGATGCGACGAGCTTGCGCTCAATGGATACTCAAATTCAGACTTTAGAGGTTGTCGTATTGATCGCAAGAGCACGAGTGGAACTTGTCAGTTTCTTGGACATAAGCTAATAAGCTGGTTCAGTATGAAACCACACTCGGTTACAACATTAAAAATAGAAGTTGAATACGTTGCTGCTTCTAGTTGTTGTGCACAAATTCTTTGGATAAAAAAGTATCTGCTGGATTATGATGTGGACTTAGGACGTGTTCCCATCTATAGCGACAATATGAGTGCAATATGCATTACGAAGAATCTAGTTCACCGTTCTAAAACTAAGCACATTGACATATGACATCATTTTATTCGTGATCATGTCGAAAAGAAGGATATAAGAATGGAGTACATCCATACTGACGATTTGCTCACATACATTTTTCACAAAGCCTCTTCCAGAAGCTCATTTTAAGGAGCGCTATATCAAACTTGAACTCATGGAGTTCGATGAGATCGAAGAAGGAAAAAATGAGTCCGAGGTCTCATTTATTATCATGGATTTCCAAATATGTGGAATAAAACTAAGTCCAAGCTCTTATTTTTTATCAAATTCGTATGTTGAGGCTGAGTCCAAGCTCTCAGTCCATCCTTCAATAGTTTTTCTCAAAGGATACATCAACAATTATTTGATTTCAACAAGTGGTTGAAAACGACGTGTAGTGGACTAAGATTGAGTACTAGCTCTCAGTCTTTTCAAGCCTGTTGACGATGGAGAGATGTGGATTAAAGTTGAGTAAGAACTCTCACTTTCTTTGATGAATTGAAGATTGAAGACCAAGCTGACGGAGATCCGTGCTGACAACCTTTTCATCTAATGTTATAAGTCTGGGCTGATTCAGAAAGTTTCCAAACATGTAAATCATGCTGATGACCTTATTTTAGGCGGGACGTTTGAACTCAAGTTTCGCTTATGCGACACACCACATTAATTGCAATATTTAATACACTAGGATCATGCGCAGGCAATCATACCATTAATCACCGCCTGCGGTCCAATAGCAGCATGCCATGTCAGCATATTCGGGGATCGAGATTGCAACCCACATTGGAACCCACGACCTTAGTCGTAGGAATAGGGCAGACTATCTAATTGCCTGAGTTCCCAGAAGTCAATTCGACTTTCCGACTTTTGATCTCAACCATCAATTTTGAAGCATACTGATTTTCTTCTCACTATAAATAGGGGTCCTTTTTCGACAAATGATCTATCTCTCAAGCTAACCCTTACCTTCCAATATTCATCACATTTGCAAATCTATTCCCTATCTCTTTCTTGTGATGAAAAAAAAAATGAAGCCACCCAAAATCATCAAAGTAACCACCTTTTTGGTTGTGGTCAAAGAGGGGCAAAAATAAGAACGGAGTAGAAGAAATAAGATAAGATAAGAAAAGAGTAGTTCGAAGGAGCAGTAAAAATTAGAAGAAAATCTAATTGGTCTCCTTCTACAAATCCATGAGGTGAATCTGCTCAAACTAACATGCCACCAAATGGGGCATGGAAAATAATGAGAGAGAAAAAGTAGGAGGGGGAATGAGAAAAAGCGTTGTGCCAATGGCTGCAGCACCTCCTTCCTACAAGAATTGCTGGAAGACGAAACATCTTAGAAAGTTGAAAGCTAGTCAGAATATCAAATTCACTTTATTCGATGTAGTACTGAGCTCGGATAATAGTAATGTTGGTCCCGGATTATCAGGGTATAACTTAGCAGCGGAAAATGTGGTTAATCGTTTCTTGCACTCTGCTGGTTACTCAGCTGACTGGGACCTTGTCAGCTGGTAAGTCAACTTGCACTCTGCGTACTCAGCTGACTGGCGACTGGGTCGTCAGCTGGTAGCTCAAGACTTGGAATATTTTAGGCCTTGTTTGCACAGTTATATCAGTTTTCAGATATACACCAGCACTTGGGTGCTGGGTTTTAAATCAGTATGAAATGCAGAAAGCTGATAAAAGATAAAGGATTTATAGTGGTTCGATCAACTGATCTACGTCCACTCTCCAGTCGTAGCACTGGAAATTTCACTAAGAGTAATCGGGTACAAGCGTCCTACGATCTATCTCTAGCTGGTGAATGCCTCGTCCACCAGTTCACTAGATCAACCGCTCCCGGCCTTGTCCTTCTTCAACTCTGATCAGCTGGTGGAGTGCGAGCACGTCACTTCAACCTCCACAGCTTCACTGGGTGTTTAGTTCTCCCAAGAACGTATCTTCTCAATACAGCAAAAGCCCGTAATAACTCAAGTGCTGGCTAGCACAAGAGCTGCTGTGAACTTCCTCGGAAGAGAAAGAACACCAAAGAGATCAGTAACTTACAAGCTGGAAGCTTGAAGTCTCGTGTTTGATAAATCAACACACGGATAGCCTTTAGAAAGGCCTCGAAAGTTGTATGCGCTTCTACTTGCTTGAGCGTAATGAATTTGCAGTCTTTCGGTAGGTGAAGAGTATTGAATGTCAGGAAGCAAGCAAGCGTCTTAAATGTTGGTGGTTCCGACCTATTTATAGACGCGGGATCCCATTCAAATCTTCTAGCCGTTTGGACACATCCGGAAAAGGTCTCTGTCCTCGCATGTCCTTCAGACTGCGGCAGGTAGGAATTTCCGGAAAGCGCCATGCTTTTGTCCGCTTTATCTGACATTGATCTCTTTATGTCAGAACGGCACTATTCGTCAATACGAGGAATCGGAACTGGTGTCTTGAACTGATAGACTTTAAGGTATCCTCCCTTAAAGTCATACTTTGTCAGTTTATTCCTCAGACGAATCTTCTTTTTGTCTCTAAGTCTCTGGGAGAGCGAATCTTGAATTCTGCTGGTAACATCCGACTGGCAGAACATACTGGTGATCTTGTGCTGGCAGTCTCTGCTGATGAAACTCCCATGACTGGTGACTTCACCGCTGGTGAACAGTGTCAGTGAGAACACCTATTCTGCTGGTAAGGTTTGTCAGCCGCCTGCTGATGAAAACCTTCCCAACTGGTGAACAGTAGCCAGTCGTGAGCTCTTTTCTCATGCTGATGAACAGTGTCAGCACGAGTCTTGTCAGTTCGCTTGCTGGTGAGACTTCTCTCAACTGGTAAGTACATCTCATGCTGGTGAACAGTAGCCAGCATGAGTCTTGATCAGCTGCGACTTACAACTCAAAAGACCTAAACAGGACTTTACATTTGAGACTAGAGCTATTCTAGAGACAAACTGACGCTGGTAGGACTTAGGATTTGATCCACCAAAACACCAAAAACTAGAATCTAAACAATTAGCTACTGGGGAAAGGAAACTTAGCCAAATTTCCCAACAATTTCCCCCTTTTTGGTGCGATCAAAGCCTAACCAGCGAGCACTCAGCTGATGAGGAAAGTTACAGAAGATTTCAGGGTTTTACAAATAAGCTTATCAGATCTAAACCCATGAAACTACTTCCTCACATCAGCTCTAACTAGAAATCTTCCCCCTCAAACCAGGAGAGATATTGCTCGTTTAAAATATGAAAGTTGAGATCAGAGCAAAAAGATTTAAAGTGTGTGATACGAGTGCTGGTGCTGATTACACTGGAAGTGTAAGTTCAGCTGGTAAGTAAATACTTAGACAATTTGTTGGACAATGAGGAATTGTCATCAACTTGTCAGTAATCAATCCATTTAATATGTTGCAGTTACAAGTACAGGATAGAAAACTGACTAGTCTAGAGATACAAATACTTACAACAAAATGAAGAAACAAGACTATGGCTGAGAAGATGATCCTGGTGATTGAGTTCTGCTTGTGAGCGATCTCAGGATCTCAGTGAGCGCTGCCATATCTTGTCTGCTCTTCTCCCTTTCCTCAGCAGCAATCCTCCTCTCCTCTTTAGCAAGACGAGCTCTCTCTGCCTCAGCACGTGCTCGCGTACTTTCCCCCTCTTGGATCCGCGCCAAAAAGGAGGACACTCCAGCGGTGACTGACTCCAACTGTTGTGTTATCTCGGTCTGGAAGGAGGAAAAACGTTGATCCAGCCTGGCATCAATTAAGGCAATGAGTTGCGCAGGAGGATGGATCTCGGAGATTGGCTGTGCTGATACTTTCAGGGAAGAGGAAGGCACATCAGGTGCGGAAGGAGCCATTGCTGGTTCAGATACAGCTGATTCTTCCATTGGGGCTGGCTCCTCCGCTGGCACTGCAGCTGCTGCTGGTTCCTCTGCTGGTACATCAGCTGCTGCTGACTCCTCTACTGGTACTTCGACTGCTGGCTCCACTACTGGCACTGCTGCTGGAGCTGGCTGGACTTGTTCAAAAACGGGTGGGGCTGTGAATTCCACCACTTGCCAGTCCATAGAATCAGGGACGAGATCGCTCGAGACAATAGGAACAGGAGGGACGGCAAGGGTCAGCCACCAACCACGAGAGGGATCCTCCTCCACAATGTGGTCTACCAGCAGAGCGCTGGCAGCCATGTCGAACAATATGGCATGGTAGGGAGGGATCCTCGGGAGGGTAACCAGCACTTTGAGGTGACGGAGTGCGTACGTCAGCTGGTACCCCCGACTGGTGACTCGAAACTGGAGGAAAGGTAACTTGACCTTTTTCAGTGGCGGGAGGCCGGAGCTTCCAGTCAGCTGCCTATACTCAGCGATTTTCAGCAAGCGGCGCTTGATCCTCCTTGTAGACAGCTGCTGGGGGCATTCAGGATCAGTGCCCATGAAGGCATGAGCCCACTCCTCCTCCGCTCTCCAGTAGCCAAGACCCAGCCTGGCATAGAGAACCGCCCGCTTCTCCACTGTCAGCAGGCGCTGGCATCTGTCAAAAATCCTCCACCTCCGGAACTCTAGACATAGTTCCGGATCCACCCTCTAGAGTCTTCGGTTGCTGGATATCATTTCGTCATTGACGGCATTCTCCACCTCCGCCGTGATGTTTTCAGCATACTCATAGAGAGTGGAATTGTAGTATTCCACTGGCTGCAGGGGCAGGCACCAGTCAAAGATTCTTGAGGCATATACCAACTGGTGGGGGAGTCCGCTGATGGGGATGATGTTGAATGCTGAAGGCTCAGGCACTCGTGAATTTAGAAACGCCATGTCCCCGCGGAGCTCCCACCGATGTACTCCTGTCACCAGCGACTGGAAGGTATCCTCATCAATCAGTTGATGCTCTTGGATGCAGAGCATGTAAGGTCGCCTGTCAGTACGTGCACGCCTAGCTGGTGATGTAGAGGATGCTGCTGGTCGCCCGGAAGTTGATGTCGAGGCATCTGTAGATCGGGGGCGACTGGCAGGACGACGAGCCTTATCATCAAGGTCTGGGAACAGATCCCTTGGCTCCATCCTCTGCACCATGGAGTAAGATACCACCTCCTCAGCTGGCTCCTGCTCTGGCTCCTCAGCCCTTGGCTCCTCTGCATCCTCGGATTCAGAACTGACATCCGAGAAGCTCGCCAGTTTTTTCGGGGTGGTCGCCCGCACTTCTTCTCCTCCACTAGCACCCCCTTGCGCGGCCAGTGGGTCTTCTTCACCTCCACCACCCCCTTGCGCGGGTGGAGGGACTTCAGCGACCTCCTCCTCCTCCTGGTACTTATCCACAAGGGATAGTACATCCTCTTCAGCGCCCATGACCATCAGGCGGGTAAAGGAGTCTTCTGATAAGATCTGGCCTGGAGCTGGTGCTGGTGGCCTTGCACTTGTAGTTGGGGCAACTTCCCATTTGCCTTTGGCCACCTGGTGCATCTGCTCCGCCAGTTGCGCCTGACGTCTGGCCTCATGCTCAGCCTGCACCTTTGCATAGGCTTCATCGCGGGCTGCCAGCTCAGCCTCTCTTCTTCGCTGGTCGGCCAAGGCCTTCAACCTTGCCTGGGCCTGTTTCTTCCTTATTATGGAGGCTTGTTGCTCCTTCTTCGCCTGCTCCACCAGCTTCTGAGCTCTGGTCTGGATTCGCTTCCTCTTGCGAGTCATCCTTTCGAGGGTCTCCTCCTCAGTCAGTCCTAAGACGGACTTCTTGACTGGGATGGAGATCTTCCCAGACTCAGGGTCATATGCAACAGCTGACGGTGGCTGCTGGTGCTGGGAAGTCTTAGGCTTCTTGTGGGATGGCTTCTTGGTGACTGGTACAAGTTGTACGTCCCGTGGGTGGATACCAGTCGCCTCAGCCACCGCGCCTTCCATGGTGTCGAAGAGAGACTCCGTCTCCAACTTCCTCTTCAACTCTGCCCTTGCCTCTGCTGTCAGCGGGAGAGCCACAGCTGGCACTTGCTCCCCCAGGTCTTCTGAGTCCTCCTCAGAAACGACCTCAGCAGGGTCCACTGCTGACTTCCCTTTCAGCCTGCGTGGCTTCTTGTAATCTGGGTGAGGCAGCTTCTCCTTCGTGGCTGGTATGAAGTCGGAACCAACCAGCTGTTCCCCCTGATCCACGCCATCACCCAATTCCATTTCCAGGATGTGGCTGATCCTCAGGCCGAATGAGACGGCGTGAGCGAACTTCCCTTCAGTTGGCACGGTGATGTTCCGCGCCACGTTCTCCAGCAACCGGCCAAAAAAGAATTCGGCCCAGTTGCCCTGAACTCCATCCACCAGGGCACACATCACCGAGAACTTCCGCAGGCTTAACTCGGCGTACGAGCCGACCTCACATTGTAGCATGCGAACTACAATGTCGCACACCATTTGCCAGTACTCCTCCATCTCGGACTTCTTCATGCCAGTCCGGAAGACGGTGACTTCTGCCTTCTTCCATTGCGCCCACCTCCTCCGGAATTCCACCGTATCATCCTGATGATACGTGGCCACTTCCTCTCCTTCATTCCTCAGTCCGAAGAGATCGGCGAGGTATTCCGCGGTGACGGTGATCAGGTGGCCAAAAACTGAAGTGGTGAACGACTTCCTGTCGTTAGCAATGACCGCCCTAGCATAGAACTCCGCAACCATATGAGGGTGGAAGGTCGTGGGCGTCGCTGTGAGGTACTGTCGGAGCTGTTCTCGGTCGACCATCTCCATCAGCTCCGGCCCATGATGCTTTAGGGCTAGCTTCGCGTTCAGAATCTTCTCCTTCTGAACCTGTGCAGTCCTAATCTGCGCGTTAGAGAGCTGTCGCCTGGTCGCCGGCCTGTTCAACTGAACCAAACGGGCAAACGGATAGGTATAATCGATATCTTCGATCTTCACTATGCCAGTATACGTAGGCATATGAGCTTCAACGACTGGTAGGTCTGGTGAACCAGACGAGGATGATGTAGATGTAGATGGAGGGTTATCAGCTGGATGTTGAGAAGATGATGCCATGACTTCAGAAAGATTCAAGATTCAGAAAATTTCAAGGGAAGATGAGAGAATTTTGAAAGATATTAGGGTTCTGAAAGTAGGGAAACATAAAGGTTAACCCGAAGGAAGTGATCGGGTATTTATACGAAGGGCCATGCAGGATCAGACGTCCAGGATCAATGCTCAGCAAGCGAGGATCGACGGTCATCAGCAGGCCCGGTTCCCTGTACGACGTGCGCGGTCGTGCTGACGTGGGCTACGCCGTGGAGCTGACGTGGCAAGCAGCGGCAACCAAGCGTCGGACTGCACAGACACTGTGCACATTAAATGTGGCATTAAATGCCGCATTAAATTCTGAGAGATGTACACGCTAGTCGGATTTGAACAATCCCGCCTTTTCTGCGATAGCTGGCATAACTGGTCATCAGTAGCATATGCCAGTTGAACACTTCCCCCTGTCAGCATGGCCTCCTTACCAGTTGACAACTGGTACTTACGACTGGCTCCCGAGTAATTGGATAAATTGAGAGCTGGGACTCAATTTCATCAGTCGTAGGAAATTCGCCAGTTGCCTGCTGACAACTTGCAAGATTAAGAAAATTGAGAGCTTGGACTCAATTTTATTCCGCATAATCTTCTCTTCAAGAAATCCACTTCTCATCATCACTTGGAATTGGGAGCTGGGACCCAATTCTATTTCAACTGATGGTTTATGCTGGCAAAATTAAAATGAGAGCTGGGACTCATTTCCTTAGACAATTAAGGGATAAGTTCCGCCAGTAGGAGCCATCGGTGATCTTGAGATACCACTAAAATAAAACAACTAAGAGCTTGGACTTAGTCGTAATCAGCGTCCTCCAGAAGATCAAGAACAGAATGAGAGCTGTGACTCATTCTTCCTCATCATTAGAGCACGCATCAATCTCCAAAAGACCGAGTTTGATGCACAGCTCCTTGAATCTTGCTTGTGGCAGAGGTTTAGTGAAGATGTCAGCCAGTTGATCTTCAGTTCTGATGTAGTCCACGCTGACATCCTTCTTTTCGACATGATCACGAATGAAGTGATGTCGAATATCTATGTGCTTGGTTCTGGAATGATGAACCGGATTCTTCGTGATGCACATAGCACTGTTGTTGTCGCAATAGATGGGAACACAGCCAGTGTCCACTTCATAATCCTCCAGTTGTTGCTTGATCCAGATAACTTGAGCACAGCAACTGGCAGAGGCAACATACTCAGCCTCAGTGGTAGAAGTAGCAACTGAGTGCTGCTTCTTGCTAAACCAGCTGATTAGCTTGTGTCCTAGAAACTGACACGTACCACTGGTACTCTTTCGATCTATACGGCATCCAGCAAAATCTGAATCTGAATATCCAATGAGTGTGAGCTCATCATTTTTGGGATACCATATTCCAAGAGATTCAGTCCCCTTCAGATATTTCACTATCCTCTTGGCAGCTTCCATGTGTGACCTTTTCGGATTGGCTTGAAATCTGGCACACACTCCGACTGAGTACGAAATGTCGGGTCTGCTGGCTGTGAGGTAGAGAAGTGATCCAATGATACCTCTGTAAATGGTAGGATCAACTGATTCACCTTGCTCATCAAGAAATATTTGACAACTGGTGCTCATAGGTATTTTGAGGGACTTTGTTTTCTCTGGGCAATACTTCTGAATTAACTCCTTCGTATACTTCCGCTGGCTGATAAAAATTCCATCAGCTGACTGCTGGACCTGGAGTCCGAGAAAGTATGTTAACTTGCCCATCATACTCATCTGAAATGATGTCTGCATCAGTTGAGAAAACTTCTCGCAGAGAGTTATATTTCTTGATCCGAATATGATGTCATCTACATAGATCTGCACCATTAGCATGTCACCACCATCCTTGAGAAGAAAGAAAGTCCTATCAATCTTCCCTTTCCGAAATCCATTGCTGGTGAGGAATTGTGACAGCGTTTCGTACCAAGCCCTTGGCGCCTGTTTCAATCCATACAGGGCCTTTCTCAGCTTGTACACCTTGGTGCCTATCTCAAAGCCTGGAGGTTGCTCGACATATACCTCCTCTTTTAGCTCGCCATTCAGGAAGGTGCTCTTCACGTCCATCTGGAACACCGTGAAGCCATGATACGCTGCATAAGCAAGGAAAAGACGTATCGCCTCCATTCTGGCAACTGGTGCGAAGGTCTCATCAAAATCGATCCCTTCACACTGCCTGTAGCCTTTGGCGACTAATCGAGCTTTGTTTCTGACTACAGTGCCAGTTTCATCTCGCTTGTTCTTGAAAACCCACTTGGTGCCAATCATTGACTGATGTGATGGTCTCTCCACCAAGTCCCAAACATTATTGCGAGTGAATTCAGCAAGCTCTTCTTGCGTGGCATTAATCCAATCAGCAGATTCGAGCGCCACTCCTATGGAAGTAGGTTCCATTTGAGAAATAAAACAACCTAGGAGCGCACTGCCGTGTCGAGTCTGGACAGAACCTTCCGGATCACCGAGAATAGCATCGGATGGGTGATCCCTCAGCCATTTGGGAGGACCAGCGACTGCTGGTGCCGGCTGTGAAATAGGTTCTTCTGTCCTGGCGACTGGTGCTTCCACATTTTCACCAGTCGGAGCTGGAACTGCAACTGGTGGTTGACCTTCACCAGTTGGAACTGGAATTGCAACTGGTGGTTGACCTTCACCAGTCGGAACTTCTTCATCAGCTCCACTATCTGACTGATTCCCTGAACCTTCACCAACGTTGTCAGTATCAGCTGGTACCTCCATTCCAGCTGGTTCATCGTTGTCTTCTGGCTCAAAGATTCCAGTCGGAATTCCCCCTTGATTTTTGCTAGATCCACTCAGGGAGATTGAGTGTAAGGTCTCAGCAAGGTCATTTGCATCACCGACCCTCCCGGTTTGCTGATGGGCAACCGAGGGAACTGGTTGAGAAGATGATCCATTCATAGGTCTAGTCGAACCAGTTGGTTGAGCATCGGAAGAATTCCTGCCCAACTGGTCGCTGACATCCTCGACCTCAGGAACATCTTCAGCCAGTTGGCATAAGATCCTGCGCACTAAAGTAGCTTCATCAAAAACAACATTGCATGTTATTTCCACAAGCTGGGTAGTCTTGTTAAATACTCTATAGCCCTTGTGAGAGGGATGTCCATATCCGACAAACACACCCTCATCAGCCTTAGGCGAGAAAGCATTTAACTTCGACTTCCCATTATTATGGATATAACATGGTGAACCGAATGCACGAAGATGAGCTATAGAAGGCTTACGACCAAAATACACTTCGTAGGGAGTTTTTTGGAGTCTGTCGTTGATCCCGCTTCTATTCTGAGTGTAGCAGGCAGTCACCAAAGCTTCTCCCCAGAAACTCTGTCCCAAGCCGGACTCAGCCAGCATGGACCGGACCGCTTCTTTCAGCGTCCTGTTCCTACGTTCTGCCAGTCCATTCTGCTGCGGTTGCCTTGGAGTAGATCTCTCATGTTTGATCCCGGCCTCCGCGCAAAAATCCATCAGCAGACTGTTGCAGAATTCTGTCCCATTGTCTGATCGAATTCGCTTTACCACAGCTTCTCTCTGTTTCTGAGCTTGGATGATCAACTCTGGAAGAATGATCTTCACCTCATCCTTGGTTCTGAGAAGCTTTACCCAAGTATAGCGCGAGTAGTCATCGACTACCACCAGCGAATATCGTCTTCCTCCAATGGTTTGCGGTGTTACTGGTCCAAACAGTTCCATGTGTAACAACTCGAGTACCTGACTGGTACTGGGACAGACTGGCGACTGGTTCTTGAAGGACTTCCTAGTTTGTTTGCCTTGCTGGCAAGCTTTGCAAATTCCTTCCTTCTTGAACCCGCCCTTGGGAAGACCATCTACAAGATCATGCTTGGTTAGATAATTAATAGTTTTGAAATTCAGATGACTTAACCTTTTGTGCCACAGCCAGTTAGTTTCCATGGAACTGGTGGCTACAAAGCATGTATCAGTCTTCCTGCTTTGCCAGTCAACAACATAGAGACCTCCTTTCCTGACACCTTTCAGCTTGGTCTCGCCAGACTCTTCATTCTTGATCTGGCACCCTGATTTGTCAAACACAATGGTATAACCATTGTCGCACAGCTGACTGATGCTCAGGAGGTTGTGCTTCAGATTGGTGACAAGGGATATATTCACAATTCTGACATCATCCTTCTCGATGCAGCCCTTGATAATAACTCTGCCCTTGGAGTTATCACCAAAAATAACTGGAGGTCCTCTGACCTTGGTGAGCTCAGAAAATAGGAACTCCTCACCAGTCATATGAGCCGAGCAACCACTATCTATGATCCACTCGCTCGATCTCTGAAGCTGTGTTGCATGATCCTGTTCCTGCAAGAAAATGAAATTATTTAGGTCTCCGATCATCAGCGGGTCCTGCAGGGTTAGATCTCTGGATCATTCCTTTTGGAATCCAGACTTGCGAAATCTTCAGCTCGGTGTTACCCTTGCTGACATCACTTGTGGCCTTTCCCTTCCTTTTAAAATAATGCATGGATTTGTTTTTGGAAGGTGTGGCTGTGTGTGCGGTTCCTCTGGAAGTATTCTTCCTCCGAGGGTGTCGGAAATTTCTTTCCGACCGCTTGTGTTGCCTTGGTGGTCTCTGGAATTGTGGACCACGATGATTAGCCTTCCCAGCCCTTGAGAAAAGGTTTTGATTGGGCTCAGGCCTCTGATAGGTGTTCCTCCTATCGGGAAATATCCTTCTCTCAGTATTCCGCTGAGATTTGGATCCCTTGTAAGCATGCTGGCAACTGGCATACTTGTAAGGTTGGGCGTGGAATCTCTGGACAGCTGGTGCTGGCTGTCGGATTCCACTGGCAGCTGACGCTGACTTCCTTGCCTTAGAATATTTCGGCTTAGTCTGCGTCTTCGGGTATGCTGGCGTCCTGTCAGCAGAGGATCTTGCCAGTTCAGGATTTTGTCGTGATGACTCACCTATGTATTTGGACTTATGGTTCCTATGCTGATCAGCCATTCGGGACTGACTGGTATTACCAGCTGGTGCTGATGCATTTACCAGTTTGCCCTTACCCTTATGAGCTGAGAGTTCGGGTTGGTTTTTGCTCAAATCCTTTGTAAATCCCAACCCGGACTTATCAGAAGGCTTTCTCCAATAACTTAGAGCTGCTTCCAAGTCTTTTGAGCCTTTATTTAGAAAATTTATTCTATTTTCTTGCTCCATAACGAGATTGTGAAAATTATCTCGCTCAGTTTTTGTAATTTGAAAATTTTGGAGCAACTCAAAGTGAGTCTTTTTCAAAGTGGCTAGCTCTTCACTGACTGACCTCGATTTTTCAATCTCCTTGGTCAAAATAGAAACTTGATCTTTCAGCGAAGTATTTTCGCAAGCCAAGACATTCTTTATTTCATAAAATTTTAAAAATTCTTTTTGAAGAATGTCTATAGTGACAGCTTCTGAGTCGGAGCAACGCGACTCAGAATCGTCTAAACTGATAGAAGGCATGATATGCATTGGGGAAGCTGATGATTGTACCTAATCATCAGCTGCAAGTGCCTCTTCACTGTCAGCACTTCCTTCAGCTGATTCTTCTCCGAAGGCTGCCATAAGTGCCAGTAGAGCTTCCTCTTCTGACTCTTCGTCTGACTCATACTCCCCATCATCATGGTCGGGTATGTCAGGCACTTCAGTCCTGGTCAGCATAGCCTTGGCAACGGCCTTGGAGGCGCGCTCTTCAAAGAGCTTCTTTAGCCTTTCCCGCTCATTTTTGTCCACCTGTGGACATTCAAACTTTAAATGATCAGGGGATTGGCACTGGTAGCAAGCACGGGGAGCTCTCTTGACGAATTTTCCGTCAGTTGAGCTCAGAGATACTCCCTGCTTTGACTTGGCTTTCTCCAGAAGGACAGCCAGTCGTTTCATCTGTTGCTCAAGTTCTGCGATAGAGCTCTCGCCTCCTTTGGAATGAGATCCTGATGCGGACTGGATCTCCTTCGGCTGGTTGTGCTGGGCAGCAGATCTGTCAGCATGGAAGGGCTTCTTGGTCTTCCATTTGAAGTCCTTCTTGACGAAATAAGCTTCGTCTTGAGCTTTAACGCTGGGGGATCCCATGTTCCTGATGGCCTCATTCTTGTTCACCATCTGGATATCCCACTCGTGTGCCTGCAACTGAGCAAATAACTCCTTGGGAGTTATCTTGGATAAGTCCTTCTCCTTGAGAGCTGTCGTCTTCACGAACCAGTCCTCCTTGGGCATCTTGGACAAGATCTTGGCATTAAGATCTTCATTTGAGCACTGCCTGTCCAGGGACTTTAGCTCGCTGACGATGGCGTTGAATCTCGCCTCCATCTCCTTGATGGTTTCTCCAGGCAGCATCTGGAAGGACTCATACTTGTCCACCGCAACCTGCAATTTGTTGCGTTTCATTTGATCAGTTTCTTGACATAGACTATCAAGATAATCCCATACTCCCTTGGCATTGTTAAACTGGAGTGCATCCTCCATCAGTGACTCTGGAAGACATGCCAGGATCAACTCATGAGCAATGGAATCCAACTGATTCCGCTTCCTGTCCTCAGCATTCCATTCGTCTTGGGGCTTTGGGATCACAGCAGCTGGACGATCTCCTAGCTGGTGCTGAATCTTGGTGATCTCAATCGGCCCTGTTTCTAGCACATCTTTCATCTCAGAATGGATGCTCTTTAGAGAGATAAGAGTTCTCTTTCGCCATGTTGTGTGCTTCTCCGGTTTGTAGTCAAGTAGCTTCGGAATATTCATCTTGATGTACCTGAGCTAATCAAACAGACAAACAACAAGAGCGCAACGAAACGCGGATCACGGTCCTAAGCGACTCAGATACGAACGGTCTATAAGAACCGTCCGCTCTGATACCACTTGTTGGTCCCGGATTATCAGGGTATAACTTAGCAGCGGAAAATGTGGTTAATCGTTTCTTGCACTCTGCTGGTTACTCAGCTGACTGGGACCTTGTCAGCTGGTAAGTCAACTTGCACTCTGCGTACTCAGCTGACTGGCGACTGG
>JAPKLW010000605.1:11879-28280 GCA_026898455.1 Plectranthus barbatus
AATTACCTATCTCCGCTCGGTCTCAAGATAAATTAACTAACTCCAAAAATCTACAGATTTATTCCAATAATTAATCTCCTTCAGTTACGACAAGAAATCAAATTGTATTGTGAAAATCTTTTTCGATTGAAAACTATCACTGTTACGTCTCAAGTAATCAACTAGATAATCCTAAGATGTGGCCAACAAATTAAGATTATGAATAAGCACAGATTTCACAAACTACGAAGGGAAAGGGAAAATAATTCAATTAATCACAACATGTATACATTGATAGTTCGAAACCCTAGAATCTGAGAAAGGATTTAGTTACACATATTCACGGTAATATTCATCATAGAAAAATAAAACCTGAATTGCATAAAAACTGGAATCCGGAAATCTTCCCGCAGGAACTTGTCTTCAAACATAAAACTCTAAAAACTCTTGGAATCTCTCAAAATCTGTAATCTAGAATGAAGCATACTTAAAAATCGAAATTACAAGGATATATATAGAGGTGGAGGTGTATCATATCAAATCTAGGGTTAGATATGCATTAATCTCCAAATCAGATCCGGATTAGATTTCCCGCATGCGCGTCGACCGTGGCAATCTGGCGTCGATCGCTGGGCTTGGAATCTCCTCGTCGATCGACGAGCAATGGCAGTGATCGATGCGGCCTTTACTTCCGTCGATCTCCTTTTCCCTTCGTCGAGCAATGTGCCTCGTCTGCGCGGTCTCACGGTTTTGGCCATAACTTCCTCTTCCGAACTCCGATTGACCCGATTCTAGTTGCGTTGGAGAGCTAACTCAAAGAATCATCCATTGCCATGCACCAATAGCTTGAATTCCTCTTGTGGAAGAAATCCTCATTGCTACTCTTACATGTCACTGCTTTCGGAACGGTTTTCTCGTGAGTTTAGGCCTAAAAACTTGTATAAACATCAAAACACACCTAAAACCACCTTATATTGACATCATGCATAAAATATATATATAAACTCAATAAAACTACATAAAATAATATAAAATAATATAGATAAGTGAGTGAAATAACGAGCTTATCATCCACCGACGCGGAATTTTGCATCAACTGACTATAGGAAAATCTTGTGTTTCTAGAAGGCTGACACGTATTCTGGGCGAGATTTGGTGGAAATAAAAGATATACAAAAACTTGGAAGCCTTGAAATCTAAAAAAGGAAGATATGTATAAAATAGGATATTTGGATTGAGATTTATATCAAATCTAATCCTATTCCTTGTATATAATACCCACATAAATGCTATAAATACCCCTCTAAATTAGTTTATTCAATGGACCTTAGTCCCTTAATCTTTCTCCACCCCAATTTCTGCAGTGTTTTTACCTTTTATTTTAGTACATTCATTTATGCACTTTTGAATTCCTATTTTATTTATGCAATTTATTTTTTAATTATGTCTTTTTATTTTATTATGTCAACTTAATTTTCCTAGAAGATTTTAGGGTTTGTACAACTGTTCTTGTTGTATGTTTAGGTTTTATTATTTGATTCATTGCTGATAGTTCATACTTCCTATTTCATTTCATAATTCTAGTTTAAACGAAGGACCAAGAGGTGAATATTGATAGTGGAATTAAGAATGCATGAGGCAATCTTTATTGTGCGACCAAAAAGTATTAGATTGCAGGGATTTAAATCTGTTGATCTGATGAGATCGATTAATAGGTGTTCTTGACACCGAGGGTAGATACTCACTTAATATTAACATAGTTATTATTTTCCCAACCAAATAAATAGTTACACTTTTATGATATTTCACTGGTTGCATGAATCTTGCTTAGTAATTAATTGCATGTTATTCAAGATAGAAGTTCAACCCTAGAATCTGTATTTTCTCTTATATATTTTAAATCCTTATTTTAATTTATTTTCCTAGTAAAAAAATCAAATCTCTTTTCGGGTTTCTCAAACAATGATTCGAAAACTATTTTTTATTACATAAGTTTATCTCCCTACATCATTCTCTATGGGTTCGACATTGATAAGCTCATTATTTTACTCGCTTATCTATATTATTTAATACTATTTTATGTAGTTTTATTGATTTTATACATATATATTATGCATGAGTCTATATTGGGTGATATTATGCGTACTTTGGTGTGTTTCTACAGGTTATAGGCCAAATTCACTTGAAAACCGTTCCGAAAGCAGTGACGTGTAAGAGTAGCAGTAAATAGTTCTTCCACAAGGGGAATTCGGGCTATTGGCACATGGAAATGGATGAAGCTTTGAGTTATCTCTCCAACGCAACTGGAATCGGGTCAATCGGAGTTTGGGAGAGGAAGTTATGGCCAAAGCCGTAAGACCACGCAGAAGGGGCGAGATAAGACCACATCGATCGACGTAGATCCACATCGATCGATGCCGAAGGGAGAGCCAAGTCGATCGACGCCAATCCACAACAATCGACGCGAGTTTGCTGGCGCGGGAATTTGATGAAAATCGGATTTATTCATATCTTTAGCCCTAGATTTGATAGGATACACATCCACCTCTATAAATAACCTACTAAATTCGACTTTTTAGGAGATCTATCATATTTTTCATTCTACAATTTAGTTTTTAGAGTTTCGAGAGTTGGGAAACACGAAACCCTTTTATTTTCTTGTAATTTCTTTACTTTTATGCAATTTAATATGTTTTCTTTTGGGTTTCTATTTGCGATGAGTAGCTAGAAACCCTAGCGGGTTCTAGGGTTTGATATTATTATGGATGCATGTTAGGATTAATTAATTAGGTTCATGATACCTGTGTTTATTTTATAATTCTAATTTAATTCAAGGACCGAGAGGTGACGATTAATTTAGATGTCTAGCTATTGATAGAAGGACCGAGAGGTGAATATTGATAGTGGGATTAGGAATGCATGATACACTATATACTGTCCAATGAGATGTATTAGACTGTAGGAATTGAACTGATTTGCTTATCAGAATGCCTGATACACTATACACTATGAAGCAGAATGGAGTAACCCAAGATGTAATCAGAATGAGATTGTTCTCGTTCTCACTCAGAGACGAGGCACGATCTTGGTTTGCTGGACTAGATAAGAGTCAAATCGGGACATGGGAGGAACTTCAAGCAGAGTTCCTTACCAACTACTTCCCACTGAGCCTACTGCTGAAGAGGAAAGCTGCCATTACTACTTTCAAGCAGATGTATGATGAGTCACTCTACAAGGCCCGAAAGAGATACAAAAAGCTTCTACGACTCTGTCCTGGACATGGCATCGATCTAGAGATGCAACTGTGCCATTTCTATGAGGGTTTGAATCCTCACATGAAGGAGTTGGTTGATGCATCTGATGGTGGGATACTGATGAAGAAGAGTGGTGCAGAGAGCATGAGGTTGCTAGCAGACATGGCGTTGAATAGTGGTGCAGAGAACTGAGAGACAAATTCCAGTCAAAGCTGTGGAAGCCAAGCTAGAAATTGATGTAGTTGCTTAGGTGAAAAAGCTCCGGGAGGAGATTGAAAAATTTGGCACAATACAAGTTGCAGCTGTTGCAGAGCCAAGCATGGCTATTATTCCGGTGGAGGCCGACTACATCAATCGGGATGCAAACAATTCGTCTGGAACTACCGGGATGGAGGTGAACTTCATTTGAGGTGGTTATCACAATAACTACCGAGGCAATCAAGGGTATCATTACAACCATGGGCGATCTCACCCTGGTTTTTCTTATTCAAACCCTTCTGCTACAGAACACCCTCCGCCTGGTTTTGATGTAGGTACAGGAGGAGAGATTGTGGAAAGGAAGAAGTCTGTGCTGGAGGAGACGCTCGAGAAATTTATCAAGAGCTCCGACAATTGGTTTGGGAAAGTAGAAACCGAAGTGAAGGGGATGGCCAACCACATGCAGCTGATGACGAAACACCTTCAGATGATGGACACGGAATTGAGCCAGATTGCCACCACACTCAGCAACCAACACAAGCCTGGACAACTTCCGAGCACAACGGAGGTGAACCCAGGGGGTCAAAAGGACTTCAAGGCCATCACTCTGAGGTCCGGGACAAGCTTCAAGAATCCCGAGATAGTTGTGAACGAGTCTGGAGGCGAAAAGGAGCAAAACTACGAAGGGGATGAATCCACGTCGATCGACGGACCTGCCGCGTTGATTGACGGACCTGCCGCATCAATCGACGCAGAAGATAGAGCCACGTCGATCGATGCCACCCTGCGTCGATCGACGCCGAAGCCCATTCCAGGAACAAAGCTCAAGCATTCTGAAGATCAACCCCCTCCTATGTCATTCCCACATCGGTTTGCGAAGCAGAAAGAGGACGAGAAGTTCTCCAGATTTGTGGAGAATCTGAAGAAGGTCAGCATCAACATCCCGCTGATCGAAGCACTGAAAGAGATTTCGTGGTACATGAAATACCTCCGGAAATTGATGAGTGAAATGAAGAAATTTGTGGAGAACAAGACGATGAAGTTCCACGAGCAGTGTAGCCTGCTACTTCAAAAGCAGGTGCCCATCAAGAGAAGCGATATTGGATGCTTCTCTATTCCGGTTGAGATTGGGAGACACACGTTCCAAAGAGTACTATGTGATACAGGGGCTAGTATCAACCTGATGTCATACTCCATCTACAAGTCTCTCAACATTGGAGAGATGAGGCCCACGATGATCACCCTTCAGATGGCGGACCGATCTGTGTCCCGCCCGAAAGGTATACTTGAGGATGTGCTCATTTGCGTGGGCCATCTCATTTTTCCTGCAGATTTTGTGGTGTACGAGATGAAGGAGGACGAGAACATGCCCATGATCATTGGGCATGAGTTTCTTGACACTAGCACCACTCTCAATGACTATCAAGGCGGCGAGATCACACTTCGAGCAAATGACGAGAAGATCACCTTTGTGATCGACAAGAGCAAGAAGAAAGAGGAGTGCAATCGAATCTCCACTACTGAAGAAGGAGATGAATCTGAAGAGGATGAAGCAGCTGTCATTGAGTGGGAGAGAGGAAACGAATGGGTGAAAGTGTCAACTACGCCACCTTTTTCTGCGATCACCACCATTGTCAAAGACCGGAAGGTTTACATAGTGGATGCAAAAGGCCGGCGAGTCTCGACCTAACCTCCCTGGCAGTGATTTGAGGTATTGTCGAGCTGTGACATTAAATCAAGCACTTGTTGGGAGGTAACCCATCCTCTTACGTGTTTTCTTTTCAATTTTCATTTTATTTATTTATTTATTTCGAATTTCTTTTTTTTTACATTAACAGTTATTTTGCAGTTTAATTAAAAAAAATGGAGTACAGCTTTGCGTCGATTGACGCAGCCTGGCGTCGATCGATGCCGAGCAGCCGACTGACGGGATACACTTGATTCGAGGAGAGGGTCGCGAGAAGGCTTCACATCAATCGACGCCATCCGGTATCGATTGATGAGAAGTGCTAACAGCAATTATTTCACGTCGTGCGATGTTCGAAGACTATGGAGGGATAAAAAGTTGATGTCTGAGATCAACTACCAGGTATGGTTCCCTCTTTTGTCTGATTTTCAAAATTATTCCACTCTTCGAGTTGGAAATAAGTTTGGGGGGATGTGGACAAGAGATGGAATTTCTATCTTTTATTTATTCTGCTTTCCGCCTTAAATTTTTTTTTAAGTTTTATTCTATTTTGTGGGGAAAATTTTTGAGTTTTGAAATAACCCGAATGAGATTGTGAGATTAGAATCGGTTGATGGTTGAGTTTGAATTGATTGTGATTGTGGTTAGATGCTTATGAATGTAGAATACCGCATGATAGGATTGATTTGACACTTATGTATACATGCTGATTGAGCTTATTTGAAATTGACGGTGGAAGAAAATTTTAAACCCTTGTGTGAGATTTTGAGCCGTAATTCGTTTGATGTGAGATTCACATGTGTGTTTTGATTTCTCTAGAACTTGCCTATTTTCTGTGTTGAGACTGCATAGTGTGCACAAGTTTAGAAGATGATCTTAGGCCATCTTTGTTAACCCAATGTCCTAAACACTGTCCCTTCACATTAAATTTTTCCTAGTTAGCCACTTTCGAGCCTATACAAAAAATTTGCTTTCCTTGTCTATGAGATTAAGAAGAAGTATTAGTTTCGCTCATGTATTGAGTTGTGGTATATGGGGTGGAATGATTGTGAGATGGAGATAAGAAAATATAAATTAGTGGTGAAAGATGTATGAAAAAGAAGCTCAAAGAAATAATTAGAATTCTCATAAGCTCTCTGAAAAGATAAGAATACAAAAATTATGTAAAGAGCATAAGAGATTCAAATTGAGCTAGAAAAAAAAGTTGTGTATTTGTTGATATATTTGAGGAGATGAGGTGGATGATTATCTAGAGTGGTTGTAGTTTGTTGAGTTGGCCACTTAATGGATTCTAGTCACTTGACCATATTTCCCTACCTTATTAGAAAAAGCCTACATTACAACCTATTGAAAGTCCTTTTGATTCTAGACTTGTGTGGACATTCTAGCAGTGGAGATATTAGAAAATTTGCAAGCCTATGATAGAAATTTCATCATACATGTTGTTGAGTGCTTTCATCAATACCTTAATCACTTGAGAGCTGAGCGATACACTTCTTGTAAGTTCTTCCACTGTTGATGAATTTTCTTTCTCTTTCAAATTGCTTGTGTGTAGTGGATTTTTTATTCTTGATCGTGATGAATCTTTTGAGGCATTGCACTTTAATCGCATGATCTTTTGATTTCTTTCTTGCATATCGATTGAGGACAATCAAACGTTCAAGTTTGGGAGGTTTGATAAGCTCATTACTTTACTCGCTTATCTATATTATTTTCTACTATTTTATGTAGTTTTATTGAGTTTATATATATATATTTTTATGCATGAGTCTATATTGGGTGGTATTAGGCGTAATTTGGTGTGTTTCTACAAGTTATAGGCCAAATTCACTTGAAAACCGTTCCAAAAGCAGTGACGTGTAAGAGTAGCAGTGAAGAGTTCTTTCAAAAGGGGAATTTGGGCTATTGGCGCATGGCAATTGATGTAGCTTTGACTTAGCTCTCCAACGCAACTAGAATCAGGTCAATCAGAGCTCGAGAGAGGAAGTTATGGCCAAAACCGTGAGTACGCGCAGAAGGGGCGAGATAGGACCAAATCGATCGACGTATATCCACTTCGATCAACACCGAAGGGAGAGCCAAGTCGATCGATGCCAATCCACAACGATCGACGCGAGTCTACTAGCGCGGGAATTTGATGAAAATCAGATTTATTCATATCTTTAGCCCTAGATTTGATAGGATACACATCCACCTCTATAAATAACCTACTAAATTTGACTTTTTAGGAGATCTATCATATTTTTAATTCTACAATTTAGTTTTTAGAGTTTTGAGAGTTGGGAAGCATGAAACCCTTTTATTCTCTTGTAAGTTCTTTACTTTTATGCAATTTAATATGTTTTCTTTTGGATTTCTATATGCGATCAGTGCCTAGAAACCCTAGCTGGTTCTAGTGTTTGATATTATTATGGATGCATGTTAGGATTAATTAATTAGGTTCATGATACCTGTGTTTATTTTATAATTCTAATTTAATTCAAAGACCGAGAGGTGATGATTAATTTAGATATCTAACTATTGATAGAAGGACCGAGAGGTGAATATTGATAGTGGGATTAGGAATGCATGATACACACTATACTGTCCAATGAGATGTATTAGACTGTAGGAATTGAACTGATTTGCTTATGAGATTGACTAATTTGGTGTTCTTCAGACCGAGCGGAGATAGTCACTAATTAGTAATCTAGGTTATATTTGTCCAACCAAGGAAATATAACATTATTGCAGTATTCCACCTTTTAAATTAATTGGTTCTACATGTCATCCATAATAAGAATTCTTCCCTAGAATCTATGTTCCTTTAAATTTGCTTTCAAAACCTCTTTAATTTTTAGCATTGTCATCTTTATTTTCCAAATAAAACCCTGATTTTGAATCACTCAAACAATGAATCTTAGGATCATAATTAGTACATAGGATAGTTTCGTTATACAATTCCCCTGGATTCGATAACCTTAGGGTTCCTTATAAATTTATTAGTCACTGTTGCTATAATTAATCTGTAGATTTTACAGTGATCAGACATCTGACTTATCAATCTATTAAGTATTAGATAGAGTTTGATCCTATTATTTGTTTGCTTTGTGGATTTCTGGATTAGGGTTTTATTTACTCAAACAATGAACGAGGAACTATGACTAGTACATAGGATAATCTCATTATTCTTTTCCTTATGAGTTTGTCAACTTGTGGTTATATAAATTTATTTTCCCACTGTATTATAATTAATCTGTTAGAAATATCAAAATCAACGCCACAATGTGCGTTGTCGTGATTTTGCATCAAGTTCTTTATGTGTTCTTTATTCTTTGTGTTCATCGTCATGTTCTTTGTTCTTTCTTATATTTTCATATATTTTACATCAAAAAAAAAATATGATTCTATTCAATTACATTCGATTTCTAAAATCCAACAACGGATTTTCTCCTGGTGATAAGTGAAACCATTGAAAATAAACCATCGCAAATTCAAACAAAAAACTCAGAAACCACAAGGAACAAAAACATCCATTGAACTTAAGTTAAACCCTAAACTCTAAACCCTAATGGGCTTGAGCTTTTCACAGGCTAGACCAAAGACCAGAATGAAAATAACAAAGAATTCCTCTAAATTAATTCATTCTCATTTTCAACCCATAATATAATTAATTAATTAATAATAATTCATGCCACGAGAGAATCGATACCTACATATCCCTTTGTTACCATGTTATAAAGAACGGGTTGCACAGATTCGGATATATCCCCATATTTTTTAAGGTTACAAGCATGCATTAATTAATTTTACCTTTGAAAAGCTCCAAAATTTATAAATATCTTTTATTCCTAAGTTACACCGCTCAAACATTATTATTTATGCTTCAACATAATCAGCCGCAGGACTTCAGCGTAATGAACCTTCTAAACTACTTAGGGAATGTCACTATACTATACTGAATATGGTTACCTAATTCAAGTAACAAACAGTCATATACAAATTGTTATCACCTAAGATGTAGATGTACAAGTACATGTAAGACTCTCTATCATATCACCTCATAGTGACAATAAATTTGTATACACTTCTGGATCTTTATTAGGATTTAATAAAAGAATCGATCAAGCCATCAAGATCATGATTCTTTTAATGTCAAATAAAAGAATCGATCTTCGTTAAGTACTATAAATAAATATCAAACTTAATAGCAAATCTAGCAGCCAAGATAAGCCACTTAGTACTCAATATGCTTGAGCTTATACCAACAGTTTGTCCTAGAAATGTCTCATTTGTGTTAACTTTTTATATTTAGCTAGATCAAGTAGTCCATACAATCTTCTGTGATCTCTTACACACCGTATGATCTCCCTATCATTGAGATAAGAGGATATCATTGTCCACTTTGTATGTTTGTTAATCAGATAAGAGAATTGTATCATTGTATACAAGATATAAATGATCACCTGTATATCAAACGAAACTATTTAACGATATACCAATCATGATATTTTAGAATATACAAAATCTAACATAAAGTAAATAGAATAAATAATAAGATAAGAAGAATTACCAAACTTCATATTAATTCTTGAGGAAGATGAATCTTCAAGGTAATACAAAAGTCTAATGTTTCACAAAAGATCCTAACTTAAAACATAAAATAAAACCTAATATCCAATATAATTTGCAAATTGTGTTTTTGGTTATTTATTCTAAGTCTTATTTATCATACTTGGCATCTACTCATTCCACGCAGGGAATCTATCTTTATCCTAGTTGATCTGCTCCTTCCGTAATTGATACATTTCTTCTTTAGCCAACACAATCTCCCAGACCTAGCCTTAAATTGAGATCCAAATCCGCCAACTTAATCCTCTTTGCAAAAACAACACTTTCCATTTCGAGTCTTCATATTAATTTTCCCCATACAAGGAGGTGCCTTCCATTGCATCTTGATATGATGATTCCTTCCGGTCTCAGAGTAGCTCTGTGTGACAATCCCCCTTTAAAAGTCCCAAATGGGGTCAAATATACAGTCGTGTCAATGGCCCATCGTGTTATGCCTTAGTCTGTAGGATTTGTGTCTACAATAGACAACATGATGAGTCATAACTTTAAGTTACCCTTCCAATTATCTATTTTAAGATATCAAAAATAAATTTAGATAAAATAAACCTGGCGAACCTATGCATGCTCCTACAAAATTAATTGCAATAGATGGATTTTGGAATACCTCAACGCCTGCGGATTAAATAATGGCGGTTGACTCAGTTGATTTGTGTCCCTACAGATCTGATCTTCAGATCTATTACCTTGCTCCTCGGAAATCTGGTGAGGATGCGCTATCAGGTTGAATCAGAAGACAGGAGAAGTTGATCACTTTCTCCCTTATGATAACCGCCATCCTCTCTCTCTGTTCCCTCAATTATTATGTACTGAATATTGCATAATGAATTATTGTATATAAAGATCTGATAAAGAAAAATGTTTATATACTTTTAGGGCTTGTAAACCCTAATACTAATGGGTTCCGAGCAGTTTGAGGGATAGACCATGGATCAAATACAATTAATAAAGTGGTAACTCCTTATTAATTAATTCTTCCATGTTCAACCAAGAACATAATTAATTATTAAAACATTAATTTACCTTCACCACGGAAACATTGCCGACTCACCACTTTATTACCACGTAGTTAGGAGCGGGTTGCATTAAACTTGAATGATCCTAATCAAGGCTCCGGAAATTCATTAATTAATTTTGATTAAGACAATCAACCATAATTAATTAATCTCTTATTTCCTGAGTAGCACCATTCACTCCTTTTCATTTGTGCCTGAATTAATAATTCAACCTGCAGGGTTTAGCATGATGAACCTTTTGAGATCCTCAAGGAATGTCCCCATGCTAAAACAGATATGATTACCTACATGTCCAGTCTAAGCAGACCACCCACAAACCGCCATACCCAAGATGTAGATATAAGAGTACATGAAAGACTCGCCAACCTAGCAAATCAAAGTGTGGTCAACTTGTGTATGCCCCTTAGCCTTCCATTAGGTTTAAGATCATAACAAGTATGTTGAGATTTGCCTCATTCATATGTCAATGAGAATGACACATCTCACTGTTGATCCAATCAATACATAAAGATGTACTGACACACCAGGTCTCTAGGATAAACTAATTTATAAACTGATTTGTCGCAGGCTAAACTAACAGTCTATCAAAGAACAGTCTCACTCGTGATACTATTTATATCTCGCTAGGTCAAACAATTCATATGATCCTCTGTCATCTCCAACACACCATATAATCATCCAGATAGGTGAGATGATAGGATATTATAGTTTGTATCGTATGTTTCTTATATCAGATAGCGACTATGTTTATGTAACACATTTATGAAGGGCATTACCTCAAACAAACACACTTAATCATAAATGCTTTTAGTGTACAGTCCCAATATCAATGGCTACATTTACGAACCTCTCACACTTCATCTATAAATAGACGAAGTGTCCACATAAAAGAGGTTACTAAAACACCATGTAGGGTTTTTGCGTGAACCGAATCACCAAAACCAAACTGAACCGGATCGATCTATGGATATTGCTCATAATTCAAATTCTCAAAACCCTAGCATGCTCCTATGAATTTAATACGAAGAATTGTGAATTTAGGGTTTACCGTAACTCCGTCGAGTCTGAACCAATCTTTCGCGTTTGAATTCCAAATCCAATTCAACCACGCGATCCGATTTAATCTGCGGAAACAGAAATTAAAGATCTAACTTCTAGATTAAATTCGAAAAATAAAGAGAGAAGAGAAGAGAAATCTGTTCTCCATATCAGATCTTCAGGGCTGTGTCCCAATGCTGTTCAGATCTACTACTGGTGAGGACTCCGTAGATCTATATTCTGAGTAGGACCAGAATCGAAATTCTCCTCCTTTGAACTCCCAAAATCGGCGCCCACACACTCTCTCTCTAGGGTTTGTGTTTCAACTGTGTTATGACTTATGAGAGAGAGCTGTCTATTTATAGACCTAGGGTTGGAAGCCCTAATGCGCCATTTTGGGCTCAATTCAGCATATTTAATTGGGCCAGTCCAGGGACCTAATGCAAATAATAAAGTTGGCCTATAAATTAATTAATTCCCATGTCCACAACCCAGGACACAATTAATTAATTAATATTAATTCTTTTTCACCACAGAATTAATACTGACCTACCCCTTTATTACCACGTTATGAAAATGGGTTGCATTAATTGAGAATCCCCATATTTAAGGTTACCGGACATCCATTAATTAATCAGAGCGTCTGACAAGCTCTAACTACAATTAATTAATATCTTATCATTCTTGAGTAGTACCACTCAAACCTTATCACTAGTGCCAGAACTTAATCAGCCTGCAGGACTTTGGCACGGTGAATGTTATTGAGCTCCTCAGGGAATGTCCCCATCCTATTACTCGGATATGGTTACCTAAAACCAGTCTCATGCGGTACTACACGAATTGCTATTACCCATGATGCGGATATACGAGCACATTACTTAGGCTCGCCACCATGGCAAGTCAAAGCAACAGTCAACCCGTGCAAACCCCTGAACCTTCGTTAGAGTTTGGACTCAATCAATATAACGAGATCTTTCATTCGTTGATGTCAGACAGACAAATACATCTCACTGCGGTCCATCAATACGCCACCTCTGCGTACCAGCATGTCAAGTAACCAAGACAGACTACTTATCCCGACAATGTCGCAGCCATCCGGACATACGTATCCTCATACACTGTCTCAGCTGTGATCAGGTTTATGTCTCACTAGGTCAAGTGATCATACTGTCTTCTGCGATCTACAACACGCCATATGATCGTCACTATCGGTGAGACAAGAGGATACCATTGTTCATACATGTAAGATTGTTAACAGATAGGAGAAATAAACCGTTGTATACTCATTGTAATAAATGCTTTCAGTATACAAAACCCATCAATCTCCCACTTATACTCAAAGCATAACTAAGCTATTACAGAGTATACAGTCCGTCTATCTAGTCTGTTGTCTCCTTAACCACTGTCAGTGGTCGGCATCCACCTCAGACCCAACTCACGAATATGTCTTTCGTAAAACTTCTGCGGCAAGCTCTTTATAAATGGATCAGCAAGATTATCAGCAGTGTCAATCTTCTTAATCAGCACATCGCCCCTCGATACGATTTCTCGTATGATATGGTACTTTCTCTCTATGTGTTTGCTTGCCCTGTGAGACCGCGGTTCCTTTGAGTTAGCCACTGCACCAGAATTATCACAATAGATTGTGATGCTCCTCGGCAAACTCGGAATCATGCCCAACTCTAAAAGGTAGTTCCAGAGCCACACCCCCTCTTTCAAGGCATCGGAAGCGGCGACATATTCCGCCTCCATGGTGGAGTCAGCAATGCATTTCTGCTTTGAGCTCCTCCAAGATACAGCTCCACCTCCCAGGGTAAACACATATCCTGAGGTCGATTTCTTCTCATCCTGGTCCCCTTGGAAATCCGAGTCTGTATAACCCACAGGGCACAAATTCCTAGTCCTTTTCAAATACTTGTGGATATGCTTTACAGTAGTCCAGTGCGCCTGTCCAGGGTTAGACTGATATCTTGCTACCATGCCAACGGCATAACAGATATCTGGTCTGGTACACAGCATCGCATACATGAGACTACCCATAGCCGAAGCATATGGTATAAAACTCATCTCGTCTTTCTCCCGCTGTGTCTGAGGACACTGCCCACTAGAAAGACGAACGCCATGTCTGAAAGGTAGCAATCCTATCTTGGCGAGTTGCATGCTGAACCGGGCTATCACAGTATCCACATAGGATGCCTGGGACAAGCTCAACATTCTTCTCTTACAATCTCGTAAGACCTTAATCCCAAGAATGTAGCCAGCTTCACCCAGATCCTTCATTTGGAACTGTTCGGATAACCAAACCTTGATTTCGGACATCACTCCCTCGTTGTTTCCAAATAGGAGTATGTCATCAACGTATATTGCAAGGAAGACCACGCTCCCACTGACAGAAAGTCGGTAAACACAACTTTCGTTTCCAATAGTGCAAATCCATAGGATTTAATCACATCGTTGAAACGTAAGTTCCACGACCTTGAAGCTTGCTTAAGTCCATACAAGGACTTCCTAAGCTTCCAGACAAGATGTTCTTCACCCTTGCTTATGTAACCCTCAGGTTTCTGCATGTAGATGTCCCTACCTTCTTCAAGGTAACCGTTTAGAAAAGCAGTTTTGACATCCATCTGCCTAATCTCGAGGTCCATATGCGCAGCTATGGCAAATAGTATCCGGATGGATTTGAGCATGGCTACGGGTGAAAAGGTTTCGTCATAGTCAATGCCCTCTTTCTGACTATAACCCTTTGCCACCGGCCTGGCCTTAAAAGCCATGATTTTTCCATCCGCCCCTTTCTTTCTCTTGTATACCCATTTGCACCCTATGGCCCTAAAGCCATCCGGCAAATCAGTTTTCTGGTATACATCCATAGCAGTTATGGATTCTATTTCAGAATCCATGGCGACACGCCATTTGGCAACATCCTTGTCCTGCACTGCCTCTTCGTAAGTCAGTGGGTTAGAGTCCTCATGTCCGTCTTCCGGGCTCAAGTCCAAAGACTCACCCACGAACATGTACCATTCCGGCTGGAAAATAAGTCTCCCACTATGACGAGGCATCGGTGCCGTGTCAGTAGTAGGTGCAGTGACTTGTGGTCCTGCACCTTGCACTGAAAAACGTGTCCGTGGTGCTGTGCCTCTCACAGGTGCACCCACATCTACACGTTCCCCTTCCCTTGGAATTGCATTCTCGTTCTCAATTTCTTGAAGAACGATATCACTCCTTGACCTGTGATTACTCACATACTCGTCCTCCAAGAATCTAGCGTTGGTGCTAACAACGACTCTTTGACTCACAGGATAGTAAAAGTAACCACCTTTCATTTGTCTGGGATACCCAATGAACAACATTACTTTTGACCTGCTTTCTAACTTATCAGATTCCATCGACAGTACGTGTGCCGGACAGCCCCATACTCTAAACTTGCACAAACTAGGTTTGCGACCAAGGAAGAGCTCAGAAGACATCTTAGGAATTTATTTAGAAGGCACCACATTAAGCACGTAAGCTGCTGTCTCCAATGCGTAGCCCCAAAACGAAATTGGTAAGTTTGCATAACTCATCATTGATCTTATCATCTCTAGAAGAGTCCTATTTCTTCTTTCAGCTACACCGTTTTGTTGGGGAGTACCCGGTGCAGTCCACTGGGATGTAATCCCATTTTCTGACAAATATTGCAGGAACTTGTTACCGAGGTATTCGCCACCGCGGTCAGATCGCAGCGACTTGATAGTTTTCCCGACCTTCTTTTCTACTTCAGCCTTGAACTCTTTGAATTTCTCAAAGCATTCAGACTTTTAGTGAAGCAGGTAAACGTATCCGTACCTTGAGTAGTCGTCAATGAAAGTGACGAAATACTCGTACCCTCCACGAGCCTGCGTGGACATCGGTCCACATAAGTCAGAATGGATCAATTCCAACACTTCCTCTGCTCGAGACTGACTAGCCTTGAAAGGCCTTGTTGACATCTTGCCCTCGATGCAGGATTCACAGACTTGATAAGGTACAGCCCGGACTAAGTCCAATGTACCGTCATCTGCAAGTCATTGAATCCGCTTCAAGCTGATGTAACCCAGTCTCAAGTGCCAGAGATATGTAAGATCCTCATCAGAAGAAGTAAGTTTTCTCTTTCTAGGATTATCAATTACGAATGAATTACATGCAATACTTGCGGAAGACTTATGATTACAGTTAACAACATAGAGAGAATTATTCAGCATTCCACGACAGATAACACCGTTATTACCAATGATAGAAACACCACTATAAAAAATAACTGAATATCCATCAACAAAAAGTTTGGAAACTGAAATAAAATTCCGCCGAAAATCCAGCACATACAAAACATCTCTCAATGTTAATACAGAATCATCAAAATACAAGGTGAAATCTCCAATGGCAGCTGCACTCACTTGTGCTGCGTTCCCCATCGAGATGGTAACCTCGTCATTCTTCAGCACCCTCCTCGGTGTGAACCCCTGCAAAATGTAGCAAACATGATCAGTAGCTCCAGAATCCACTACCCACGAAGGAGTAGAAACCGATGCTAAACAGGTTTCCGTTACAAATGCAAATAATGTAGGGTTTGAGTCTACGACGGGCAATATTAATTGCCATTAAACTT
>JAPKLW010000605.1:48280-94554 GCA_026898455.1 Plectranthus barbatus
CATAGAAATAGATAAATTTGTAATAGTACCCGTTATTTAAGACATGGAGAATTTGATAAATTTGTGATAGCACCCGTTATTTAAGACATGGAGAATTTGAATAAATTATTTAATGGGGATATAGAATTTCTCGTTAGAATTTAATGATTCCACTTAAGCTTTGTTCCTAGGGAAGGTCTTAGGTTAGGCGTGCCTAATTATTTAGGCGGGTTTTATTCATTAACCCAAACCCAAACCCAAACCCAAACCCATTTAATATACGTTAATTGAGGATTAATAAACTCTATTTGGGTGGGTGAACCCATTTGTGTATGGATAAAATCCGCCTAAACCATTTAGGCGTGCCTAACGCAAGTTTTTGACTTGGTCCTAAAATTTAAATTTAATTGTGGCAATTGAAAGAACTAGTATATGATTTTGTTATTCGTGATTAAATTATTTTTTTTAACCTATGAATTTAATTGAAAAATCGTTCCAAAGATTTAGCAGAGCATGCAAGATTATCTTATCAATGTCATTATATGTTACACCATGATTCCAAATATTAGGAATTTTAATTTTAATCTTGTGTATTTATTTCTGAATATTCAGAAATGATAATTAGTTGCCTAATAAGAATTTACAAGAATTACATTCACGTGATGGACGAATCAAATATATCTTATTTTTAGTAATTGGATGTAATTAAGAACATTATATATTTCTATTTTTTTAGTAATTTTTAAATAAAATAATTTTTAATTCGTCATATTAATATATTATAATATAAGTTATTTTTTTATTATTCATAGAAATTTAATAAAAACACAACCGACAAATATAGGACTTTAATATATAATATTATCCTAAAAAAAAATTATACTTGTGTTATTTAAAAAATAGTGTAGATAATAAATTAATGAGATATAATATTTTAAAGGAAAATTGACAACATAGCTTTTGGTGATGGAGCCTAAGTAGCAACTTTGAAAGATGATCCAGTTATATTCTGAGAGGTTCGATGACTAGAATTCGAGCAAGGACAGTGAGAGCTAGATTGAATATGTTGATTAAGGCGAAAACTTGCGTTAGGCACGCCTAAATTGTCTAGGCGGGTTTTATCCATACCCAAATGAGTTCACCCACCCAAATAGGGTTTATAAATCCCCAATTAGGGTATATTAAATGGGTTTGGGTTAATGGATAAAACCCGCCTAAATTATTAAGCACGTCTAACCTGAGACCTTCCCGTTGATTAAAGTTCTTTGAGCTGCAAATATTTCCAAGAAGTCGATGCTGGTGGAAGAATTAAATGAAGGCAAAAAATTATTAATTTAATTATGTGTAGTGATTTAACTTAATTTAATTTTAATCAGGTATTTTGGGTCAATATGTTAGGCCTTCTTTAATTATTATTTTCGAATTTCTAGCATTAAATTTCAGATTTTTATATCCTTATTAGATTAAGATTTGATTTGCCTATATATAGGCCTTGTTATGGAACAATTTATTCAGTTTTCAGTTTAATAAAATTTGTGAGGTTTTCTCCTTTAATCTGAAGGCTCAAGAAACTCTATCCATCCATCGAATTCTGAATTTGAATTATCATTCGGACATCTTTATATCCTTCGTTGTTAGATCAATCCGCTTCTTGGGCCGTAGGAGATTTTAATCCGGACTACGGTACTTGAAGGCTTTCGAATCCAAAGGTGTTTGATCCTCCCATCATACCGATTTCTAGTTTGTTTCCACGTGCGTAGTCTTTTCCGTCGAGTTCCAAGGTTGCGATCTAAACCTTCAGGTGATGATCGTATTTGTTGGGAATTTAGGTTCAAAATTCCCTCACCTTTTTATGTTTTAATGTGTCAAACACGTATAGAAACCATCCTTAGGAAGTGTCTCTAAATTAGCTTAGTCGGTACAAACCTATAATATCCACTTAAGATGTTTATTGATTTGTAAAGAAGTTGATCAAGACAAACTGGACTTTGCAATCAAAGCCACTAGTGTGGTCATCGTGAAGAGAAGAAGAAACTAAAACTCAGCCGTCGAACTATCAAACTGACAACCACTTCAGCCTGAAGCTTACCACTCAGATAAACTAGTAGATATCACCACCTTGGGCATCTCCAGTTTATCAAGTCTAGTTTCATCCAATGGGTAGAGACAAAGAAGATAAGCCAGAGGAATCGCAAAGAGTCAGACTTCAGGAAAAGGAGATTCCTTAAAGATGGAAATGCAAATATCCAGTTTAAGATTCCTCAGAGCCGGGAGCCATTTTGACACAGTGGAGGATGTCGACACCCTGTGTCAGGAAAGGACAGAGCATGTGGCAGAATAGTAAAAGCAACCTGTGTCAATGAGATTCGTGACCCAACGGATTGTATAAAATCCTGATCGTCTCTAAACGACTCTTTTCTCAAACATTTCCTTGCATCGTCTATAAATAAACCATAGCGATCTCAGAGGAAAGGTTACTTAGTTACAAATACGAATTTACGAACTTCCAACAAAGGTTCGAAGCGTTCTTTGGTAATGAACCTCACAATAGACTTAACCGCAATTTCCAAACAGAGACACCAAGAGTTTACTTTTCCTGTTCAATGCTATTTTACAATAGCTTACCGTGCTCCAATATCTTCATACGAGACTTATAACTTTTTAGCTTGCTTTTTTATTATTGGTGCTCTTTCTCTCCAAGAAAGACCACAATAGTTGCAGCTATCTCCAAGCTGTGAGTTAAAAGAGTTGGGAAGGAAGTATGATCTTGCTGACATGAACACGAAGGTACTCTCCAAGATGCCCAAAGATGATTGGTATGTCAAAGTAACAAGCCTCAAAGAAAATGACCTTTCAAATATGACTACGAAAGAAGTATTCACTTAACTTCAGGCCCGTGAATGGAATGTTGGTCCCAAATCAAATTCATTGCTAAACAACACTTAGCAAAATGCAGCGGAATAATAGAATCACTTGCACTTAGTTTCTTCTTCAAATGTTTAGCTCGAGGTAGTAGTTAGGGTTTCTTACAGGTATACACTAGCAACTTGAGGTTGCTAGGTTTTAAATCTATGAACGGAAACAGTAAGCAATAAAACAGTAATGAACACACAAGATTTATAGTGGTTCGATCTTAAAGATCTACGTCCACTCCTCAGTCTTATCACTGAGAATTTCACTAAAAAGATATTTGAAGTACAAGGAATCGCCGAACACTAGTAGCAAGTAGTGAGCTTTCGACCTAGCCACTACAAAGCTATCCTTCGATGCTTCAATCTTTCAATCAACAGCTACGGCCAAGTCAAGGGCGAGCCTTCGTAAAACTTGTCCTTCGCTGTAATGGGAAATTTTATAGTTTTCTCTTGAACTTCATCTGGGGTTTTTGAAGTTGCCCGTGATAGTCAATCTCGTTTTAGAGATGTGACTGCTGGATGCTTCCTATGATTGGAAGTTATCCCAATGATTGAAGATTCTTGAGCAAAGTCAAGGAATTTCTTCAATGTAGTGCCAGATATTCAATGGGGGGACACTACGGTTGTTGAGAGCTTTGAATTCTTCTCAAATGTGGGCTCTCAACTGACTACTCTCTTTTGCTTTTTTGTTTTATCGAAGGAATCTCTTTTTGCTCTTGTTCGTTGTTTTGAATGAGCAGTAGTTGTTCGAGTAGTAGTCTTCTCTTTGTTTGGACTTGTCTTTTATATCTGGAGATTCAAATCTTGAATCTCCATACCCGTTAGACACAACGCTCCTCCTTGTCCAAAAGAGTTACTTGCTTTTTCGTCCTTTCCGGTGTGGTACAGTGTCTTTTTTACCTACTTCGGGTAAGGCTTTCGTCCTTGGTTGTACTTTCTGTCAGAATATGTGTCTTTAGCAAGTGTGTGTTGAGTATCTCCTTGCTTAGCATTCTATCGGAGAATGCTGGAAGTACTCTACTATGTCTTTTGATTGCTGACCTCTTCTAGCAATCTGCTAAGTACTAGCGAATGCTGACTCCTTTAGCATTTTGCTATCTCTTGCTTCCGACTGCTGAATAAGTATTCCTAGCAGTCTCTTCCTTCAGCATATGATTGCTAACGCCTTAGTAATCATTCTTCTTAGCACTTGACCGCTAACATCTCTAGCAGTCATTCTTATTTGCTGATGTCTCTAGCAGCTACCATCTGTTGAGAACTCTTCTAGCAATCCGAAGTTGCTTGGGTTCTGATATTCTTCATTCCATTTGCTGAATCCTTCAACAATCTTCTCAAGCACTACATAATCTATTACAACTTGATATTGTTCCTAAATAGGACATTACATAAGAGTTGCTAGACTATGCTAGAATTCAGCAGTAATCGACCAATCTAGCTAAGGCTTTGATACAACAGAACCTTTTATAATTTGATCCTAAGGGAGGAATTCGCGAATAATTCCCAACAATTTCCCCCGTTTTGGTGCGATCAAAGCTTACTATCACTTGCTGAATCTAAGAGGAAAGATTTCTGAGTTTACAAGATCAGATCTGTTCTAGCAATCTAACTCAGAGTTTATCCAACTTAGTTCTAGCAGGATTGGTTTTAATAAATTTCCCCCTCAATAAATGAAAGGAAATATTTCTCTATTAAAAATAAGTAAAATGCTGCAACTTAGGAATATGCTAGAATCTAGCAATCAATCAATCAGCAAGCATTTACCAACCAATCACAAGATAAAATTACTCAGCACCCTTTCATGCAACAATTCACATGCAATTTCGTTGAATACACAAATAGTGTATATCAACTAGGACACGCAAAAAATTCAGAAGTGGACAATGAGTAATTGTCTAAATCTGATTCAATTTTCATATATATGATTCTGAGTTACAAGTACAATGAAAATTGAACCCAAAAACTTCAAAAACAGAAAGAACTTGCTAAGTATAATCTAATAGATCCTCAGGCATCAGGAGCAGGCTTTTTCTGCTTGTCATATTTGTCAAACTTACCAAGAGCGATGTGCAAAAATTTCTCAAGGTAAGCCTTGCTTGCTTCCCTTTCAGCAGCTTCTCTCTCAAGCTTCGTAGCAAGCCTTTCGTTCTCCATCTCTAGCCTTTTTAGTTTCATCTCATCATCTTTCTTTTTCAAATCCTCCTCTGCTATGAGCTGCTCTTCCTTAGCAGCCAACTCTTCTTCCTCCTTATTCAGCTGTGCGACTTCAGCAAGTCTTCTTTCTTCCCCCTCTTTGATCGCGGCATAAAAGGTTGAAGAGAAGGATTGAAAATCTGATTTGAACTGCTGCTGCGTCTCAGCTACTTCAGCTCGAACCTCAGAGACTTTACTTCTTCAACTTCCCTCCTTATTTCAGCCGCCTTCATCGCCACTCGCTCATTGATAGTGGATAGATCATTTGGCACAGCAAATTGAACAGCAGAATCAAGAATTGAGTGGAAGTCATGAGAGCTTACTGGGGTAGTATCGAATGAAGTGGTTGTAGCTATCACAAGTTCCCGACTTCCAGCAGTGGCAGCTTCATCCATTACAACATCTCCATCACCATAGGCAGCTAAGTAGAGAGTTTCCTCTTCGACTAAGCGTTGTGCTGCCTCCATGGCTTTGGCAATCTCTCCTTGAGCATCTGAGTAGCGAGTTTCTTCGGCTATTAAGAACATGGTTGCGCTTTTGGCTTTAGCTATGTATGCTTGGGCATCCAAGTAGCGAGCCTCCTCATCTATTATTCGCTTGGCTGCCTCTATGATATGAGCAGTCTCAACAGCTTTGGCCTCCTCTTCTTGAGCCGCTTGTACTACGTCAAGGATGTCAAGTTCTAAAAATAGGAAAAGCCTTTTATCTTTAGCGCTCGGCCGTGCAACCTCACGCTCAGCAGCTATAGCAGCCATTTTGGCCAGCAGCCTTTCCGTCTTGATTGGGCGGGTCATATCTGCTGGGGTAGGATCCTTCTTCGTCTATGGAATAAAATCAGTAGGGAGCAGAGCCTCACCCCTATCAAGTTCATCCTTCTGAAAGATGGTCTTGATATGCTTACTGATTTTCAATCCAAAATTTATGTTGGATATGAAAATCCCAGTCTCTTTGATCTTCACATTCTTCTTTGCGTGGTCCAACCAACGTTCAAAAAGAATTGCGCCCAATTTCCTTCGACGCCGTCCACCAATGCCATCATTACGGCATACTTCTTTGCAGATAGCTCTGAATACGATCCTGCATAACATTGAAACATCTTGATGACCAAGTCAGCGAGGAGTCTAAAGTCCTCCCTGAACTGATGTGTTGGCATAGCAACCTTCCAAGGATGTTTCGCATCCTCCTTCACCTCGGGCTTCTTCCATGAGAACCACCATGCCTTCATCTCCTCGGTATTTACATTTTTGTACGTGGAGATGCGTTCGCCTGAGTTGCGAATGCCGAACGTCTGCAAGGACCTCAACGGTCCCTGTATTAAGAGTCCCGGACAAAGATGTTGTAAACAACTTGTGATCGTCATCAATGACGGCTCTGGCGTAAAATTACGCAACCATATGAGGATGAAACCTCTTAGGTTCAGCAGACAGGTACTGAACTACTTGTGCCTTCACAAGGGTGTTAAATAACCCATTTTGGAAACTGTACAGCAGCAAGATGTGTAAACAGGATCCAATCGTTCATGATTTGGGCTGCTCGCTTCTGGGCATTTGAGAGCCCTGAGTGCTCCTTCTTCCGAGCGAGAGTGACGAGGCGAGCATAAGGAATTGAATCATCAATATCCTCTTTCTTCACTATCATGGTAAACCCTGGTGCATGTCTTTCATGTAGGGGCGTGCCACAGATGGGCTTAATGTGGAATTTGGGGGGTTCTCAGACGGAGTAGAGGATTCGGGATTATACATATTTGAGAGTTTCGAAAATATTGAGAGTAGGAAAGGATTGGAAGCTCACAAATTGCTAGGGATTCAGAAATTCAAATTTCAGAAAGTTTTGAGAAAATGATGAAGTAAGGGTTATATACCTTCTGAGTGCTGGATCGAACAGTTGGGGGTATCGCCTTTTCAGATTCATCGATGGTTCAAGATTCCAAAAACATTTTGTATGTCAACCCACACCCCTACGAACTCGAGTGCTTGTGACGTGTTGACTCCTGGTTTGTCGTAGCCAGTTGCACGCATTAAATGCATTGTGTCAGACACACTTATGGGAATTGAAATTTAAAAAGTTCACACTTTTACTTTCTGAGAGTTGGGGACTGCTGAGAGCTTGGACTCAGCAATCTGCTAGCATTGGGAACCTTAGCACTCAAGGATCTGCTGAGAGCTTGGACTCCGCATTCACGTACTAGCAGAAAAATCTTCTAGCATCCTCATATTGTCTGCTGAGAGCTCGGACTCAGCAAACATTCTCTAGCAACCGTCTGTACCACTTATTGAGATTTGTTGAATAATATAGCATAACATTATGAAGAAATGCTGAGAGCTTGGACTCAACAATCAACTCCATTTTGCTTAGCAACCATATCTCAGCAACAAGATTTAGCATATTGAAAACGTAAGCTGGGATACGTTTATCTCCAAATTCCCGAAAATCCAAGAAAACCAGAAAGAATGAGAGTGGAAACTCATTCATCCACAGCTTCTTCCAACTCCATGAGGCCTAATTTCAGACATAACTCCTTAAATCTGGCCTCAGCAAGCGGCTTTGTGAAGATATCGGTTGGCTGATCTTCATTGCATATGTATTGAACATCAATATCCTTCTGCTCTTGATGATCTCTGATAAAGTGATGTCGGATATCAATATGCTTCGTTCTAGAATGATGAACGGGGTTCTTCATTATGCACATAGCACTATTGTTGTCACAGTAGATCGACACACATTCAGGATGAATGTCATAATCTAGCAATTGCTGTCGAATCCACAAGACTTGAGCACAACAACTAGCGGCTGCTACGTATTCAGCTTCAGTAGTGGACGTAGCCACTGAGTGCTACTTCTTGCTAAACCAACTAATCAACTTATGTCCAAGGAATTGGCATGTCCCGCTGATGCTCTTCCAATCAATCTTGCATCCCCCGAAGTCTGAATCAGAATATCCACTAAGTGTTATTCCATCACTCCTTGGGTACCAAATTCCAAGACCCTCGGTACACTTTAGGTATCGGATAATTCTCTTCACAACATCCAAATGTGACTTCTTCGGATTTGCTCGATATCTCGCACATACACCGACAGAATAAGAAATATCTGGCTTGCTAGCTGTTAAGTAAAGCAAAGATCCGATGATACCTCTATATAATGTAGGATTCACAGGTTCTCCTCCTTCATCGAGGCTTATGTGGCAGCTTGTGCTGATTGGAATTCTTAAGCTCTTCGTCTTTTCAGGACAATACATAGCAATCAGATCGCAAGTGTACTTCCTCTAGTGAATGAAGATTCCATCACTCGATTGTTGGACTTGCAAATCGAGAAAGTAGGACATCTTTCCCATCATACTCATTTGGAAGTTACTTTGCATCAGCTCTGAAAACTTATCACATAAGCTTTGATTCTTAGAGCCAAAGATAATGTCATCGACATATATCTGCACAAGTAAAATACTTTCTTCATCTTTGATGCGAAAGAGGGTCTGATTGATTTTCCCTTTCTTGAAACCATTTTCTAGCAAAAACTTTGACAATGTTCCATACCATGCCCTCGGTGCCTGCTTCATATCATATAAGATTTTCCTTAGCCTGTAAATTTGGTTTCCTTGCTCGAAGCCTGGTGGTTGCTCAACGTACACCTCTTCCTTGAGCTCACCATTCAGAAAGGCACTCTTCACGTTCATCTACATCACAAAGAACTCAAGATATCCAGCATATGCAAGGAATAACCTTATTGTTTCCATTCGAGCTACTGGAGCAAACGTCTCATCGTAATCAATTTCATCGCATTGCCTGTATCCCTTAGCAACAAGATGCGCTTTGTTTTGGATGACCATTCCCGTTTCAACCTTCTTGTTCTTGAAGACCCACTTTGTCCCAATGACGCTTTGGTGCTCGGGTCTATCAACAAGATCCCACACATGATTGCGCTTGAACTCAGCAAGCTCCTCGTGCATAGCATTCACCTAATCTGAGGATTGTAGAGCATCTTCTATCCTCATAGGCTCCTCATGCGATATGTATCACGCTAGCATCGCATTGACTTGTCACGTCCTTATCGGATCTTTGACATCATCAATGATAGCTTCTAGGGGATGATAACGTAGCCATTTTGGTTTGGGATAGCTGTTTGCTGGGGTTGCATTGCTAGCATCGTCTGTTGGAATGTCGTCTGCTACAACATCCTCTTCAACTTCCTCCTGGGGTTCAACATCGAGTATCTCAGCATCAGCATCAGGAATCTCAGCAACCGCATCCTCAACAGCTAGATTCTCAGCAGCTGGAATTTCAGCACCCAAATGCTCAGCAACTGCTTTGGTAACGTCTTCAGCAACGCCTAAACCTCCTTCGGCGTCTCCTGCTGGATCTGGGATTTCTACATCTTCTCCATCAATGGATCCCAAAAAATCCAACTTATCATTAAGATAAATTGGTGGGGTGGCCTCAGCATGATCATTAGCATCATCGGCCTGGTCAGCAGTCTGGTCACCTGCTGAGTGCGTCTGGGTTGGATTACTATCACTCATAGACTTAATCGGGTCAATCCTCATATTTTTGAAAGAATTCAAGATCGATTGACCATGGACATCATTAGCCTTATGATTGCTATCCTCTTTCTCTCTTATAACTTTGCGCACAAGATAGACTCATAAAAAATAACATTGCATGTTATTTCCACAACTTGAGTCATCTTTTTTAACACTCTATAGCCTTTGTAAGATAGGTGTCCATTTCCCAGGAACACACCTTCATCAGACTTAGGTGAAAAAGTATTAAGCTTCGACTTCCCATTGTTATGAATATAACATGTTGAACCAAAAGCATGAAGATGAGTAATAGAAGACTTACGACCATCATACACTTCATAAGGAGTCTTACTGAATCTACCATTGATTACGCTCCTATTTTGTGTGTAGCAAGTTGTCATGACTGCTTCGCCCCCATACTTTCCACTTAGACCGGAATCGGCTAGCATTGACCGCACTGCTTCCTTCAAGGTCCTGTTCCTTCTTTCCGCTAGGCCGTTCTACTGGGGAGTCCTAGCAGTGGATTTCTCATGGCCGATACCAGCTTCGGTGCAAAAATCCATCAAAATCCCATTGAAAAAATTCAGTACCGTTATCAGATCTAATCCTCTTAACAGTAACCTCTTTGCTATTCAGCTCCTTGAGGATCAGCTCTGGAAGGATGAGCTTCACTTCATCCTTGGTCCTCAGCAAACGAACCCATGTATACCTGGAAAAATCATCAACAATCACAAGTGTATAAACCATTTTACTTACAGTGGCTGGAGTGATTGGGCCAAATAAATCCATGTGCAAGAGCTCTAGGATTCTCTCTGAAGTGGCCTTCTCCGGGTTTGATTTGAAGGACGCCTTGGTCTGCTTCCCTTGCTGGCAAGCTTTTCACACACCTTCCTTCCGGAAGATTTTAGCAGGCAATCCCTCAACAAGCTTGTGCTTGGCTAGGTGGTTGATGGTCTTAAAATTCAAGTGGGTCAACCTCTTATGCCATAGACAATTGGTTTCTTCCTTGTTCAATGCTACAAAACAAGAATGTTGCTGGCCATTTTGCCAATCAACAATATATAGGCCACCCTTGCAGATGCCTCTAAGATTTACTTCAACTGTAGCATTGTTAGCAATTGAACAACCAGCATTAACAAAGAAACGGTGTACCCATTTTCGCATAGCTGGCTTATGCTTATCAGGTTGTGTTTGAGATTGGAGACGAGCGCAACATTGATAATTCTTAGTCTATTTCGCTCTATGAATCCTCTCCCAATCACTCTGCCTTTGCTGTTGTCACCAAACATGACTGTGGGGCCAAAAACTCAATATCTGAGAACAACTGTTCATCCCCCGTCATGTGCGCTGAACAGCCACTAACTATGATCCACTCATTTGACATACTTGATGTCTTAGCTCTTGGATCTTGTTCCTGCAAAAAAATTAACACGTTGATTTAGGTACCTGCTTAGCATTGGGTTCTGCAGGATTAGCGTGAATCATGGTCCTTTTTGGAACCCACATCTTTGTGATCTTTAAGACTTTCGTCTTTACTTCACCCTTAGCAACCTTCTCGACCTTTGGATAAGCATGCTTTGCATAATTAGATCTAGGTTGAGTTGTGTGCTTAGCCTTCATAATCCTTTGATTAGGGAAACGTATGGACTCATGCCTCACATAGGTGTTCCTCCTATGTGGTGTGTACTGCTGGTACGACGGTCTTACAGCATGGTATTGAACCTGCTTGCCCGTATGGAAGGTAGGATTTGCTTTCCTAGCATTGGGAACATAATGCTCAACACTCATCCTAGGCACTACTGAGGGTGGCCTAGCAGGCATTCTCTGGGTACTCTGCTGAGCAGCGCCAGCAGATGCATGCTTAGCAGGAATTCGCTGGGTACTCTGCTGAGATCCAGGATATTTGCTCTGCTTACGCCAATCCCTCTGCTGAGTATTTGAGGTCTCAACAGTTGCCTTACACTTTGCTTTCTCTATAGCATTTAACTTTCCAGCAGAAACAAATGAGATCGTTTTCTTGCTTAGAAAATTTAGCATTACTACTCAAAGCTTTCCTAGAGGTTTCACCTATGGCTTTAACACAACCAAGCCCCAGCCTAGATTTATTTGAGTGATGTCTCTGCTGGCTAACAATGGCATTGAGAACTGCCTTGCTGGATGTGTAAGCACAGATGCAATCCTACTTAGGTTTATTTTTCAAAGAGAGATGCTCCTTTTCAAGATTTTGAAAATTTTCAGAAAGTTTGGAGTGCTCAGCTTTGAGTTTCGAAAGCTACTCACTGTCGGACCTTAGTCTTTCGATTTCCTCGGTCAAGGATGTAACTTTTCTTTTAAGTGAGGTGTTCTCTCCCACTGTAGCATTCTTTAGAATCTAAAAAGGATTCCTCCGATTCATGCACGATTGCTGAACTAGAAATGTTGGTAGATTGTACATCATGCTCATCGACGACTAGTGCCGATTCATCATTCTGCTCAACATCAGCAAACTGATCTTCATCAATATTTGCCATCAAGACCAGCATGGCTTCCTCATAATCTTCCTCTTCGGAATAATACTCCTCTTCATTATGAGAAATGTCTAGCACTTTGGTCCTAGTTAGCAATGCTCTCGTGACCGCTTGGACAACTCTTCTTTCAAACCTTTGTTTGAGGCGCTCTCTTTCTTTTTGACTTACCCTTGGACATTCATGCTTAAGATGATCTGGAGAATGACATTGAAAGCATGTCCTTGGCTTTCTCTCTGTGGAACGAGAGGATGATGAAGTAAGTTTGGCTTCCTTCGGTTCTTTCTCAGCTTTGGCTTCCAGCATCAGCTTCTGAAGCTTTGGCATTTGCTCTTCTAGATCACTGATCTTCAGATCTTGAGGCTGCAAGCTGGAGGGTGGAACTACCTCCTTTGCTGGAGAAGCTGGTGCAGATCTCTCATGAGTACGGAAGGGCTTCTTTGTCTTACATTTCCAAGTATCTTTCTTAATATGCTAAGTCCTTAGAGTTTATAGCGGGTGATAATGAAGCTTAAGCCACAGCAGCTTCGTTCTTCTTCGATTGATGTATAATAAACTCGTAAGTTTTGAGTTGAGAAAATACCATAGATATAGACATTTGGATAAGGTCTTTCTCGCTCAGGCTCGTCATCTTCACAAACCAGTCCTCCCATGGAAAGAGCTTTGAGATGATCTTGTTATTCATCTCTCCATTATCATATGTCTTGCCCAGATTCTGGAGCTCTCCGACAATGGTGTTGAATCTTTCTTCCATAGCTTGGATAGTTTCTCCTGCATGCATAGAGAAAGATTCATACTTATCAACAGCTACCTGGAGCTTGTTGCGTTTCATTTGTTGGTCTCCTGGGAAGATTCGCAGACATAATCCCACATTTCTTTGGCCGTATCAAAGTCTAATGTTTTGTCTGCCATTAACGGCAGCAAAGAGTCAAGGATCAACTTCTTTGCTAAGTGCTCCAACAGAGCTCTCTTTTTGTCCTCCGTTGTATATTTATCGAATGGCTTGTCGACCATCTGAGGTGGTCTTGGTTGTCCATCAGCAACTTGTCCTACAAAAGTGTTAACTTTCATAATTTTAATAGGACCTTTAGCAAGAACATCCGCCATCTCCGGATGTATGCTTTTAAGCTGGATGGTGGCAAGCTTCTGTCATGACTTGAACTTCTCCTTGGTATACTTTGGCAAAGTATGATTCATCTCGACAAGATTGGTGTTCCTGAGCTAAACAAACAACACAAACAGTGCAAGGAAAATGTAGATCTGGTCTAAGCAACTCAGAAGCAGCAAGTCTTACGACCTATTGCTCAGGTACCACTTGTTGGTCCCAAATCAGAGTCGTTGCTAAACAACACTTAGCAAAATGCAGCGGAATAATAGAATAACTTGCACTTAGTTTCTTCTTCGAATGTTTAGCTCGAGGTAGTAGTTAGGGTTTCTTACAGGTATACACTAGCAACTTGAGTTTGCTAGGTTTTAAATCTATGAACGGAAATAGTAATAAATAAAACAGTAATGAACACAAAAGATTTATAGTGGTTCGATCTTAAAGATCTACGTCCACTCCTCAGTTGTATCACTGAGAATTTCACTAAAAAGATATTTGAAGTACAAGGAATCGCCGAACACTTGTAGCAAGTAGTGAGCTTTCGACCTAGCCACTACAAAGCTATCCTCCGATGCTTCAATCTTTCAGTCAACAGCTACGGCCAAGTCAAGGGCACGCCTTCATAAAACTTGTCCCTCGCTGTAATGGGAAATTTTATAGTTTTCTCCTGAACTTCATCTGGGGTTTTGGCAGTTGCCCGTGATAGTCAATTTCTTTTCAGAGATGTGACTGCTGGATGCTTCCTATGATTGGAAGTTATCCCAGTGATTGAAGATTCTTGAGCAAAGTCAAGGAATTTCTTCAACGTAGTGCCAGATATTCAATGGGGGGACACTATGGTTGTTGAGAGCTTTGAATTCTTCTCAAATTTGGGCTCTCAACTGAGTACTCTCATTTGCTTTTTCATTTTGTTGAAGGAATCTCTTTTCGCTCTTATTGGTTGTTTTGAATTAGCATTAATTGTTCGAGTAGTAGTCTTCTCTCTGTTTAGACTTGTCTTTTATATCTGGAGATTCAAATCTTGAATCTCCATACCCGTTAGACACAACGACCCTACTTGTCCAAAAGAGTTACTTGCTTTTTTGTCCTTTCCGGTGTGGTTACTGTGTCTTTTTTACCTACTTCAGGTAAGACTTTCGTCCTTGGTTGTACTTTCTATCAGAATGAGCGTCTTTAGCAAGTGTGTGCTGAGTATCTCATTGCTTAGCATTCTATCGAAGAATGCTGGAGGTACTCTGCTAAGCCTTTTGATTGTTGACCTCTTCTAGAAATCTGCTAAGTACTAGCGAATGCTGACTCCTTCAGTATTTTGCTATCTCTTGCTTCCGACTGCTGAATAAGTATTCCTAGCAGTCTCTTCCTTCAGCATATGATTGCTAATGCCTTAGCAATAAATCTTTAAGCACTTGACCGCTAACATCTCTAGCAGTCATTCTTGTCAGCTGATGTCTCTAGCAGCTACCATCCGCTGAGAACTCTTCTAGCAATCCGAAGTTGCTTGGATTCTGATATTTTTCGTTCCACTTGCTAAATCCTTCAGCAATCTTCTCAAGCACTTCCTACTCCATTACAACTCGATATTTTTCCTTAACAGGATATTACATAAGAGTTGCTAGACTATGCTAGAATTCAGCAGTTATCGACCAATCTAGCTAAGGCTTTGATTCAACAAAATCTTTTACAATTTGATCCTAAGGGAGGAATTCGCGAATAATTCCCAACATGGAACATCATGCTGACAAACAAGCATGAAGCTGTGAGGGCCGTAACATCTATTGAGAATCACGTCAAGGACACAACATACTTCGTAAAGAGAAATGTCCAAAATTGGAAGATCAAGAAGCCATTCCACTGAGATCGCCCAGTTCAGTCAAGCCCATTAAAGGAGACCACCTCAGCATGTGGGTCTCAATCTAAAGATAATCCTACCAGTGCTAATACTCCAAGTACAAAATGACAAAGAAGTCATGATAATCCTACCGATGCTGGGATAGGAAATGAAAGGTTCACTACGAGAAAACCCTAACAAAACGGCTTAGCAGAGCAGAGGAAATGAACCTTGAAAGAGGTCGTGCGAACAATGCTTGCTGACATAAATCTCTGTCAAAGATATTGTGGAGAAGCAATAATGTCTGCTTGCTACACGCAGAAAGAAATGGATAGAATGCTAGGTTCCACAAGACTCCCGACAAAATCTATCATGGTCGTAAGATTTCCTTAGCTCATTTTCGTGCTTTTGGTTTACCATGTTATATCCATAACAATGAGAAGTTAAACTTAAGTACTTTCTATCCCAAAGATGACGAAGGGGTGTTCCTAGGATATGGGCATCCTTCTCACAAAGGTTATAGAGTGCTTAACAAGACCACCAATCTTGTGGAAATAACATTCAATGTTATTTTTAATGAAGCTACGTTACTGCGTACGACTTTGAAAGATCTAAGAGATGTGATTCAAGAGACTAAGGATGTTAATGGACAATCAAGCTCAAATATTTCTGATGCTGAACCAATTTTTCCAACTAGGTTAATGAGTGATAACACATCTTTATAGGAGAACTCGGCTGGTAAGCAAACAGCCTAGAGGGCCGGTGATGCAACTGGAACTGCTAATGCCTTACAAAATCCTCCAAATGAGATCTCAAGTCAAGGGGGAACTCAGGAAAAAGAGACCATTCAACAAAATAAAGATGTAGCTGAAGAATCCCAAAATAGCGAGAGGAATATTGAAGACGAATCTACAAAGAACAATCTGGAGCCGTCTGTTAATCAAAGAGTTGTCATCGCTCTAGCAAATGCAAATTTAGTTGATGGACCTCCAGCAAACAATCTCCCAGCAGATAACAACTCAACAAGTATTCTTGAGAATTTTCAAAACTTACAACTTTTTGATGTTCCTATTTCAGGAAGCTATACCGTAGTGCCTCGCAATCAAGTCATCACGGTTACTTAGCTAAAAAGACCAAAATGGTTGTTGAGAGATCATCTAGCAGATTAAATTCTAGGAGATCTTACTGACCCAATTCGTACCAGACACAGTGCAATGCTAGCATGTTACATATCCCTGCAAGAACCAACCAAGGTTGGTGACACCCTATAATCTGTTGATTGGATTAACGCGATGCAAGAAGAATTGTTAGAATTCACGTGCAATCATGTTTGGGATCTCGTGGATCGACCGACACACCAATCAATGATAAGCACTAAATAGGTGTTCAAAAACAAAAGGGATCAAAATGGACTCGTCATGTGCAAAAAACAAGGCTCGTGGCAAAAGGATATGCACAATGCGTAGGAATTGACTTCGATGAAACATATGCTCCAGTAGCAGGATTGGAAGCAATCAGGTTATTCTCACCATATGATGCTCACTATGGTTTTACTATGTTTCAGATGAACGTCAAGAGTGCGTTCCTTAATGGTTAACTAAAGGAGGAAGTTTACATGGAGTAACCTCCTGGATTTGAGAGAGGTGACAAGGTGTACAGGTTATGAAAGGCTTTATATGGCTTGAAGCAAACTCTTAGAGCTTGGTATGAGATGTTGTTATAATTCTTGCTAAAGAAAGGATTCAGGAAAGTGAAGATCGACCAAACACACTTCTTGGTCAAGGATGCTGGAGATATTTTACTTGTTCAAATACTCGTGGATGAAATTATCTTTGGCTCTAAGAATCTAACCATCTGTGAAAAATTTGCTCAGCTTATGCAAAATAACTTTCAAATGAACATGATGGGGAAAATGTCGTATTTCTTAGGGTTACATGTTCAGCAATCCAATGATGGGATCTTTATTCATAAGAAGAAATACACAAAGGATCTCATCTACAAATACTGTCCAGAGAAGACAAAGACTATGCGGATTCCCATGAGCACAACATGCCAAATCTTTTTGGATGAAGAAGTCAAATCCATAGATCCATCAACATATCGAGGTATAATTAGCTCGTTATTAGATCTAATGGCTAGCAGGACTAATATTTCGTATGATGTAGGTGTGTGTGCTAGGTATCAAACAAATCCAAAGAAGTCACACATGGAGTCAGCAAGAAGGATTGTCAAGTATTTGAAAGGGATAGAGTCACTCCGAATTCGGTACCCAAGGGCTGATGACCTAACCCTCGTTGGATATTCTGATTCAGACTTTGGAGGATGTCGAATAGATTGAAAGAGTGCAAGTAGGACTTTCCAATTCCTTGGACATAAGCTGATCAGCTCGTTCAATAAAAAGCAACACTCGGTAGTAACATCCACAACAGAAGCTCAATATGTGGCTGCTGCGAGTTGCCGTACCCAGGTGTTGTGGATTAAACAACAACACGAGTGATAAAGTTTGAGTGGTAATACTCAGGAAAATAAGATATTAATTAATTGTAGATAGAACTTGTCAAAAGCTCCAATTAATTAATGAATGTCCAGTAATCTTAAATATGAGGATTCTCAAGTAAATGAAGTTCGTTCTCATAACGTGGTAATAAAGGGGTAGGTCAGTATTAATTCTATGGTGAAAAAGAATTAATATTAATTAATTAATTGTGTCCTGCATTGTAGACATGTGAATTAATTAATTCATAGGCCCACTTTATTATTTGTATCAGGTCCCAGGTCTGGCCCAATTAAATATGCTGAATGGAGCCTAGTAGCCCATTAGGATTAAAATCCTAGTTCTATAAATAGAAAGTTCTCTCTCTCAAACCTAGAACATTCAAATCAGTTTGAAACCCTATAGAGAGAGAGAAGAGAGGGCGACGCCTCCTGTGTGTTTGGGAGAGAAGAAGTTCATCTCTGGCCTACACAATCACAATCCTGTGGAATCCTCACCAGTAGCAGGATTGAACAACATTGGGATACAGATCTGAAGACCTAATCTGGAGAACATATTAACCTTTCTCTTTTTTTTTTCTATTCGATTAAATCTAGAAATTAGATCTATTGTTAATTTCTATTTCCGCAGATTTAATTAAATCGCGTGGTTGAATCAAGGGATTGGAATTCAAACGCGAAAGATTGGATCTTACACTACGGAGTTAAGGTAAACTCATGAAATCCACTACATTTAATTTCATAGGAGCATTCTAGGTATATCGTTTGTTTACTGTTTGCAACATCCATATAGCGATCAGGTTCAATTACATTTGGTGATTTGGTTCGCCGGTAAATCCTTACAATGGTATTAAAGCCGAGGTTTGTTTTCATGGCTCTGTTGGATGAGCAATTTTGATTATGCATGTATGGTTTTTGAATTGCTGTGGATGTTTGGTTTTTGTTCCTCGTGGCAACTCGTTCGATTTAATCCGTGGTGGTTTATCTGTGTTTGGATTAAATAGTGTTTTGTAAATCACGAGAAAATTCGTAATTAGATTTGATAGGGAAAATTGTAATAGTATAGCTATTGTAATTTTATTTTAAAATATGTAACTGTACGGGTTAAAGAACAAAGATGAAGACCAGCGAGGCGACGGTGGTGCACGGCAGTGGCAGGAGGCCGCGCGCAACGTGCAGCTGCGACGGAGCTGTGCACGATGGAAGGCGGCCTGCCACAACGTGCAGTGGTAGCTGCGCGACGCGGCGCCGCAACCACGTGGGCAGGTGGCCCGCGTGGCAGCCACGCATGAAGGTAGGTGCGCGCGAAATGCGGACAGGCTAGGCGGCTACTGCTGCTACGGCAGTAGGGTTTAAGGTTTGACAACTGGTGCAATTCGATGTAAACCCTAGGGTTTGAAGTCGGATTGTGGGACCAATTTTCAAGTCTCAGAACCCTAGATCCATAATGATTTGATGGTATAGGAAATCAATGCCTTGGAAGAATTGTGAAGATTTGAAGAAGATTAGGAATTATCCAAATTTTGAATTTCAAATTTCAAATTTTGTAATAGATAAGATTATTTTATTTTCCTATTTTGTGGGGCACGAGGAATTTTTTTTTGTCTTAATTGCCTTGTATGATATGTGATTTATTAATTGCGCAATAAGCATGCGTAGATAAAAGGAAAACATGTTTTACTGCTTTAATATTTACAGTTTTAAAAGCATGTGTTGTGTGCTATAGTGTGACTACAGAACCAATGTGCTAGTATACACAATCCACAAGTAATACAGTCAAGTGAGACCAGATATCGAACCCAAGGGAGTGAGTTTCTAAATCGTGCACTAGGAATTGCTCGTAATTATGAGGATGTTTTTGTCTAATCTTCTATTCAAAACATAAATATGCATAAACTATGATTCCACACAAAACTAAGATCAGTAATATTTTCTCGTTCCACAAAATAAACATAAATGTTATAAATTGATTCACTAATAATAGAAAATACACTCGGGTTGTGGAATACAATTCACCACTACTATTCTATATGCTAGAGTTTACGTCTGGCATTCTCCTGAACCTTAGAACTTTTCCTAATCCTGCCTAGCGAACTGTCGTCCTACTAGATCTACACTCTCTCACTGGGATTCATATGCCTATATGTGACTCAGTGATTGAATGATGAAGCAATCAAACCAAGTTCTATTAAGTTGTGTTATCCCATATGTCTATGGAATTAATACAATTATCTAAGATCCCCTCGGCCTATTTTACCTTTCGGTCTCTATAAGTGATGGGTTTCTTTCCACTATCATGCTCAAGAAACGATTGAAAACAAGATCGAAGATAAGTTCAGTCATACGAGACATTATTCTAACATATAATCAAGCAATAGTGTTTTGTTCCACAAATTAAGTGCTAGATGGAGTTAGTTCATACTCGCAAAACGAAGAAATGGAAATGTAATATCATTCATCATCAAAATACAACTTTAAAAATCTAAAAACAAACTATAGATGATGATCCTTCTTGCTCCGATTACTTCCTCTCCAAGCTCGTTCTCCAGTCGCCTTCTACTCCCCGTTCGTGTGTATCTCCCCCTGTGTTATCTGATTTCCCCTAAAAGCACTTTTTGTGGGCAAATTCCGGGCAGCAGCTATCACTACTCCAAAAGCTGCAGGGGTTCTGGAAGTCGATCCCATGAAGGCTCTCACTGCACAGATGGAAGCTCTGGGAGCAACCATGAAGAACATTGAGAAAAATACCAGTCAAGCTATAGTTTCTTCAATGCCAACTAAAACTGCAATGGTTTTGAGTTGTATTTATTGTGGGGAAGGTCACCAATTTGAGGAATTCCCTTCAAATCCAGCATCTATGTGCTACATGGGAAATAGACCTCAGCAGTACCAGGGGAATAACAACCCATATTCAAACACTTACAATCGAGGGTGGAGGAACCATCCTAATTTCTCATGGTCTGGGCAAGGAAATCAAAATGATGGAGCACGGGACCAGCATAATAACTTTAACAAAGGAGGATATAACCAACAACAGTATAACCAGCAGCAGAACAATCAACAACAGAGTAGTCAACAGCAAAGTTTGGAGGCACCACCTCAGAAACCTGAGAAATCCATGGAAGAAATGATGAAGGAATTCATGGCCAAAAATGAAGTGAGACTGAAAAGCCAGGATGCTTTGATACAGAGTCAAGCTTCCTCATTGAGAAATCTTGAAGTTCAAATGGGACAGCTAGCCAATGATATCAGGAATAGACCACAGGGGAGTTTACCTAGTAACACAGAGAACCCAAGAGGGGGAAATGAGCAGTGCAAAGTGGTAACCTTGAGAAGTGGGAAGATGATTGATGAGAGACATGCTGAGGCACAACATAAAGAGGTGGAGTTATCTGAAAAGAGGTTCAGATTAGAACTAAAGCACAGAGAGAAGGAAAAGTTCCTATCAAGGAAGCTTATTCAGTGATCAATGAGGAGTTGGTAAACCAAGAAAAGTCTGTTGAAGCTACTGAGGGAAATGTACTTAACAGCAAAAGGAAATCGGTGGAAGATGACTACAATCTACCTCAACCACCATTCCCTGTCAGATTTAAAAAACAGAAAGAAGAGGAGCAATTCAAGAAGTTCCTGGACAAGCTCAAGCAAATCCACATCAATGTACCTCTAGTGGAGGCTCTGGAACAAATGCCAACTTATGTAAAATTTCTGAAGGACATTCTGACTAAAAAGAAAAGGCTGAAGTAGTTTGAGACTGTGCCTCTATTTGAGGAAGTTAGTGGACCTTTGAGGAGGCAAATTCCAGCAAAGCTAAAGGATCCAGGGAGTTTTACCATTCCCTGTTCAATTGGAGGAAGAGATGTGGGAAGAGCACTATGTGATCTGGGAGCCAGTGTGAACTTAATGCCACTTTCAATTTTTAAGAAGTTGGGTATAGGAGGAGCAAGACTAACAACCATTACTTTGCAGCTTGCAGATAGATCAACTGTTCATCCAGAGGGAAAGATTCAAGATGTACTGGTCAGAGTAGATAAGTTTATCTTTCCCGTAGATTTTATCATCCTTGATTATGAAGCTCACAGAGAGGTGCTCATTATTCTGGGAAGACCCTTTTTAGCCACAGGGAGAACACTGATTGATGTGGAAAAGGGGGAACTGATCATTAGAGTTCATGAAGAGCAGGCTACTTTTAACCTGTATAATACCATGAAGTTACCAGATGAATCAGAAGACTGTTTCACCATTGGAATATTTGAGTCAGTAATAGCGGAGCATGTGGAAGAACTGCAACATGAAGAATGTGAAAATGAGGACATATCTGGTGAAAATGCTGTAGCATGGGTAGAGCATGGTGCAAAGTTTGGGGGGTACAAACCCGATTTCGAATCATTGGATCTCATGAATAGGGAACAAAGGGAACCAAAGTTTCCCTTGAAGAACCTCCTGAGCTAGTGCTTAAGCCTCTGCCAAACAATCTGAAGTATGTATATTTGGGAGAAGCAGAAACTCTACCTGTGATAATTGCTTCTAATTTGAAAGATGAGGATGAACAGAAGTTGATGCACATGCTTAAGAAATACAAACGAGCAATTGGATGGACTAAATCAGATATTAAGGGAATCAGCCCTACAATTTGTATGCATAAGATACTGCTAGAGGATGGAAGCAAGAATTCAGTGCAACCACAGAGGAGGCTCAACCCTAACATGAAGGAGGTTGTGAAGAAAGAAATCATTAAATGGTTGGATGCAGGGATCAATTTTCCTATATCAGACAGTTCATGGGTGAGTCCAGTGCAGTGTGTACCTAAGAAAGGAGGAATCACTGTGGTACAAAACGAGAAGAATGAGATGATAGCTACAAGGACAGTTTCTGGGTGGAGGATTTGCATAGACTATAGGAAGCTGAATGATGCCACAAGAAAGGATCACTTTCCACTGCCCTTTGTAGATCAGATGCTAGACAGATTGGTTGGTCAGGACTACTACTGATTTTTGGATGGATATTCTGGGTACCATCAGATAGCAATAGCCCAAGAACATCAGAGTTTGACTACATTCACTTACCCTTACGGAACATTTTCATTCAGAAGAATGCCATTTGGCCTCTCTAATGCTCCAGCAACTTTCCTGCGTTGCATGATCTCCATATTTTATGAAATGATTGAAAATGGGCTAGAGGTGTTCATGGATGACTTCTCAGTCTTTGGAAGAGACTTTAATACTTGTCTGGGAAACCTTGAAAAAGTTATGCAGTTGTGTGAGAGGTCACAACTAGTTTTAAACTGGGAGAAATGATGTTTCATGGTGCAGCAAGGGGTAGTATTAGGGCACAAGATTTCCAATAAAGGCATTGAAGTGGATCCTGCAAAAATTGAAGTCATTAACAGAATGCCAATTCCAATCTCAGGAAGTTTGATTTCAGCAGTGAGTTTATGAAGGCATTTACCAAATTGAAAGTTGTACTTGTCACAGCTCCTGTAATACAACCACCAAATTGGGATGAATCCTTTGAGCTGATGTGTGAGGCAAGTAATTATGCAGTTGGAGCTGTACTGGGACAGAGAAAGGATAAAATTTTCAGATCCATATACTATGCAAGCAAGACAATGGATGGGGCACAAAGAAACTATACCATTACAGTAAAAGAGCTGTTGGCAGTGGTTTTTGCTTTTGACAAGTTCAGATCTTATCTAGTTGGAGCCAAGGTAATTGTGTCTACCGATCATTCTGCAATCAAAAACATAATGGCTAAGAAAGATGCAAAGCCAAGGCTCATGAGATGGATACTTCTCCTGCAAGAATTTGATTTGGAAATCAAAGATAGAAAAGGAACTGAGAATCAAGTTGATGATCATTTGTCAAGATTGGAAAATCCATTTGGAGTAGATGACACAACACAGATTAATGATGCTTTTCCAGATGAGCAGCTCATGGCATGCAAGGAAGATGCACCCTGGTTTGCAGACATTGCCAATTATCTTGTTACAGGCCGAAAACCTTATGGGTTGCATGGACAACAGTTGAAGAGGTTTCTACATGATGCAAAGTTCTATTATGGGGATGATCCAACTCTGTATAGGTTGGGCCCTGATCAGATTTTGAGAAGGTGTGTCCCAGATTACAAGATTCCAGATATTTTCAATGATTGTCGTGCTTCAGCATATGGAGGGCATTTTGGGGGGCAGAGAACAGCAGCCAAGGTGTTGCAGTCAAGGTTCTACTGGCCAGGGATCTTCAAAGATGCTTTTGAGTTTGTAAAGAACTGTGACAGATGCCAAAGAGTGTGGAATTTACCAGCCAAGAATGTTATGCCTCTGAATAATATAGTGGAAGTAGAACTATTTGATGTGTGGGTTATGGATTTCATGGGACCATTTCCATCCTCTTTTGGAAATGAATATATTTTGCTAGCTGTTGACTATGTATCTAGGTGGGTGGAAGCCTGTGTTTGTGCTCACAATGATGCTACCACTGTCATTAAATTATTGCACATGAACATCTTCACAAGGTTTGGAACACCAAGGGCAGTCATCAGTGATGAGGGAACACATTTCATTAATAAGAGTTTGGCTGCTCTTTTAGCCAAGTACAACATTAACTACAAAGTTTCAACTACTTATCACCCGCAAACCAATGGACTGACTGAATTGTCAAACAGAGAGGTAAAAAGTGTGCTCGAAAAGGTGGTGAATACCACAAGGAAGGACTGGTCCAAGCAATTAGATGATTCGTTGTGGGCTTACCAGACAGCCTACAAAACACCTCTGGGGATGTCTCCTTACAGGATTGTATTCGGGAAAGATTGTCATTTACCTCTGGAGATGGAGCATAAGGCATTTTGGGCCACCAAGAAATTGAATTTTGATCCTAAGGGAAGTGGGGAAAAGGGAATGCTGTAGCTTAATGAACTGGAAGAATTGAGGATGCAAAGCTATGAAAATGCAAAGATATACAAGGAAAAAGTGAAGAGATGGCATGACAACAAGATTGTAAACAAAAATTTGGAAGAAGGACAACAGGTTCTACTTTTCAATGCTAGGCTAAGGCTATTTCCAGGCAAGCTCAAGTCCAGATGGTCAGGACCTTTCAATTTGGTGAAGATTTATCTTCATGGAGCTGTGGAACTGAAAGATGAAGGCACAGGGAGTACTTTTAAGGTCAATGGATAGAGGGTAAAGCAATACCATGAAAGAGGCTGGAGCAAGCTGGAGCAAGCTGAAAGCTTTGGAAGAACCCTAAAGTTGAGGTAACCTAAGTTATCATGAGGATTAGATGAAGCATGTGGTGATAGCTTAGGATATTTATTTTAATTCTGCATTTAATTTCTTGCCTAGTTAAATTTAAATTCCCTTTGATTTAACTTTAGGATAGTCGAATGCTACAGCCTGTGAGTAACATTGGTGCTGATCACACTAGATTTAATTACGTAAAATAGATTAAGTATTTTATTTAGTAATATGGGTTTGAGTGTTCTATGTTTTTATTATATAAAATAAAAAAATAAAAAAATAAAAAGAAAACAAGAAAAATAGCAATTTTAGAAAATATGTGGATGAGGATTAAATAGAATAGCCGTTGAGGAGAGAGAGTGCAGTTACCCCTAGGAATGACAGTTTTGGGAACTTACTTTTTGAATTAAAAAGATGGGGTGTGTTTAATCAAGGGAAGTCGAAAGGGTTTCCTTATTTCTTGTGCCGGTTCTTGCTTAAAGTGGAGTTATATTTATATTGTACATATTGTTTAAATTGTTCAAAAGCACTCCATCTTTAGCAATTGGGCAGAAGAAACCAGGAAACCTCGTGCATAAATCAGAAAGATTTGTCGAACAACATGTACAAATTCTTCAATTCCCTTTACTCTTCTGCCTCTGGGTGTTCATATTTTCTCTCGAACTTGGTTGTTCCATGTTTCTTGGTTGATCTCGCGACTATGAATGGCTGGTTTGTTCTTGTTACTGAAGTTCTTGTTGATTTGTTGTCTTGGGAATGGGTAAAAATTCTTTGTTTGCATGATTTTTAAAACCCATGAACTTGAATAGAGATAGAAAAATTCGTCTTGGTTTCTGTGATCATTGCGAGTCGCATGCAGTAGTTCTGACAGGATAATATGACATGTTTGCGCTAGGGCTTGAAACAATTTCAAATTTTGATCTGGTGTTTAATCTGCTGTGAGAAACTTTGGGTGAACTCAAAGTTTGGGGGAGGATTGTTGATGTGTTAAAGGATAACCTCTCTGCCATGGCCTACTTCTTGACGACCGAATCCAACACGTGGATTCACTTTTTGAGGAACAGAATCAGCTCAACAACCCACAATACATTGGTGGGACAGGATCGCATCCTAATGGTGGCCGCGATTGTGAAGGGCGACCCGATTGACATTGCACCGTTCATCATCGATTCAATAGGCGTCCAAGCTTCCAAGAAGGCTGGGCCACTCTTTTGCCCTTCGCTAATTTCTGAGCACTGCAAGCGGGCAGGAGTCCCTTTCCACTCTGAGGAGCCGAGGAGCATTGCTTAAAGTTACTTCAACATTCCATACTTGACGATGCGCCATGATCAAGCACAAGCCTGAGCTCAAGGAGAGGCGACTGCCATGTAAAGCGACGCAATGGAAGCCCTACAGAATGAGCTGTCAAAGATCAAAGCGAAGCAAGTGAAGCTGTGGAAAGGGTTCAGGATGATGCACCAGTGCTGCTGAAAATCGAAGCTCAAACCACCAGGCTGTTGAGGAAGAAGGGTGGTCGTGTGAAGGTGAAGAAGGTTGCTGATGGTTCGGCTTGACGAACAGGGTCCTCTCTAACTTCTTTAAGCTTTTGCAAAAACAATTTCTAATTCTGTTAATGATGTCTCTGTTTTTATGATTATGGTCTTTAGTTTTTTGTTGAATGGGTGTCCGAACTTCATGCTTGTCCCATGTTAAAGCATGAAGTTTCGCTTAGTTTTATAATAATAAGTTTTAAGTCTAGTAGTGTGATCCCCTCTTGCCCTATGATGTCTCGTTTTCCTTGCCCTTTCTCATGCATGCTTCGTTATGATCTCGATTGTTGAGAGTCAATCCTCGTCTACTTTCGATGTTTAGCTGTGTACATGAAATCGTGATATGCGAGACAAAGTTTGAATTCTCTGTGTTTTTGAAAAACTTGATATGCTAGACATTTGCTTGAGCTTAGCTGGTACTGCGTCATGAATTTCAAATTGTGAAATGTCATCTACCCTAAGTTCAATCTTGGTCAAAACAAATTAGGTCTAAATATACCACTTAGAAATGATTAAGGCAGTTGCTTGATCTTTGTGCCTTCAGAAGATTCATTGGTTATGTTGAATATTCCTTTTGCACCTAGATTTTGAGCTTGAGCCTTTTCTTGTATACACTTACTTTATGTTAAGACAAATCCCATACTCGTTCTAGTCTAGAGGGTTGTGCCGACTTAATTCTATTCTAACATTGAGGACAATGTTTTGTTCAAAGTTTGGGGGGGTACCACTTCTATTCGAAGTGTCCTCCTTAGGCCTTTTACCTTTTGAAAATGATGAAAAAGATAGGCAATTTGGCTTGACAAAAAAAAAAAGAGAATAGGCAAATGAGTTAGCCTGAAAAAAAAATGTGAATGAAATAAGGCTGATTTCCACATTAAATAGTTGAGGATTTAGCCGAGTGATATAGCAATGGTAAATTGCTGAAAAAGAGAAGAAAAGAAGTAAGTCGGAAGATTAGAATAAAGCAAGTTAGATTAGAACAAGAAGGACAATGCCTCTAGACTTAAGTCACTCTATCCAAATTTTCTCACCTTTAACCATGGCCTAACATTAGAAGCCGTGAAGTCCTTTTGATCTAGGTGGGATGTGAAGCCTATTAGTGGAGAACAAGAGAGAATGAACGGGCAGGAAAAGAAAAATGGCATTTATGAGCATTGAGGCTTGAATAAGCAGTTAAGGTTAAGCTCATCTATGATTTGGTTATCTTGAAATTTGATTTCTCTTTTTGTGGACTTTGAATTGTAAGATTGGAATGAGTGCATATTGTTAAAGTTTGTAAAGAACGAGGACTGAAGTTTAACAATCAAGAGAATTATCATTCATGCTTTCATTTTTACTTTTGCTGAGGGCTTCATAAAGAGGAGATAAACTATTCTAGCTTATTACTTGTGAACTTGGGTTTATGTTAGTGAGTTTATTTTAGTTGCTCGAGGACAAGCAACATCTTAAGTTTGGGGGGTGATAACTCTCATAAAGAGTTATCTTTTGATCTCTAGTCATGAACTTTAGATGTTGTTCTGAATAAGATGCCTAGTAATCAAAGTCCTTTTTGCTTGTTTTTGCTTCTTTGTAAATAGTTCATGATATTTTAACCTATGCAAGTATTAATAAGTTTTTGCAAGCTTTTGGTGAAGTTTTGATCAGGTTCGAATGCTAGAGCTTACCTGCCGCATGCTGTTAGAGAATATGCTTGAGCATGGGAGATGCATGAATAGAAGGAAGAAGACTTTCTCTCTCCGGGACTATTTGAAGACAAGGATAAAAGTCCTTTTTGATCTTGTCAGCTGGGAGGACAGGTGTTGCAAAGGGAGCCGAACTTTTGTTTGGATGAAACAGTGACATCCTCGCACGTGGATGCATCTTGGAGGAGAGTAAGGAGATCCACGATTTTGGAAGAATGATGCAAAAAAATATCAACCAAAAAAGCACTTTTTGGGGGAATTAGATAACACAGGGGGAGAAACACACGAACGGGGAGTAGAAGGCGACTGGAGAACGAGCTTGGAGAGGAAGTAATCGGAGCAAGAAGGATCATCGTCTATAGTTTGTTTTTAGATTTTTAAAGTTGTATTTTGATGATGAATGATCTTACATTTCCGTTTCTTCCATTTGCGAGTATGAGCTAACTCCATCTTGCACTTAGGTTGTGGAACAAAACACTATTGCTTGATTATATGTTAGAATCATGTCTCGTATGACTGAACTTATCTTCGATCTTGTTTTCAATTGTTTCTTGAGCACGACAGTGGAAAGAAACCCATCACTTATAGAGACCGAAAGGTAAAATAGGGTGAGGGGATCTTAGATAATTGTATTAATTCCATACACATATGAGATAACACAACTTAATAGAACTGGGTTTGATCACTTCATCATTCTATCACTGAGGAACACATAGGCATATGAATCCCAGTGACAGAGTGTAGATCTAGTAGGACGACAGTTCGCAAGGCAGGATTAGGAAAAGTTTTAAGGATCAGGAGAATGCGAGACGTAAACTCTAGCATATAGAATAGTAGTGGTGAATTGTATTCCACAACCCGAGTGTATTTTTTATTATTAGTGAATCAATTTATAACATTTATGTTTATTTTGTGGAACGAGGAAATATTACTGATCTTAGTTTTGTGTGGAATCACAGTTTATGCATATTTATGTTTTGAATAGAAGATTAGACAAAAACATCCTCTTAATTACGAGCGATTCCTACTGCACGATTTAGAAACTCACTCCCTTGGGTTCGGTATCTGGTCTCACTTTACTGTATTACTTGTGGATTGTGTTTGCTTGCACATTGGTTCTGGAGTCACACTATAGCACACAACACATGCTTTTAAAACTGTAAATATTAAAGCAGTAAAACTTGTTTTCCTATTATCTACACATGCTTATTGCGCAATTAATAAATCACATATCATACAAGGCAATTAAGACAAACAAAAATTCCTCGTGCCCCGCAAAATAGGAAAATAAAATAATCCTATCTATTACAAAATTTGAAATTTGAAATTCAAAATTTGGATAATTCCTAATCTTCTTAAAATCTTCACAATTCTTCCAGGGCCTTGATTTCCTATACCACCAAATCTTTATGGATCTAGGGTTCCGAGACTTCAAAATTGGACCCACAATCCAATTGCAAACCCTAGGGTTTACATCGAATTGCACTAGTTGTCAAACCTTGAACCCTACTGTCGTAGCAGCAGTAGCCGCCTAGACTGTCCGTGTGTCGTGCGCACCTGCCTCCGTGCGTGGCTGCCACCATGGGCCACCCGCCCACATGCAGCTGCCACCGCACGTTTTGGCAGGCCGCCTTCCGTCGTGCACAGCTCCGTCGCAGCTGCACGTTGCGCGCGACCTCCTGCCACTGCCGTGCACCGCCGTCGCCTCGCTGGTCTTCATCGTTGTTCTTTAACCCGTAAAGTTAAATATTTTAAAATAAAATTACAATAGCTATACTATTATAATTTTCCCTATCAAATCTAATCACGGATTTTCTCATGATTTACAAAACACTATTTAATCCAAACATGGATAAACCACTACAGATTAAATCGAATAAGTTGCCACGAGGAACAAAAGCTAAACATCCACAGCAATTCAAAAACCGTACATGCATAATCGAAATAAACTAATCAATAAACTTATCACAAATAACCAATGACACGTGCAAACACAAGAAGATAAACACACTTGAGTTATAGATTTTTAATCTTTCACTGACCTATATGCTAGAGCATAGGTCTCGCATGAACTCTAAGTCTTAAAACCACACAAAGTGCCTAGCAAGTTACCACTCTACTAGATCTACACCCTTCCTATCATGCATCATATTCCTATGCTTCCCATGACAGTCAAATGAAGAAAATTCAGATCTGGGTTATTTGTTAAGTTGTATCCCCTCATATGCCTATGTAAGAAATACAATTATTTATGACTTCCTCAACCTACATCTCCTTCCGGTCTCAATAGGTGATATTTCTCTATCCACTTCCGTGCTCAAGAGAACAATCATTCCAAAATCATAAACAAACTCAGATTGAATCTAAAACAGCCATTAACATATATTCAAGATTAAATCAAGAATCCAGAACCCAAGTGCAAAATAACTTAGCTCATATTTAAACTAAAAGTAAAATAAAACTTAAACATGTTCCAACTATCATTCATTGTATTGACTTAAAACATAAACCAAGAAACAAGAAAACCAGCAACACTGTGCCTAGCTGCTGCTCTTCTCCTTCCTCCATCTCTGCACAACCTCCCAAAATTCCTCTCTCTAAAATTGTGGTTTGTTCTAGAAGAATGGTTGAGTTCCCCTTTTGTTTTGCCCTACTTTATCCAAAAAAAGGTGTGCTGCCTATTTTGACCTTGTGGCTGTCTCCAAAATTCGTGTGACACCTGTAAAGCAAGAAAAAGCTCTGAAAATCACTTTTTATTTTGTGACAGCAAAGTGGTCCCCCCTGGTGCAGTCTCTCAGCTCCCAGTAATGCCATTCAGATGCTCTAGCATATCAGTCAGCAAATTACTCTTTCACTCATTTGGCTTGAAACCTAGTTAATCTTACTCTTTTTCCTTGCAAAACAACTAAAAACAGCAAAACACAACTATACAAGACATAGAATGTAAACAAAGGTAAATACAACACTATAACAACTTAAAACGAGTTAGAAACACTCGAAATAACATAAAAGATACCTATAAAACACTAAAATAATAACTCCTTTAGGGAGTTATCACCCCCCAAACTTAAGATGTTGCTTGGGGACTCAAACAAAAGGCAGAAACAAACAATAACACATAATTAAGCCCTCATGAGATAGTCAAATTTAGCCTAAGCAACATTGCATCACGCCCTTAGCAAAATTGTAAAAAGAAAGGCTTAAAAAAATAGTCCATGGTCAGCATGAAATTGTTAAAAACATATCTCTTCGGTTTAACAAAGCACCTCAATCAAATTTGAAATCCCAAGTTCTAAAAACAAAGATGCCTCAACATCAGCTAGCACAACTTTTCAACATGACTCATGCTATTTCATCAAGCCCAGTGATCATCAATGTTACTTATTTTTACTCCCACTTGACCTTTAACATTTTCTCCACTAATGGAATCTATGCCACTCACAGATCAAAAGAACTTCATGGCTTGTAATGTAAGGCTAAGGTTAAGGATGGATAAATATGGTTAAAGTGACTATCATCCAGGAGCATAATTCAACATCTTAATTTAGGACTTATTCTAAACTGCAACAACAACAAAGGAGAAAGACACATACTCTAAAAAAATAAAAATAAAACAAACTATACTCTTTTATAACTTTTTTTTTTCTTATTCTTTTCTTTTTTTTTCTTTTCTCTTTTGTTTTTTTTCTTTTATAACATAATACATAACTTTGGCTTTTCAACATTTTCAGCCATACAACTCATGCCACTGCAATGCTTCAGCATTGTTTATTCTAACAAAACACAAAACACCACGACTACAATGTGTAAAGGCGTGTGTGTGTACCCCCCTAAACTTGGAACAAACATTGTCCTCAATATTCCAGAAGAAATAAAGACACTCCTGGATAAGGGTGAGTGTATGGATAATTGGCTAAATGTAGGAGAAAATGAAAGAAACGGTATATGGCACAAAGAAAGGTGCTAAGAAAACTTGTGAATGAAACGAAACTGTAGAAGGCTCAAATATGTGAAAGATGGCCTAAATCATTTCTACAAGCTGCATAAATCCTAATTTTGCCTCAAATCTGCTATCAGCCAAGTAAGAGGTAACTATTTCACACATTTCACAAGTCAAAATAGCTCAAATCATGCCAAATCATTGAACTAACAAGATGTAGTTTTCAAAAAGAATTCCATTTTTTTCACACGGACTTGGAACTTAAATTAGTCATGATATACCAAGTTAAAACTAGAGATTTGAAGAAAACAAAACATGCTAAACCAAAAACTATTCATGAAGCCAAAAGATGAGAAAGAAATAAAATGTAGCATCATCGGGCATAGAAATGAGCATTGGCTAAAATGTCATAAATCAATCAGGCAACCACAACCTAAGACACTAAAATAAAAACATCAAATATTCACACCCAACAAACAAACAATTAAAATAACCAAGAAGAACTAACATATAAAAGTAAAGTATAAACTAAATTGCTTTTTTTTGTGGAATGAGTTTCGAATTAACCAAAGGGTCACGGGCCAACAGAGGTGATTGCATTCCTTTCTCTTTAGCTCTGATGGTGCCTAGCTGCTGCAGGATGAATTTGTTTTGGTATTTGATATTCAACATCAAATCTCTCTTTCACAGTCCAGCTAATGCTACTCCCATGCTAGAGCATAAAAAATTAACTAAAGCAGAAAATAAATAATAGAAATAAAACTAACTAAATGACAAAAAAAAAATGAAAGCAGTAAAATTTCAGGGCTATCGCGATTACCAAAGAGTCTGAAACTCTTATATAGACCAAAGTACCTCTCCTCTTAAGAATCATTCATTGAGGCCGGAGCCTTCTCTTCATCGACCCCTCCAACAAAGTATTCCTTCACTCTTTTCTTCTTCTTGTAGTCAACACAAACATACCCTTCAATCAAAATCCTCTTGGGAACCAATTCATTGCATGCAGCCATATGTGTCATTTCTCTTTCCTTTGTAGCACATTGGACAAGGTAGACCAAGCATCTATCAAAAATTGAATTCCTGATTCCAGGATCGAAACATTTGATCAAGTCTTCCTCCACAACTTCATTCATATGATTGACTTGCTGTTGTTCCTCAAAGCCGTTACAACCTTCTGTCAGCAAAATATCTTCCAAAGAATTCATAGAGCTAAACTCTTCGCCCATGTACCAAATATCAGGTGGTTTTGGAGTTTTCAAGGGTAATTTGTCATCATCCTCCAAATCATCATACACTAAATGAGGTAGGAAAGAGTCCAATACCATTTCTGGTTGTTGAGTGGGAAAAGTCTAAAATTCTCCATATGACAAGTCAAGAGATTCAGGTTTTTGAAATTCTTCATCGGCATTCAGCCCCTCAAACTCGTTGTAATCATTTCCAATTTGCTCTGACTCCATGAACCATTCTTCATGCATTCCTTCAGCAAAAATATCCAACACATCAGTTGCAAAGTACTCATTGAATTCATCATTTTTCTTTCTAACCCTATGTGGAAAAGGTGGTGGTCGGGTTGCAAACTTCCTCCCAGCAAGCATATGCTGCTTCTGTGCTACAACATGAGTTGCAGTCTGTTTCTGTAATTCTTCTTTTGCTTTTTGACCCTGTGCAGGGAAAATTCCTCAGGTTCCCTGTCACCACTCAATGTTATTGCCTTGACATGTTCTTTTCCAGGCCTCTGATTCAAAGTCTCACTTAGTGGTAAGCCTTGATGTCTATTTCTCAGCTCGGTTGTCAATTTCTCAACTTGCACTTCCAAACTACTAAGTGAAGCAGCTTAACTTTGAATAAGGGCATCCTGACTTTGACTCATTGCTGCATTTTTTGTAAAAAATTCCTTGAGCATATCCTCCAATCAATTCAGCTGCTTCCCAGGTGGTGCTTCAGTTCTTTGCTCGTTCCGCTGCTGGATACCAGAACTCCCAGACTTATGCTGCTCAGATGCTGCAACATTGGAATTTTCTGACTCATATCATAAAAGATTGGTATAGTTCCTCCACCCTGGGTTGCATGAGTTAGAATATAAATTATTCCCCTAGTTCTGCTGATAATTCTGATATTCTTCAGATGTTGAATGAGCTGGACACTCTTCAAACTTGGGTGCTTCTCCACAATAAGCACATGATACCACCTGCCACAATGGTTGGGGATGAATGTTATGCTCAAAACTCTCAATTGCTAAACCCATTGTTGCTAATGGTGCAGTAACTGGAGACCCCATTGCAGAAATTTGTGCAGTGAGAGCATCCACTTCCAGAATTCCTTCCACATTATGAGTTAATGTTGTAGCAGCTCTTGGATCTTCCCATTGATAGTTGTTGGATGATATCAGATCCAACAGTTGACATGCATCTTCATAAGATTTGGACAGTAAGGCTCCCCTTGCTGATGCATCCAACATCATCCTTGAATTTAAATTTTGCCCAAAGTAGAATGTCTCAATCTGAATATAATTAGGAATCCCATGGTAGGGGCACCTTCTTAGCAACTCCTTAAACCTTTCCCAAGCTTCACTCACATATTCATCCTCTTTCCTAAAAGACATAATCTCATTTCGAAACATGGCAACCTTTGCAGCTGGGAAATACTTCAACAAGAATTTCTGGGTCAACTCATTCCAAGTGGTGATAGAATTCGGTGGAAATGAGCTCAACCATGATCGGGCATTGTCCCTCAATGAGAAGGGAAATAGCCTCATCCTTTGTGCCTCTGGACTCACACCTTGTAGCTTGAAAGAGTCACAAACTTCTAAGAAAGATCGTAAATGAAGATGGGGATCATCGGTGGGTTGGCCACTAAATCGGCCCATGAACTCCAGCATTCGGAACATTACCGGCTTCAGCTCAAAACGGTTAGCTTCAATTTCAGACCACACAATGCTTGGTTTCAGCTCCTGGAACAACGGGTTTGCATAATAGCGAATACACTTGTCTTTATCATTAGCCATAGCCAAGATACTTCGCAAGTTGTTTCCACCATTTCCAGCAACACCACCTGGATTTGTCATCTTTTTTCTTTCACACCTAAAGATTAAAACACTACAGCACCTTGTTAATCAAACAAACAAAAGTAATAAAACCAAAATAAAAGTGGTAATCAAGGAATATAATCGCATTCAGACTCAAAAACAACACTCCCCGACAACTGCGCCAAAAACTTGTTGTTTTGTGTAACTACAGAACTATGCGCAAGTATACGCAATCGACAAGTAATATAGCCTAGGAGACCAGATATCGAACCCTAGAGAGTGTATGATCAAGTCGAGCACACAATATTGCTTGAAAAACAGGTTTGGTGATGCATACTCAAATAAAAGTGCAATAAACTGAAATGAACAAGATTAACAACCCTTCTAATCATAAACTAATCACAAATAACCAATGACACGTGCTAAAAAAGAAGAGAAACAAACTTGAGTTATAGATTTTCAATCTTTCGCTGACCTATATGCTAGAGCATAGGTCTCGCATGAACTCTAAGTCTTAAAACCACACAAAGTGCCTAGCAAGTTACCACTCTACTAGATCTACACCCTTCCTATCATGCATCATATTCCTATGCTTCCCATGACAGTCAAATGAAGAAAATTCAGATCTGGGTTATTTGTTAAGTTGTATCCCCTCATATGCCTATGTAAGAAATACAATTATTTATGACTTCCTCAACCTACATCTCCTTCCGGTCTCAATAGGTGATATTTCTCTATCCACTTCCGTGCTCAAGAGAACAATCATTCCAAAATCATAAACAAACTCAGATTCAAGCAAAAACAGCCATTAACATATATTCAAGATTAAATCAAGAATCCACAACCCAAGTGCAAAATAACTTAGCTCATATTTAAACTAAAAATAAAATAAAATTTAAACATGTTCCAACTATCATTCATTGTATTGACTTAAAACATAAACAAAGAAACAAGAAAACCAACAACACTGTGCCCAGCTGCTGCTCTTCTCCTTCCTCCATCTCTGCACAACCTCCCAAAATTCCTCTCTCTAAAATTGTGGTTTGTTCTAGAAGAATGGTTGAGTTCCCCTTTTGTTTTGCCCTACTTTATCCAAAAAAGGTGTGCTGCCTGTTTTGCCCTTGTAGCTGTCTCCAAAATTCGTGTGACACCTGTAAAGCAAGAAAAAGCTCTGAAAATCACTTTTTATTTTGTGACAGCAAAGTGGTCCCCCTGGTGCAGTCTCTCAGCTCCCAGTAATGCCACTCAGATGCTCTAGCATAACAGTCAGCAAATTACTCTTTCACTCATTTGGCTTGAAACCTAGTTAATCTCACTCTTTTTCCTTGCAAAACAATTAAAAACAGCAAACACAACTATACAAGACATAGAATGCAAACAAAGGTAAATACAACACTATAACAACTTAAAACGAGTTAGAAACACTCGAAATAACATAAAAGATACCTATAAAACACTAAAATAATAACTCCTTTAGGGAGTTATTAGCATGCTTATGTGATTAATTTCTTGTTGGATTATATTTTAAATTTTTTGGCTTGTTTAATTATATGCAAAAATTTGGGAAAATATAATGACAAGAAATTTTTTATGTGCGCATTTAAGAAACCTTTTGAATCAAAAATACTAAGCGTATTTTTAATTAAATCATAAACCTCCACAAAGTGGTCCTAGATTGTAAGTGTATCTCCCGTCTTAGTAAATGTCTACGAGTGTAGCTTGCTAATTCCCAGAGGTGCATGGGCCGCAGTTGTTGGGATTTCTAGACAAACAATTCAAATCATGTGAATAGTGGGAGGGTTTTGCGTAAACGTCTACGAGTGTAGCTTGCGTAATTCTTTCTCATAAGTATTCTAGGATTGATTTAAATTTTATATAACGAAGGCTTTAAGGGTTGTGCAGTATGGTTACGCGCCATGCTAAATTGTCACTTTTGGCTGGAGTTAAATTAGTGGTTATGTGATTAGAGGAATCTTAGAATATAATGTAGTTGTTGTTTCTCTGTTCTTGAGAGATGGCTTTGTCTAAGGTTTTTACCCTAATAATTAATTTCATGTGTCTAAGAATTCGTGACATGGTATGAAATTAAAGGATTGGGGCTTAAAACCCACAGTCTGGATGAGGGTGACATCCTAAACGTCTACGAGTGTAGCTTGCGGTGGGAACTCTTGGGCTATTAATGGAAAACATTTGTATTTGATTTATCAAGAGTTTTTCAATGCATTTGTTTTCGAATGTTCTGCATGTATGTTCTTATTAAGATTATATATTTGTTTCAGATATGTGTATGTCTACTGTTGATCATATTCTCGCTCTCAATCCCTTAACTGGTCCAAACTTCTCTGAATGGAGGTTTTGCATCAAACACATCCTATATCTAAAAAATCAAGCATATGTTCTTTTCATGGATCCCACTGGTTCCTGGCTATGATGAGGTTTGTGAACTTGAGCTTGAGTTTTATGAAAGATGGGAGGATGCAGATGATTTCGCCTATTGGCTTATCACGGTTGGCCTATCTAGAGAATTAATGCACAAGTATGAGAACTTCAATAGGGCTGGAGAGATCTGGAAGGATCTCTTAACGGCTTATGGCAATGTGGAGTGGACTATTAACTATAGACTATGATTGAGCTCATGAGACAGTTAACTGTGCGGGGAGGTAATACAGTGCTCAAGGTGAGATTGATTTAATCCTAAATTCTCTTCCAGAATCATACCATGATTTTAAGGTAGTTGCTGCTGCAAGGGGAGAGTATGCTCTGCATGATCTACTTGAGGACCTTGTAGTGGAGCAATCTTCCAGGCGAGCACGGAAACCAGCTCTCACAGTTTCCAGTACCAGTTCGACAACCTCTAAGGTTAGAGATGATGGTGCTGAAAGCAAGTTCAGGAAAGCAGGCAGTGAAAGCGAATCAGGGAAGGTGAAGAGAGTAAAGGTGACTCCAAGGAAAGATAGGTGTGCTTGGTGCGGGAAGGTGACTTGTCCGAATGCTAAGGGACAAGGTACATCATTTGCATTTGTAACGGATATATATTTAGCATCGGTTTCTACTCTTTCGTGGGTAGTGGATACTGGAGCTACTGACCATGTTTGTTACACTTTGCAGGGGTTTACCCCGAGGAGGTTGCTGAAGAATGACGAAGTTACCATCTCAATGGGGAATGCAGCACAAGTGAGTGCAGCTGCCATTGGAGATGTCACCTTGTACTTTGATGATTTTGTTTTGACTTTGAGAGATGTTTTATATGTGCCGGATTTTTGGCGGAACCTTATTTCAGTTTCCAAACTTTATGTTGATGGATATTCAGTTATTTTTTATAGTGGTGTTTCTATCATTGGTAATAACATAGTTATCTGTCGTGGAATGATGAATAACTATCTCTATGTCGTTAACTGTCATCATAAATCTTCCGCGAATGCTGCATGTAATTCATCTGTAATCGATAATCCTAGAAAGAGAATGTTTATTTCTTCTGATGAGGATCTTACATATCTCAGGCACTTAAGACTGGGTCACATCAACTTGAAGCGGATTCAGCGACTTGCAGATGACGGTACAATGGACTTAGTCTGGCCTGCACCATATCAAGTCTGCAAATCCTGCATCGAGGGAAATATGTCTTCTAGGACTTTCAAGGCTAGTCAGTCTCGAGCAGAGGATATTTTGGAATTGATCCATTCTGACTTTATGTGGGGCCATGTCCACACAAGCTTGTGGAGGGTATGAGTATTTCATCACTTTCATTGACAATTACTCCAGATACGGATTTGTTTACATGCTTTGCTACAAGTATGAATGCTTTGAGAAATTCAAAGAGTTCAAGGCTGAGGTAGAAAAGAAGGTCGGGAAAACTATCAAGTTGCTGCAATATTTGTCAGATCATGGGATTACATCCCAGTGGACTGCACCGGGTACTCCCCAACAAAATGGTGTATTCGAGAGAAGAAATAAAAATCTTTTGGAAATTTTTAGATCAATGATGAGATATGCAAGCTTACCCATTTCGTTTTGGGGATACGCATTGGAAACAACGGCTTACATCTTAAAGTTGGTGCCTTCTAAATCTGTTCCTAGGAGACCCTGTAAGCTCTTCTTTGGATGCAAACACAGTTTGTGCAAGTTTAGAGTATGGGGTTGTCCGGCTCACGTGCTAACGAAGGAACCTGATAAGTTAGAAAGAAGGACCAAGGTAATGTTGTTTATAGGGTATCGCAGACAAATGAAAGGTGGTTACTTTTACTCTCTTGAGAGTCAGAGAATCATTGTTAGCGCCGAAGCTAGATTCTTGGAGAACGAGTATGTAAGAAACCACAAGACAAGAAGTGATGTAGTTCTTCAAGAAATTGAAGATGAGAATGCGATTCCAATGGAAGGAGATCGTGCAAACGTTGGTGCACCTTTGAGAGGTACAACACCACCAGCGCGTTCTTTAGTGCAAGGTGCAGAACCACAAGTTGTTGCACCAACTACTGACACGGCACTGTTGCCTCATCGTAGTGGGAGAGTCATTTTCCAGCGAGAAAGGTACATGTTCGTGGGTGAGTCTTTGGACTTCAGCCCTGAAGACGGACATGAGGACTCTGACCCACTGACTTACGAAGAGGTAGTGCAGGACAAAGATATTGCGAAGTGGTGCATCGCCATGGATTCTGAGATAGAATCCGTAACCGCTATGGATGTATACAAGAAAGTTGTGCTACCATATGGCTTTAGGGCCATAGGGTGCAAGTGGGTATACAAGAGAAATAAGGGAGCGGATGGAGAAATTACGGCTTTCAAAGCCAGGCTGGTGGCAAAGGGTTATAGTCAAAAAGAGGGCTCAGACTATGATGCAACCTTTTCACCGGTAGTCATGCTCAAATCCATCCGAATACTTCTTGCCATAACAATGCTTTTGGACCTCGAGATCTGACAGATGGATGTCAAAACATCTTTTCTAAACGGTTACCTTGAAGAAGGTAGTGACATCTATATGCAGCAACCCGAGTGTTATATGCGCAAGGGAGAAGAACATTTTGTCTGGAAGCTTAAGAAGTCCTTGTATGGACTGAAGCAAGCTTCAAGGTCGGGGAACTTACGTTTCAACCATGTGATTATATATTATGGATTTTCACAGTTGGAGAATGAAAGTTGTGTTTACCGACTTTGTGTTAGTGGGAGCGTGGTTTTCTTTGCAATGTACGTGGATGACATACTCCTATTTGGAAATAATGAGGTAGTGATGTCAGAGATTAAATGTTAGCTATCCGAACAGTTCCAAATGAAGGATTTGGGAGAAGCTGGGTACATCCTTGGGATTAAGGTTTTACGGGATCGTAAGAAAAGGATGTTAAGCTTATCCCATGTATCCTATGTGGATACTGTGATAGCCCGGTTCAGCATGCAACTCGCCTAGAAAGGCTTGCTACCTTTCAGACCTGGCGTACATCTTTCTACTGGGCAGTGTCCTGTGGCACAAAGTGAGAAAGATGAGATGAGTCCTGTACTATACGCATCTGCGGTGGGTAGCCTGATGTATGCAATGCTGTGTACCAATCCTGATATTTGTTATGCCGTTGGCATGGTAGCAAGATATCAGTCTAACACTGGACAGGCGCATTGGACTGCGGTAAAGCACATCCTCAAGTATTTGAAGAGAACTAGGAATTACTACCTTGTTCATCAAAATGAGGATTTGTGTCCTGTGGGTTACACAGATTCGGATTTCCAAGGGGACCAGGATGAGAAAAAATCGACCTCAGGTTATGTGTTTACCTTGGGAGGTGGGGCTGTATCTTGGAGGAGCGCAAAACAAAAATGCATTGCTGACTCCACCATGGAGGCGGAATATGTCGCCGCCTCCGAACCTTCAAAAGAATGGGTATGGCTTCAGAACTACCTTTTAGAGTTGGATGTGATTCTGAGTTTGCCTAAGAGTATCACAATCTATTGTGAAAACTCTGGTGCAATGGCGAACTCAAAGGAACCACAGACTCACAAGGCGATCAAACACATAGAAAGGAAGTACCACATCATACGAGAAATCGTATCGAGGGGCGATTTGCAGATCAAGAAGATTGACACTAGTGACAAACTAACTGATCCATTCACAAAGTGCTTGCTATAGAAGGTTTATGAATGACATATTCGTGGACTAGGTCTGAGGTGGATGCCTACCACTGGCAGTGGTTGATGTAATACCTAGGCAAGATAGACGCACTGTATACTCTACAATAGCAAGTGTAATGCTTTGAGTATAAGTGTTGGGTTTTGTATAAAGAAAACATTTATTACGATGAGTATACATTCAACGGTATTTCCTATCTTTTAACAAACTTACATGCGAGTAACAACGGTATCCTCTTATCTCACCGATAGGGACGATCATAAGGCATATTGTAGATCGAAGAAGATAGTATGATCACTTGACCTAGTGAGATATAAATACTATCACAGCGGAGACAACGTACGAGGATAAGTCTGTCGATATAGGCTACATCATAGTTAGAAAAAAGTAGTCTGTCTTGATTACTCTATATGCTAGTGCGCACGGTGGCGTATTTATTGGACCACAGTGAGATCTATTCTAATGTCTGACATTAGAGAACACAAGATATCGATCTTCATTGAGTCCAAACCCTAATGAAGGTTCAGGGGTATGCACGGGTTGACTACTGCTTTGACATGCCATGGTGGAGAACCTAAGTAACATGCTCGCATACCCTCATCTTGGGTAGCAGCAGTTCGTTTAGTACAGCCTGAGACTGGATCAAGTTTACCATATCCGAGTAACAGGATGGGGACATTCCCTGAGGAGCTCAATAACATTCATCATGCTAAAGTCCTGCAGGCTGATTAAGTTCAAGCACGAGTAATAAAGTTTGAGTTGTACTACTCAAGAAAATAAGATAATACTCCCTCCGTCCCAGTTTACTTGTCCCGAATGTAAATGGCACAATAACCAATATTTGAAGTAATAAGGGAATTTAATGGTGTATTAATGGGTACAGTGTTTATTTAATTTATTTATTTTTTAAAAAGGGCAAAATGGAAAGAGACATAAAATAGTTAATTAAAATAATTTTGATTAATTTTCTTAATTTTGAGTTAATTATTTACTATTTTAGGAAATGGGACAAGTAAACTGGGACGAACCAAAATGGTAAGTGAGACAAGTAAACTGGGACGGAGGGAATAATTAATTGTAGATAGAGCTTGTCAGAGGCTCCGATTAATTAAAGAAAGTCCAGTAACCTTAAATATGGGGATTCTCAAGTAAATGCAGCCCGTTCTCAGAACATGGTAATAAAGGGGTGTAGGTCAGTATTAATTATGTGGTGAAAACAAATTAATATTAATTAATTAATTGTGTCCTGGGTTGTGGACATGGGAATTAATTAATTCATAGGCCCACTTTATTATTTGCATTAGGTCCCAGGTCTGGCCCAGTTAAATTTGTTGAATGGAGCCCAGTAGCCCATTAGGGTTAAAACCCTAGGTCTATAAATAGACAGTTCTCTCTCTCAAACCCTAGAACATTCAAATCAGTTTGAAACCCTAGAGAGAGAGAAGAGAGGGCGGCGCCTCCTGTGTGTTTGGGAGAGAAGAAATTCGTCTCCGGCATACACAATCACAGTCCTGTGGAATCCTCACCAGTAGCAGGATTCATCAACACTGGGATACAAATCTGAAGACCTAATCTAGAGAATAAACTAACCTTTCTTTTTTTTCTATTCGATTAAATCTAGAAATTAGATCTATTGCTAATTTTTGTTTCCACATATTTAATTGATTCGCATGGTTGAACCAAGGGATTGGAATTTAAACGCGAAAGATAGGATCTGACACTACGGAGTTAATGTAAACTTGTGAAATCCATTGCACTAGATTCATAGGAATATGCTAGGTATATCGTATGTTTATTGTTCTCAACATCAATGAAATAATCCGGTTTAGTTAGATTTTGTTATTCGGTTTGCCGGTAAATCCCTACAAGGATTAGAAGAGATCGAGGTTTCTAAGAGGTAAACGTAATATGGACCTGGATGATCCAGTTCCTGAAGAGAAAGAGCATGACGACGGTGAAATGATACCTCAGACAACCATTCCTTTGACTGCTGAAGGGATAGAGGAAGAAAGAAAGAAAGCTGATACGAATGATTTATTCAAGGAGATGGAGAATTTTCCCGAGCTCACAATTCTCGATCCTGTGGTAAAGAACATCGCGAAAAAGAAGCGCACACCAATGTGCCCCCAGCATAGGAAGAGGAAACTGATGGCATGTGGTGAGGGGGAAGGACAAAAGAAGGGCAAGAATGATTCTTTTGAAAGATCGGTAGTTCAGGTTCAGATCCTTAATTCTAATTCTTGACATTGCGGTAGATCCTCAAAGCCCTCCTGCTGGCAGAGTGACCAAATCTACCAAGAAAAGATTGTTCACCGAGGAAGAGATGGAAGCCAGGAATAAAGCCCGACTAGAGAAGGAGATGAAAAAGTAACAGGAAGATGCAGGAAATGACTCTAGAACAGAGGGATGCCAGGTTCGAGCAGGTGAAATCTGCTGCTAAGGAGCATGCAGAGAAGAAGAAGAAAGAGCGATCAACTAATGAGAAAGTTGCTGAGAAGACTGTTGCTGAATCCGAGATTCCTGCTGAGAAGGTTTCTAAAATGGCACAGGTTGCCAAGGGAAAGAAAAAGGTTGTTTTTGAAGAAGAAATTGTTCATAATCCAGATGCTCTATCTGATAAGATTTTGACAAGATGATAAATAAAGGAGAATGTAAAGACCTTCCAGATGTGCCGACAAGTGGACCAGGCAGTGTAGTGATCAAGCAAACTCCGGCGCAAGGAGAAGGGAGTGTTGCAAGTCAGACTGAACAGCCCAAGACTGCGCAAGTGGGAAGTGGTGTTGCTAGTGTAGAAGCTGAAGTTGCTAGGCAATCTACCGCACAAGGTGAAGGTAGATTTGTAGAGTATGCAAATGCTGAAGTAAGGGTTGCAAAAAAACAGACTGCTGCATAAGGAGGAAGCAGTGCAATTGATGAAAACAATATTGCAACAGGTGGTCATGAAAGGAGGAGACCATGCTGTTGATAATTTTGTTGCAGGAAGGAGACACTCAATAGAAAGATGATGTGGCAAAAGAAATTGAAAGGCAGCAAATGGAAAGGATGTTGGCCTTCAGAACGTGGATGCCTAGGAGATTGTCAAGCAGACAGCTGCGCAGGGTGAGCATGGCGGTGCCCAGCAAATTGAAAAGCCAGAAGAGCCAAAATATGCCGAACATTAGCTGTTGAGAAGCTAGCTGCTGCAAAGCAAACTGTTGACAAGGAGGCCGCTACCAAGCGTGTTGCTGAAGCCAAAGCGAAATTGGAAGATGATTTTAAGAAGTAGGTGAAGGCAAAGAATGAGAGGTATCTTCGTGCGTTAAGATTTGATCCATCAAAAGTCCCAATATGGGATAAGGCTGCAGATTCCCCGACACTGCTTCAGGAGACCATAGATTCCATATGGAAAAGAAAAATACCTGCTCCTTCCTCCCCCAAAGTTTTGGATATCTCATTTGATTTAATTCCAAGTGATGGGGAGGAAGTTGAGATGACTGATAATTTAGAAGCTCGTCGGGAGCGATGATGATTGTTGGAGTGGAGTCGGTCTTAAGCGCTGAAATGATAAGAGTACCATTTGAGGGACCACCGAACAATATTTTCAGGTTTAATAAAATTTTCCAATGGTGCCCTCCAGTAACTGTATAAGATGAGGAGGATGCAGATCTTATCTCGTGGGCACAGGAAGTTAGCACTTTCAATGAAGCGCAATTTGCTGAAGAGTTTGAGGCTACCTATGCTCAGGAATTCACCGGTGAGTCTACGGATCTTGTACTTCTGAAGACCGAATTTCAAAGATGGAGGCTTTTTGGAATTTCTAACGGCAATCTGCATTCCACTGAAATTGTAAAATCAAACGATCTTCAATTCAAAAAATTAAGGAATCTCCCGAGTCAAGAAGCTGATTTATGAAACGACAAAAAATGGGATTTCTAAAATTAAACTCGAAGATCCTTTCTAACAAAATCGGGTAAATGACGAAAAAGCCAATCAAACAAGGAAGAGATCTGAAAAATCTTTGTGCTTTTGAGAAAAAAGAAAGAACGAGATTGGCGAGCGAAGAAATAGTGTCTTATGGACAAAAAGATTCAAAAAAATGTGTTTAAATCTTTGCCTATAAATAGAAGGATTCACAGAGAGATAAAACGTTTGGCAAATTTGAAATTTCAACACTTACGTGCAAAAACACGCAAACTCAGCCGAATTAAAAACCTGATCTTACATCGATTGAGGCTTTGCTAAAGCACTTGTTAAGAATATTGTTAGAAATATTAAAACCCCTTGATCACAATTATATGTATTCTGGTTTTGGTGCATCAAAACATAGTTAATCTAGTTTCTAGAAACTTAGTATCGAGTCCAATTGTAAAAAACCTATACAGGATACGTCCACTCGAGTTGTAATAGAACTAGAACATAAGATCAAAGAATGTTGAAGGAATCAACACATTTGAAGATTTCTGAAGATGCTAGTAAAATTCTAGAAAACACAAAGGAATCCTGGACACGCCTGAAGAAATGCTAAAGGAATGAAGCAAACATGATGCCGAATGTCAGCAAGATTGCTAAGATACAACAGACTATCAACTGCCAGCAAACACATACCAACAATCTGAACTATAAGAAGTCGTGAAACAGAAAGATTCAAATCACAAGGAAACCTGATGAATAAGAGTGAAGAACAATCAACAGACACAAGGAAGGTTTCCAAATTCAAAATGAAAGATCCGTTTTGACAAAGACGACTACAAATAGGAGCTACGCCAATTAGAGACAAAGGAGACTTGAAGAGTCACTGTGCCTCGCAGGAAAAGAAGAACAGAGATTAACGAGGAGACACTCTGTGTCTAATAGATAAGATTCAAATAGTTGTTTGAATCTTCACCTATAAATAAGTGTCATCAAAGTGAGATTGAGAGGTTCGGGAAAATCCACAATAGAGAAATCATGAGAAGATCCTAATACTCTCAATCCCTCGCGAACTTATCCTAGCTTATACTTGATTGAAGCTTTTTTATAAGCTTACATATTCAAAGCACGAGATCTCTAAAGTATTACTTCCAAGGTTAATTTTTGGATTCTTTTTGTCCTAGAAAGAATCTAGTAGTCACCTTGCTCTGCAAGCGTGATTATCACGGGCAACTACCAAACAAGGTTAAGGTTTTGGGAAGAACTATAAAACTCCCAAGATTGATGTGCAATGAGAAGGGAGGTTTGTCCTCACTCTAAGGAGTGTCAAAGTGAAGATTGAAAAT
>JAPKLW010000605.1:94564-142987 GCA_026898455.1 Plectranthus barbatus
TATTTCCGCTGCGTAACGTTATACACTCTGATAAACCGGGACCAACAAACATACATCCCAAGATGAAGCAGGTGATTGAGAAAGGACCAATCAATATTCAAAAGGTCAAGACTCAAATCGGCAAAGATATTCAAGGACCAGATGAGATGGTGGACAAGCTGTACATGGAGTGGACTCAAGAAGATCAAGTTCGTGCACGATTGGACTACATAGCCATGGATTTGATCTTAAATTCTCTTTCAGCTTCTTTGATGGCTGAACCCTTGGAGTTCAAGAATTCAAAAGAAATGTGGGATTTTCTTGGCACCCTGAGCAAAGAGAACGATAAAATGAACAGGAACAAGCTACAACAGTGCGTAGATAGATACGAGTCATTCCAGATGATTCCTGGAGAAATAATTAAATATATGGAAGCTAGATTCAATTCCATCGTAGCTGAATTAAAGAAGTTGGAAGAACGTACAAACTTGCTCATATAAACTCAAAGATTCACTCAAAAATTCCAAAGGAAGACTTGTTTGTTAAAGTGACAAACCTAAAGGAGAAAGATCTATCAGCCATGAGTACGAAAAAAGTATTTGCCCAGCTTCAAGCACATGAATGGGACATCATTGATAAGCTCGGATTTTCACTCACTTATCTTATTATTTTCAAGTATTTTATTTATTTTAATTGCTTTTATTCATATATTATGAGCATGAGTCAAGTTAATGGGGTATTATGCTTCCCATGGTGTATATTTGCAGGTTTTAGGCCGAATTCAATGAAAACTCGTACCGAAAGCAATAGATGTTCAAAGAAACAGTCACCACTTCTCTCATATATGGAATCTGAGCAAATGGAGCATGGCATCTGAAATATCTTTGAATCAGATTTCCAATGCAACTGGAATTGGGTCAATCGGAGTTTGGGAGTGAAAGTTATGGCAAAAACCGTGAGACTGCGCAGAAGGATCGCAAGAGGGAAAACGTCTCTGTCTCGACTGATATGAAGTCCACGTCGACCAACGCAAGAGGATCCATGTCGACCAACGCAAGCTCCACGTCGACCGAGACGGGCCCAGAAAAGGATTTTTCGAGACTTTTATGGTTAAATCATATTTTTGGCCCAAGATCCCAATTTATACACCTCTACCTCTATAAATACTTGTTTTGCTCGAGTTTTTAGGGTTTCCTACCAGTTCCTTTAAATTCTGTTTTGTCATCTTTAAATTTCAAAACCAAAACCAAATTTATGTTTACTCAAACAATAAGTTTGAAAACTTTGGTTAGTATATGAGATGATTTTGTTGTACATTTCCTCTGGGTTCGACTACCTATGGGTACTTTTATAAATTTATTTGCCACTGTATTTGCAATTTATATGAGAAATAAGTTTATGGTTAAATCATATTTTTGGCCCTAGATCCCAATTTATACACCTCTACCTCTATAAATACTTGTTTTGCTCGAGTTTTTAGGGTTGCCTACCAGTTCCTTTCAGTTCTACATTTAGTTTTCTCTTCGATTATTGAAGATTTAATTACTTTGGAGATGATTCAACCTTTATTTTTATTGTAAGTTTTTATTATGCAATTTAATAATATGTTTCTTGTGTTTTTTTCCATCACGAGTGGCTAGAAACCCTTGCGGGTTCTAGGGCTATGTGTAGTTAATCATGTTTGCATGTTAGATTGATCAACTCAAATTGCATGGTTTCAATTCCTTATTTAATTGACAGAATTTAGGATTGATGATGGATCGAGAGGTGAAATTGATTCTTTATTCATAAATGTTAATCGAAAGACCGAGAGGAGAAAATTAATAATGGGAAGAGGAATTTGAATACAATTGGTTTTCTGTCTCAAAAGGAAGAGTAATTAATTGTAGGGATTAAATCTTATATTTTTATTGAGGTTGATTATTATTGTGTTCTTGAGGCCAACAAAGCATATACAGTCACATGATAGTAACCTAGGTTAAAATTGCCTAACCAAGGAATTTTAATACTTTATTTGATTTCCCACCATTGTAGAGTTGATTGATTTGGCATGTTAACTGATTGATTATTTGCCCTAGAATCTCTGTTCTTTTATTTGCTTTTTAAAACCCTTTAAATTCTGTTTTGTCATCTTTAAATTTCAAAACCAAAACCAAATTTCTGTTTACTCAAACAATAAGTCTGAAAACTGTTGTTAGTATATGAGATGATTTCGTTGTACATTTCCTCTGGGTTCGACTACCTCTGGGTACTTTTATAAATTTATTTCCCACTTTATTTGCAATTTATCTGCGAATTTTGCAGTCATCAAATTGGCGCCGTTGCCGGGGAATTGTCAGATTTTATCTTGTTACTAATTTGTTTAAATATTAATTGGATTGAGTATTTTTTTTTAAATTCCTGTTCGTGTGTGTGCGTGTTGTGTGATTTTCTGTTCTGTTTTGACCGACGCACGTGCCGCGTCGGTCGACGTAGAAAACTTTTTGCGTCGGTCGACACATACCTCGTGTCGGTCGACGCAAATCTGATTTTTCTATTATTGTCTGTTTTCTGAGGTCTTGCATGAACACGAGGGCTCAAGGTAAACCACTTGAAGTCTTTGATCCAGAAATTGGGGCCACAGTCCGAAGAAGGAAAAATAAGGCGAAGCAAAGAACAACCACTGAGATGGATCCACCGCACAAACAGAATGAAGAAGATGATCATGAGATGCCACCTTTGGAGGAAACCGACACGCAGCTCATTACTCAACAAAATGCCCTACTGATGGTCCAAGAGATGAATCAAATGCGGGAGTTGGTCGCGCAGCTGATGCTAGAAAGAGAAGCAGATCGAGCTGAGGCTGCAAGGAGAGACAGAGAAAGAGAGCAAGAAAGGCTGCGCCAAGAGGACTCCGACGATGAGGATCCCAATGCCATGGCAAAGAAGTATAGACCGCAACCCGATAATGAGGGATTCGTTATTGGTATCAATGCCAATAACTTTGAACTCAAAACCGGTCTTATTCAGATGGTTCAGCAGAACCAATTTGGTGGCCGAGCTGTGGAGGATCCTTACACTCACCTCAGGATGTTCGTGGAGGTTTGTGAGACCATCAAGCAGAATGGAGTCACCTAGGATGTGATCCGTCTGCGCCTGTTCCCCTTTTCACTTCGGGATCAGGCTCGGACGTGGTTTACAGCTCTGGACTACAGCAACATCCGCACTTGGGCCGATCTCAGAGCAGAGTTCCTCTCTGCTTTCTTTCCTCCATCAGTCATGATCCAAAAGAAGATGTAGATCTTGCAGTTCCACCAGAAGATGGATGAATCTTTATTTGAGGTATGGAGCAGGTGGAATGAGCTGATGAGGAGCTGCCCAGGCCATGGAGTTGATACCGAGGAGCAGGCCCACATCTTCTACCGAGGGATGAATGAGAGTACCCAAGCAGCTGTTTATTATACCGCGGGAGGTTCTCTGATGAGCAAGTCACCTGAAAAGGCCCTCAAGCTGTTCAAGAAGATGGCCTTGCATACTCAACAGTGGGCCAATCCGAGGAGGCCTCAAGTTAAGGCAATTGAGAAGAAGGAACCGGATGACACTCTCAAGAAGGAGATTGAAAAGCTCAAGGGGGAGATGGAGAAACTGACCTCTAATGTTTCTGTTGTTTTTGCTGCACAGGTTGAACCCGTTGTTGATGTGAATTTCATGAACTGAGGAGGCTATCAGAATCAATTTCAGAATCAATATCAGAATCAGCAACGTGGTGGAGGATATCAGCATTACCATCCAAAGCAGCATGCCGACTTCTCTTACGCTAATCCGGCGGGTGGAGAATTTCCCCCACCTGGTTTTGATGTGCAGGATGGAGAAATCACTGAAAAGAAGAAGGAGAGTTTGGATGTGGTGTTGGCCAATTATATCAAAGCTTCGAATTATCGATCTGGAAAGATAGAGCAAGAAGTGGCAGGAGTGCACACAAAGATTCATCTAGTTGGCAAACAGGTTCAGATGCTTGAAACTCAAGTCAGCCAGATTGCTACCACCCTTAGAATCCAACACAAGAAAGGACAACTTCCGAGCACTACTGTGGTGAATCCGAGGAATCAGAAGGAGTGCAAGGCAGTTACTCTAAGGTCCGGCACGAGCTACAAAGGTCCCGGGATGATTTTGGACAAGTTTGGGGGAGAAGAAGAGGAAAATCCCGCGTGGGATGCCTCTGTTTCGACCGACGCACAGCCTGCGTCGGTCGATGCAGGTAGATCAAGCGAGGTGGAGAAGACGGGCGACGCAACCACGTCGACCGACACACCTTCATGTCGGTCGACACGGAATCCAGGTACGTCGACCAAAACTACTTCAAATCGGTCAACGCAGAAGGCTGTTCAGGGAAATTCTTCGGCTGCAACAGATGAGCCTATTCCTCCGATGCCCTTTCCTCAGAGGTTTGCTAAGCAGAAAGAAGACTCGAAGTTTGCTAGGTTTGTGGAGAATTTGAAGAAAGTCAGCATCAACATACCACTGATTGAGGCACTGAAAGAGATTCCGGGGTACATGAAGTACCTTCGGAAATTGATGAGTGAGAAGAAGCAGTTCGTGGAGAACTCAACTGTGAAGATACATGAGCAGTGCAGCTTGCTACTTCAATAGCAAGTGCCTATCAAGAGGAGTGATCCAGGTTGTTTCTCGATTCCAGTCGAGATTGGGGGGATAGAGTTCCAAAGGGTGTTGTGCGACACTGGTGCCAGCATCAATCTTATGCCTTATTCCATCTTCAAGCACCTCATCATTGGAGAACTGAGGCCGACTACAATTACTCTGCAGATGGCAGACCGATCTGTGTCTCGCCCCAAAGGTATAATTGAGGATGTTCTCATTCGTGTGGGTCATCTAATATTTCCTGCAGATTTTGTAGTGCTTGACATGAAGGAAGACTGTAATATGCCCTTGATCTTGGGATGAGAATTTGTGGATACCAGTGCTGCATTGATAGACTGCCAAGGAGGAGAGATCACCCTTCGTGCCAATGATGAAAAGATCACCTTTGTGATCGACAAAAGCCGGCAGCAATCAGAGTGCAATCGGATCACCACTGCTGAAGATGTTGATGAGTCTGAGGTTGAAGATGAGAAAGAAGAAACTGCTGCCATTGAATGGGAGCGAGGAAACGGGTTGGTGAAATTGTCAACTAAGCAACCTATTTCTGAGCTCACTACTGTTATTCAAGACCGAAAAGTCTACATGGTGGATGCAAAAGGGCAGAGAGTCTGGACCCGACCCCCATGGTCATGGTGATCTGAGGTATCATCGAGCTGCGACGTTAAATAAAGCACTTGTTTGGAGGTAACCCAATTTTTACTTGCTTTCCTTTCCAATTTCCTGTTATTTCTGTTTTTGCAATTTGCTTTCAATTTTTTAACTTGTTATTCCTGTTTTATGCTTTAAAAAACAATAATAAATAAAATAAAATAAAATAAAATTCGAGGAACAGTGTCTGTTTCGACCGACGCATGCCTGATGTCGGTCGACACAAACAGCTCGACGTGAAGCACTTTGACCCGAAGGAGGGATCAACATGAAGGCTCCACGTCGACCGACGCAGAGCCCGCATCGGTCGACGCGGAGTGCTAGAAGCAAAAAAAATTTCACGCCGTACAATTTCTGAAGGTTCCGGGATAAAAAGTTGATGTCTGAGATCAACCACCAGGTACTGTTCTTTCTCTTGTCTGATTTTCAAACTTTTTCCACTCTTTGAGTTGGAAATAAGTTTGGGGGGATGTGGACAAGAGTTTGAACATTCTATCTTTTATTTATTCCGCTTTCTGCATTTAAATTTTCGCCTAGATTAAAATTTTTATGCCATTTTGTGAGCAAATTTTTTAGTTTTGATGCAACTTGAATGAGAATGTGCGATGAGAATCGATTATTGGTTGAGTTGGATTGATTGTGATTGTGGTTAATTGCCTACGAAAGTAGAATACCGCATGATAGGATTGATTTGAAACTTGCACTTACATGATGATTTAGTTGATTTGAAGTTGACTGTGGAGGAAAAATTTGAACCCTTGTGTGATTTTGAGCCTTATATTCGTTTGATGTGAGATTCACATGTATGTTTTTATTTCTCTTGAACTTGCTTATTTTCTATTTCGAGACTGCATAGTGTGCCCAAGTTTAGGAGATGATATTACGCCATCTTTGTTAACCCAATATCCTAAACACTGTCCCTTCACAATTAAATTGTCCCTAGTTAGCCATGTTGAGCCTTAACAATTCTTTCCTTGTCTATGAGCTTAAGAATGTGTTGGTTTCGCTCGTGTCTTGAGTTGTGGTTTGATGGGCTAGATTGGTGTGATTTGGAGATAAGAAATGTTAAATTAGTGGTTGATACGAAGTTGGATGCTAAATAGCTCAAAAGAAATTAGAATTTTCATAAGCCCTCTGAAAAAAAAATATGTGTATAATCTAGAAAGTGGTATAAGAGATTCAAAAGAGCTAGAAAAAAAAAGAATTGATGAGTTTGTTGATGTATCTAAGGAGATGAGGATGATGTTAGAAAGTGGTTTTATTTTATTGAGTCGGCCAGCTTGATGAATTTAGTCACTTGACCAAATTTTTCTACCTTGTCACAAAAAGCCTACATTACAACCCTTTGAAAGTCCTTTTTGATCCAATACTTGTGTGCACATTTTAGCAGTGGAGATATTAGTGAATTTGCAAGCCTATGGTAGAAATTTCTTCATACATGTGTGGAGTGCTTTCATCTAATCCAAAACACTTGAGAGTTGAGCGATACACTTCCCTTGAGTTCTTCCCCAGTTGATGGATTAGCTATCTCTTTCAAATTGTTTGTGTGTAGTGGATTTTTGATTCTTGATTGTGATGAATCTTGTGAGGCATTGCACATTAACTACATGATCTTTTGATTTCTTTCTTGCCTATTGATTGAGGACAATCAAACGTTCAAGTTTGGGGGGTTTGATAAGCTCGGATTTTCACTCACTTATCTTATTGTTTTCAAGTATTTTATTTTGTTACATTGCTTTTATTCATATATTATGAGCATGAGTCAAGTTTATGGGGTATTATGCTTCCCATGCTGTATATTTGCAGGTTTTAGGCCGAATTCAATGAAAACCCGTACCGAAAGCAGCCGATGTTCAAAGAAACAGTCACCACTTCTCTCATAGATGGAATCTGAGCTAATGAAGCATGGAATCTGAACGAAACAGTCACCACTTCTCTCATAGATGGAATCTGAGCTAATGAAGCATGGAATCTGAACGATCTTTGAATCAGCTTTCCAATGCAACTGGAATCAGGTCAATCGGAGTTTGGGAGTGAAAGTTATGGCAAAAACCGTGAGACTGCGCAGAAGGATCGCAAGAGGGAAAACGTCTCTGTCTCGACCGATATGAAGTCCACGTCGATCGATGCAAGAGGATCTGCGTCGACCGACGCAAGCTCCACGTCGACCTAGACAGGCCCAGAAAAGGAATTTTCGAGATTTTATAGTTAAATCATATTTTTGTTCCTAAATCCCAATTTATACACCTCTACCTCTATAAATACTTATTTTGCTCGAGATTTTAGGGTTGCCTACCAGTTCCTTTCAGTTCTACATTTAGTTTTCTCTTGGATTATTGAAGATTTAATTACTTTAGAGAGGATTCAACCTTTATTTTTATTGTAAGTTTTTATTATGCAATTTAATAATATGTTTCTTGTGTTTCTTTCCATCATGAGTGGCTAGAAACCCTTGCGGGTTCTAAGGATATGTGTAGTTAATCATGTTTGCATGTTAGATTGATCAACTCAAATTGCATGGTTTCAATTCCTGATTTAATTAATAGAATTTAGGATTGATGATGGATCGAGAGGTGAAATTGATTCTTTATTCATAATTGTTAATCGAAAGACGGAGAGGAGAAAATTAATAATAGGAAGAGGAATTTGAATACAATTGGTTTTCTGTCTCAAAAGGAAGAGTAATTAATTGTAGGTTTTAAATCTTATATTTTTATTGAGGTTGATTATTATTGTGTCTTGAGGCCAACAAAGCATATATTGTCACATGATAGTAACCTAGGTTAAAATTGCCTAACCAATGAATTTTAATACTTTATTTGATTTCCCACCATTGTAAAGTTGATTGATTTGGCATGTTAACTGATTGATTATTTGCCCTAGAATCTGTGTTCTTTTATTTGCTTTTTAAAACCCTTTAAATTCTGTTTAATCATCTTTAAATTTCAAAACCAAAACCAAATTTCTGTTTACTCAAACAATAAGTCTGAAAATTGTGGTTAGAATATGAGATGATTTCGTTGTACATTTCCTCTGGGTTCGACTACCTCTGGGTACTTTTATAAATTTATTTGCCACTGTATTTGCAATTTATCTGCAAATTTTGCAGTGATCAATCATGCAGATCAACAATTGTGAAGTTGTACGAGCTTCAGTATCCATTAAAGATCATCCCGAGGATGCAGCATTCTTCGTAAAAAAAGTCGTACAGAAGTGGAAAACAAAGAATTCGTTCCATTCATATCGTCTCGCTCAGCCCACCCCAACGAAGGAGATCACATCAACCAGCGGATCTCTAGTCAAAGAAACAGAATGCTCAGTCAGTGAGCTTGAGGAGCAGATGAAAAGATTACACAAGCTGCTGCTAAAGCCTAAAGGTAAGAAGGAAGAACCACAGCAAAGCCAACCAACAAAAAATCGAGTAGCCAAGAAGATGCCAAGAACGTGCTACTAGTGCAACTCCCCAGATCATCTAAAGTTCGAATGTCCTCGAATAGAACCATACGAAAAAGAGCGGTTGAGAAAGCTTTTCGAGAAGTGCGCATCAAAGGCCATTGCTAATGTTCTATGGACCAGGACATAAATACCAGACATCCCAGATCACGACGAAAGTTACTCATCAGAAGATAAATAGGATGTCCTCATGGTATTCATGGTCCAAATCAATGAAGATGATGGAGATAATGAAGAGCAGATAGCAGAGTCAACTCTAGTTGCCACGAAAAACAAGGTAACAAATTCCGTTATGTTTGTTGCATCGACATCAAATAACTCGCACGATATTGTTGATTCTTGTTTCTCAGAATCATGAAATGTAATTATTGAACTTCTTTCGAATGAATTTTCAAAGTTTAATGTATTAAAGGATGCCTTGATACAAGAAAACTCCTCGTTAAAACATAAACTTTCCATTTTGACTAGTGAGAGTGAAAAATCGAGGTCAGTAGACGAGGAACTTTCAAAAATCAAAACTGAATTCTTTTCACTTAGTAAAAATTTTTATTGACTCAAACAAGAGAATGAAGTTTTGAAAAGCAAAACTTCGTTCAAAATCCTTGTCAATGTAAATCTTCTAAGAGCACGAGAGATCAAGATAAGATTTTGAGTGTTCAAAGGATCACAAATAATCATGCTGGAATCAGTTTTTAGAAAGGAGAATCCAACAATGCTAAATCTGTGAAATCAAAGAAAATTATTTTTGTCCCAGAAATCGGGAATGTTCAGCAGAATGCTAAGCAAGACAAAGTGGATTATGCTAAGTCAACAATGATTGCTCAACAAAAGTGCTGGTAGACTATGAATCCCCAGGTGACCAATCAGCATAGTCTAAGCAAAGGTACATCTGCCGAGAGGAAGTCAGCAAATTTGATATATGAAACCCAGCAGACTATTTCTTCTGCTACGAAGGTTCATATACGTCATAGCAAAGCTAAGAAATCTGCTGAGATTGCAAGGAAGCGAACATACACTCCAAGTAGAAGGAACACCTACTTGAGGCCAGAGTCTAAATCATTTCATTTACAAAAGACTATGAAGGCTCAGCACACTACTACACATTTCCATTCAATGCAATGCACCAATAGGAAAGGAAAGGTAGTGAAACGCGATGACATGAAGATTGTTAAAATCACGAAGGTCTAGATTCCTAAGGGGATGATCCTGAAAACTAATCCTGTAGGACCCGCAATTGATCGGGTACCTAAAAAGTGATTTCTTTATTTTGCAGGAACATGGTCCATTAAGAAGAACATCAAAGAAATTAAAAGAGTTGATCCTAGATAGCGGATGATCAGGTCACTTGACAGGAGACGAAGACATATTCACCGATCTTTAGAAGATAAGAGGACTTTCAGTTTCCCTTGGTGACAATTCAAAGGTTAGAGTAATCGGAGGAGGGTGCATCGATCTAAATGGAATGCGCATCATCAACGTGGCCCTCGTCGACAGCCTCAAGGACAATCTAGTGAGCATTAGCCAGCTTTGTGAAAATGGATATATTGTTTCGTTCTTTGATACATGTTGCGAGATTGCTAACAAAACCATCGGAGACGTAAAACTTAGTGGAGTCAGGAAAGGAAGCTCAATACGTGGCTACTGCTAGTTGTTGTACACAAGTGCTATGGATCAAACAACAACTTGAAGATTATGAAGTCAACACCTGATGCATCTCGATTAATTATGACAATAACAGTGCAATGTGCATGACGAAGAATCCAGTACATCATTCAAGGACAAAGCACATTGATATCAGATATCATTTCAAGCGAGACCACATTGAAAAGAAGGATATTTCCATGATTATATCAGGACTGAAGATCAGCTGACAGATATATTCACCAAACCTCTAGCAGGATGCAGATTTATGGAGCTGTCTTAAGCTTGGTTTATTGGAATTAGATGAGGTTGTGGAAGAATGAGTCCAAGCTCTCATTTTTTTCCTGGATTTCTAGGATTTCTGGAGATGATGCAAAATAGTATGTAACCAAGCTCACACTCTCCAGCAAACTATAAAAAGTTATTGACGATTTGTTGAGTCCCAGCTCTCAGCAAATTACATAACCAAATACTGAATGATATATTTCACCAAACATTATGGAGATTGGTGAGTCCCAGCACTTAGAATATGAAGGAGACTGCTGAATTAATCTTGGGAAATTGATCAAATACAATGGAATCAAAATCGGGATATCTCAACCGGTGAAATAGTTACAAACCCCATTAATGTGGTGACAGTCAATATTCGTTATCATTTCCAAAGATTTTGCTCAAGGCTCGAGGTGATTCAGTTCAGGAAATGGTATCTCGAACAGCCACGTGGAAACTACTACAGAAACCGTCGGTTCCCAAGGCAGATGAATTGATTGATCGAACAAATCTTAAGGATGAGTGTGCGTATATAAAGGGAGGATTCTTTCACTTTTGAAAACATCTTTTAAACCTTTGAAACCATACCCTCTTCATGCCTTCAATACCCTTCGATTAAACCTTATTTCTCAAGAAAAATTAATGAAATCCTTTACCCTCTCACCAAAATACCTTCAAGATGGGTTCGAGCAACGTCACTTGGAAGTATCCAAATTGAGAGGAAATGTGGTAATCTTCACAGAGATCATATCTAAGAAGATTCTCTTAATTCTCGGTTCACCTTTGATAATGGGTTTTCTGATATTAGAACCGAACGAAGATAGACGGTCAATTCTCTCAGGCCATGATAGCTATATTGTTGGAGAGATATAAGCTTGTTAGGTGGGTCTGAAGATAGATATTCCTTAGTCACAATGAATGGGAATCTCCTCTGGTTGCCGATGGAACAAGGCATCCAAAGGACCCGTTCAATTTCTTTTCATCTCTTCTTCAAGGATTTCAAGTAGAAATCGTTGAGAAGAAGAGGAGATGGTGGGAAGAGTAGATGCAACACGAATCATCTACTTGGCACCTAAAGAGCAAATTAAAGCTTGCGAGTGGTGCATATGTCACTTATCATACAATATGTATAAACATTTGTATGGCACTCGGAGCTAAAAGATTTGAGAGAGTGTGGACAAGAGCGCGGGTCTTAGCAGATGGCAAGAGCTGCAAGATTTGGACTTCCTTCATATATGCTGGATTGTCCACATGAAACAAGTAGGTTGTTGCCGAAGAGATGTCTATGTACAATGCAAGTGGAGTCTACATTAATTAAAAATGCGACTATAGCTTAGGGCGGCGATAAATAAACACAAGCCACATCAGCTACGCACAACTTTCCATTATCGTGGGACGTAAGGTGAACCATCACCAACTACTCAACCATCAATCTGTTGAGATGAGAAAGGAAATCCAACCGCTCACACTAAGCTGAGTGCTCACAATCGTATAAAGGAAGTTGGTTTGGGTTTTCTAAACCCTATTTCCCCATATACACCTGATTAAAATTTTCTTTGATTTTATACTTTCTTTCAGTTTAGGAAAAGTATCAATGGCGGAACCCTTCAACCGTTCTAGTCCCCCTGCCGAATCCTCTAGAAGGCCATGCTTACCCAGAGAACCTGAACAATTTCATCCAACGTTCACAGGTATATTCAAGAAGGAGCAGCTTGATGAATCAATCTCATATTATTGCATGGTGGCCATTGCTCATGGAGAAGACCAGGCAAACTCACCGTTGAACAAAACAGGGCGGCTCAAGTAAAGAAGGACAAGATACTCTACGAGCCTTTGTTTAGAAAGCACTACTGTGAAATACTCATTAAAAAACTCAACCGAGAAGGTCTTTTGAAGTACTTGTTTGCGGAACCCCTCAAGTTTTGGCCTCACATAGTTGCAGAATTCTTTGCCCGAGCCGTGATTGACAAAAGTGAAAAATTCTTCACCACAAGCATTTTGGGCACGAAGATCGTAGTAAGCCCAGTGGTGTTGGAAAATACGTATGGTTTGTGAGTAGATGGAGAGGATGTCGCCACCTACAGAGTAACCAATGATGCAGAGATGGAGAAGCGATGGAGTATGTGGAAGACAGACACATTCACAGAACCATGGAAGGTGCTGCACTGCTGAGATCACTAGAAGAACCCATGAAGAGCCTTGCACAGATTGTGATAAGGATGCTGGTAGGAGAAGTTGGCTCTCTTTCAGAGTTAAGTGTCAAGAAGTTTGTTATGATGATGGCAATAGATGATCAAGTCCGTGGGATTTGGGCTATGTTTATCTACACCGAATGGCTGGGGCACATCTACAAAAACAAGAATATCAAGATGGAGCACACGTTCACCCAGGATATGCAATTTCGACTCAAGATAAGTCATTTTCTTGAGGGCATCATACTCGAAGGGAAGCACTACCGCGGAGAAGATCTGCAGCCCACTAATTACATGCAACAAACGAGGAAGCAACCAACACCCAAAAACCTCAAGAAGCCATTTATTCTGAGAGTCTAGAGCAATGTTGATCCTAAAGAACTGGTCTCTGATGAGGAAGAGCATTACCAAGGCGAACCCATTTTGCAAACAGCTATACCACTGACTGAGGAGGAAATGTAAGTGGAGAGAAAGAAAGCGGAATAGGATGCCCTGTTGAAGGAATTTGACAACCTACAAGACATCACCTAGCTGGAACCCCCAATGCCAACCATCGTAAAGAGGAGGCAAATGCAGAATAGTCCACAACAGAGGACAAAGAAAGCCAACAGATGATGAAGGCCAAACTGCGAAGAAAGGAAAGCATGATTGATTTAAAGTATCAACTATTCAAGTCACTGTCCCAGTAGTAGACACATCTCTACCAATTCCTGATGTTGCCTAAACTACATAGGAGATACCTGTCGAGATAGCCACCAAAGAAACTAAGAGAAAGTTAGAAATCTCTACAGAGGGGGGAGAAGCATGGAAGAAGAGGTGACATAAGAAAGCATTAAAGAAGGCAAAACAACATAAGGAATTTGACAAGGAAAAGCTGCAGATGCTTTTGGATCAAAGGGATACCAAATTCGAGCAAGTTAAATCTGCATATGAAGAGCAAAATGCCAAGGTCATGGAAAGTAAACAACCTGGACGCATCAGCAAGAAAGATGTTGAGAAGGCACAAATCGCCAAGGGAAAAACTAAGGTCAGTGATGCCAAGGAAAGGATTGTGAATCCGGATGCTCTGTCAGATGCTGAATTTGACAAAATGCAAAAGCAAGGAGCATTCAGAGATTTGCAAGATGTGGTGCCATGGAGATCCGGAGAATGGTTGATGCAACAGACTCCTGCGCAAGGAGAAAGGAGTTCTGCTATTCTGATTGTCTAACCCATCATTGCGCAAGGTGGAAGTGATGGTGCTGCTGTTAATTTTTAAAATGCTAACGCTAACACTGAGAGTGTCGATCTATAGGCTGTTGTGCAAGGTGGTAGAAGCCCTGTAGTTGAGAAAATATCTTGAGATCAACAATTGGCTGTGCAAGGAGGAAGACACATTGTTACAATTATTGCTGAATGAGATTTGGTGCAGGAGAATAGTGAAACTCCTAAACGAAGCGAAGAAGACAAGGCAGCAGAGATAGAGAATGCTGACCTTGAGAAGATAACAAATGAAGGTACAACAAACCCTGAGGTAGTTGTTCAAACAGCTGATCAGCGATCAGAACCTACAACAAAAAGGGAGGTTGCTGAAAAGAAAATTGCTGAAAAGAACACCATTGAGAAGGAAGCCACTACCTCACTAGACGCTGAGACCCAAGCAAGACTGCAAGCCAAACTCACTGCAAGCATGTGAGCACGAAATGAACGGTATCTCCGTGCTTTAGAAGAAGAACCATCTACCATTCTAGGGTGGAATTCAGAAGCAGATACTCCCTCCGTGCTTGAGAAAACAATAGAATCACTGTGACAGATACGCAATCCAATTCCCACTTGTCCCGAAGTATCAGGTATATCATTCAGTGACATTCCTAGTGATGATGATGCGGAGAATGCAGAAAATGCAAGAGCAGCCTGGGGGATCTTGATGCTTGCAGTTGGTGAATCTGTTTCCATGACAGAAACATTGAGAGTGCCCATGGAAGGACCACGTGATAGGAGGTTTAAAGCAAAGTGGATTGCCAAATGGTACCCTACTATCACGATGAAGGACGATAAGAACGATGACCTAATCTCGTGGGTGAAAGACATTTGTGTCTTTATTGAAGCTCAAGTTGTTGCTGAGCTTGAGACCACATGTCCTTTCGAATTAATGGACAGGTCTTCTGATCTTGAATGGTTGAGGATAGAGTTCCAGAGGTGGAGATTTTTCGACTAAGGCACCCACGAACTACATTATGAAGACCGTGCAATCATGATGGCATGGATGGGTCTAAGCTATGTGGTAGTGAAGAGTAATGGGCAGATGATTGGATGGATCAAACATAGAAGCGGCAAAACACAGAAAATCATGTAGCTGCCAGGCTGTTCAAAATTAAGGCTCACAGAGCAATGACGGAGATCGCCCGTTTCCTGTCTTGGAGTACGCTATTGCAGATTCACCCCCGTTCACTCAGAATTTTAAATCACTAGCAATAAGAAGGCAGATGGTTGCAGCTGCTGAGATGCAAGTAAGACTAGCTCAAGAAGAAGCCGCACGGAAGAAAGTAGAGGATCACAGGAAGATGATGGAGTTTCGGGAGCGGATACTCACTACACTGGCTAAAATCCCATCCCGAGTGGATAACTTTAGGCCTCCATCTCCAGTCACTGCTGAAGTAGAACATGTTCAAGAAAATGAACCCATTATAGTAGAAGATGTTGATCTGATCGCTACTTCTTCTCATGCACTGACCACCACTGCACACTTATCTACCACCTCGAATCAAATAACGCTATCTAAGGAACCCCCAATCATGACAATTGAGCCTTTGAACTCCAGTACTTACCAGAGGGATCTCCATCAATTCATACACACCATGGTAGGAAGAAGCATTGGGAAGCAGATTGTGCCGATCGTGCGAGTTGAAGTGCGGACCCAAGTGGTAGAGGCAAAGAAGGAAATTCACAACACTCTGCAGAACAACTTTGAGACCTTCTCCACCGGCCTTTTGGTTGTGATAAAGGAGGGGGAAGAGTAGAGATTGGCAAAAGAAGCAGAGCGGCAGAAAGAATAAGAAGAAATAATCCGGCGCCTCGAAGCAAGAAGAAAATTGGAAGAAGACTTAAGAAGGCAACTAAAAGAAAAAGAAAAAAGAGAAACGAAGAAGGATCGTGGAAAAAGAGAGGATCCGAAGAGAAGAACGAGAAGCGATAGTTGACAACTTCATGAACGTAACACTTGAAACTCTCAGGACAGTGAAGAAACCCACCGCCGGCTCCTCAAGTGCTAAAAATGCTGCTTATTCAGACTCCTCGACTACCAAGAAGTAATTCGTCTACACCTTATATGTCTTCTAGCATAAAACATCAAGTTTTTTCATTCAGGTGATTGTTTCATGCACCTTATGTCAACGTATCTTAATGGAACCTAACCCAGGTTGAAGACAATATCTCATTGTCAAGCACTGAATTAAATGCTATAGCTGAATTTACACATTCAGTGTGATCAACAAAATGTGTGGATTTTTGGATGTGTGTGATATGTTCCTGCATGCTGCTCGATACTTGTGTGTGAATGTGCTATGTGTTCATCTGATCAATGATTTGAATGCCATGTACTTGAAGGAAATTTTAATCGAGCTATACCCTTCATATTTTGAGGGAGAACATTTGGGAATCATACTGAGTCTAAGGGAGTTGAGATGATGAGAATAGAACTTATAGGAATATTTTGTAATTTCAGAATCAGCTTTCTCGCGATCAGTTAGTTAGAATTGAGGCTTTGATCGCACCAAAAGGGGGAAATTGTTAGGAATATTGTTATAATTAGTATAAGCCCTTGATCTCAATTATATGAATTCTGGCTTTGGTGCATCAAAGCTTAGTCAATCTAGTTTCTAGCATCTTAGTATCGAGTCAAATTGTAAAAGTCCTGTATATGATACTTCCACTCGAGTTGTAATAGAACTAGAACAGAAGATCGAAGAATATTAATGGAATCAACACATCTAATGATTGCTGAAGACGCTAGTAAATGACTAGCAAAAACAAAGGAATGTTGGACACACCTAAAGAAATGCTGAAGGAATGAAACAAACATGTTGCTGAATCTCAGCAAGACTGCTGAGATATCCGTAGACTATCAACTGCCAACAAACTTATACCAACAATCTGAACTATAAGAAGTCGTGAAATAGAAGGATTCAAATCACAAGGAAATCTAACAAATCAGAGTGAAGAACAATAACCAGACACAAGGAAGGTTTCCAGATTAAACTAAAAGATCTATTTTGACAAAGACGGCTACAAATAGAAGCTACGCCAATTAGAGTTGAAGGAGACTTGAAGAGTAACTGTGCCTCGCAGGAAAAGTAGAACAGAGATTGGCGAGCCGACACTCAGTGTCTAACGGATAAGATTCAAATAGCCATTTGAATTTTCACCTATAAATAAGTGTCATCAAAGTTAGATTGAGAGCTTCACAAAAATCCACAATAGAGAAATCAAGAGAAGATCCTAATACTCTCAATCCCACACAAACTCATCTGAGATTATACATGATTGAAGTTTTTTCATAAGCTTACATATTCAAAGCTCGAGACCTCTTACGTATTCTAAGGTATTTTGGGATTCTTTCTATCATAGAAAGAATCTAGCAATCACCTTGCTCTACAAGCGTGATTATCACAAGCAACTGCCAAACAGGAAAAGGTTATTGGAAGAACTATAAACCACCCAAGATCGACATCCAAGGAGAAGGGAGGTTTGTCCTCACTCTAAGGAGTGTCAAGGTCAAGATTGAAGATCGAGGTGCTTGAAAGTGCACGTTGATCAGACGAAGGAGCTGCTTCATGTTAGAGATCAAGTCTGACCTTGTAATCATATAATAGTGAATTTTCAGTCTAGAGGACTGAAGAGTGGACGTAGAACATTTGCTTGAACCACTATAAACCTTGTGTCAATTTACTTCTTTTATTTTTTAACGTATCTGTTGTTCTAAAACCCAACACACCAAGTGTTGAGGTACAATCTGTAATAAACCTAACTAATATTCGAGCTTAAACACATTTGATAAACACTTGCTAAGTTGTGACCTTAGCAAGATATTATTAAAACTTCCGCTGCAAATATTGATACTCTGACCAGGGACCAACTGCACTTGTGTTCATCACGAAACTAAAAAAGATCCATTCTAAGGTCATTCTTGGAGTTCTTTCTATCTAAGAAGGAACTTAGCAGTTGCCTTGATATGCAAGGTTGGCTATTACGGGCATCTAGCCGCAAAGAGTTAAGTTCTAGGAAGATCTATAAAATTCCTGATCCGGCGATCAAGGAGAAGGGAGGTGTGTCCTCACTATAAGTGTTTGTCAAGAAGATTGACCTTTGAGGAGTCTTGAAGGTGCGTTGTGCCAGACAGAGGAGCTGCTTGTAGTTAGATATCAAGTCCTGCCTTGTATAAATCAATTTTAGAGAATTTCAAGTCAACAGACTGAAGAGTGGACGTAGAACAATTGTTCGTACCACTATAACCTTTGTGTTATTTACTACTTACTGTTTTATTGCTTATCTGTTAATTATAAACAGAACACCTCAAGTGTTGATGTATAATCTGTAATAAACTTAAATATCTCACGAGCTTAATCACATATTTCATAAAGAATTGCTGAGTTGAGACATCAGCAAGTTAAGAGCAAAAAGATATAACATTCCGCAGCAAAATAGATACTCTGATCAGGGATAACACAACCTGCCATTACGGTGAGCTAGCTCGGCCCAAGTTCTTGGACCTTGATTATAACCCTGATAAAGGAAACATAACATCGGTGGTGTTGATGCTGACTATGTTAATGAGGTGGATGTTCATGATCGGGAGAGTGAAATTCAAGCCAAAGATGGAGCTAAGCGCCATTAAGAAGAAGAAAGCGAAGTTGGTTCCGCTGGCCGAAGGGAAAGTGTGGGATTTTGTTTCCAATTTACGACCATTGTAATTAACAATCAAGTTGTTTTTCATATTAATCTCTGAGCAGCAACGACGTTGTTTTTTAGTTCCAATAAAAAAATATGTGGATGTGACATTAACGTCACTAGAAGATAACTTTGTGAATAAACAAAAATTTGTGTCCTTAGTTGTTTAGGATAGTGATATGTGCGTAAAATGACCTTCATTTCGATGCGTGTGCATGCATTTTTGCATTCATTTTACTCCCATAAAAGGTGTTTTTGTTTTCCTTTTGTTGTGTTTTTGTGTTTTTGTGTTTCGGATGGTGTAGGTTAGGTTTTGAGCATAAATCAGCATTTTTGGCTTAGTTTTGGAGGATTTTTCCCTAAGCCAGGAGTCAAAGGGAAGCAGGTTCGACCGAGCGGAGCAGAGAAGAGGAGCAGGCCGGATTTAAGAGAGCAGGCTCGGCCGAGCCACGTCAGACAGAGAGTAGGCTCGACCGATTTTGCATCGCTTGACCGAGCCACGCGAACAAAGAGCAGGCTTGGTCAAGCCAACCTTGGCTCGGCCGAGCCGGAGCAGGAAAATCTAGCAATTTTTCTGTTTTTCAGCTTTCCCGGGCGATCTGATCTTGGCCCGGGCGATCCGTAGCCCTGTTTGCTCGTCTATTTAAAGGGGAATTTTGAGTTTTAAGAGAACTTTTGCCAAAATTTCATAGAATCTAGTTAAATTCTCCCAAATTTCATCTTCCATCCTCATTCCATCCAAATCCAAGTGGATCTAGAGCAAGATCTACAACAAATTGGTGAAGATTAGAGAGAATCAAGGGTAGATCAAGTGCAAGGACAACAATTGGGAAAAAATTCAATTCAACTTTCATAATTGTAATGGATTGTCTTACATTTTCTCTTGTATTGAACAAATTGAAATGTATGGAAAACTAAACTTCTTGTGAATGTTGTTTGGAATGAAAATATGTGTAACCTAGATCAATTTAGGTTGTTTACCTTTCTGTGTGAGTTTGAATAACACTAGATCTCAATCTCATTCACTTAGGTGTAGGTATTAGCCAACATAGGTGATACTTGACATGCATATTGCAGCCAACACGCGGGTAGAATCATCGTGAATAGTGTATATCCTTGTGATCCTAAATCCAATCCATGTGCGGAAATAGGACATAGGGCTAGAATCTACGTGATTGTAGGAGTGAACTAGAAATTGATAACGTGACTGTTTGAGATTGATATGTCATCTACGATTAACTCGCCGTGACTAGGGGTTAGCTACCTTAGAGTGGACTGCTCATCCGCTTAGGAATTAAATTGAGTTTGCATCATATTTTGTTCTATTTGGAGCACATTGGATTTCCAAGCATCATTCACTCTTGTCTCATTGTTTGAACTTGCTACTTTGTCTACCAATTTTGGAGAGTATTGATTGGTTGATTATTAAATTACTGTTCAAACATGATTGTCATTGTGATTTACTTTATTTATGCTTTAGCTTAGCTTATGTTTTGCCTAGTGATAGAACAACTCAATGACTTGAATTTACCTTACTATAAAATTCCATTCGAGTAAAGAGAAATCTGCAGGGCGAAGTTAGAAATATTTTCGGATTGATAATTTTAACTTGACAAGTGTTTTTGCACGACATCAAGTTTTTGGCACCGTTGCCGGGGAAACTTTTTAGTAGGTCTATAGATATTGTAGAAAGTATGGAAATTGTATGTTAGGTGTTTGATCATTTATCTGTGTGAATTTTAGCTCTTGTGTGATATTTGTTTTTACTTTGTTTGTTGATATGTTTTTGTTTTGTAATTGGTTTTTGTGGAATTTGTAGGTTGTTTATGATAACTAGATCCAAAGCTCATGAGATTTAAGTGAGGAAATTCCAACAAAGGCGAGAAAACATTGAATTTGAATTTGAGATGGAAAACCGTGGTGAGGATACGGTTCGAATTGAGGAATTGGAAAAGCAACTTGAACTTATGAAGGCAATGATGAACGAGAGAAATGGACCACGAAGACCGCTCTAAAATCCATTTAGACCGCAAGGGTAAGAAACAACCAAAGGATTCCGGTTGGGAGTTAATGCAACTCAGTTTGAAATCAAACCGCAGCTGGTGCAAATGATCCAGAATAATCAGTTCGGGGGGCATGCTACGGAAGATCCAAACGTCCACATATCAAGATTCTTGGAGATCACAAATACGATAAAAATTAATCAAGTTCCTCAGATCTAAATAAGGTTGCGGCTGTTTTCGTTTTCCCTACGCGATGGAGCAAGGAATTGGTTCGAGGGGTTGGACAAGTCAAACATTGCTAAATGGGATGAACTCTGAGAAATTTTTTTTGTCAAGTTCTTTCCTCCTAGCTTAACATTGAAGAGGCGAGCCGACATAACATCCTTTGGGCAGCGACATGACGAACCACTTTATGAAGCATGGGATCGGTTTCGTGAGCTTCTTGGGAAATGTCCTAGGCACGGGATCGCAAGAAGTCAACTCATTTGTCAATTTTATGGAGGTTTGGGTTATGAGTCGAAGATGTTGTTGTATGCATCATCAGAAGGAGTGTTACTAGATTTAGAAGAAGATGTGGCGAAGAGGAAGGATGGAACATAAGGCAAGGAAGACTGTGAGAGAAAAGAGTGAGATAGAAACTTTATGAGATCAAATGTCTTCGATGCAGGAAAAAATGGAGAGATTGATGTGTGAGTTTGAGAGAAAGGGTGATGAGTATGGAAGAGATGTTTATACTATAGACCATAATTGGAGGAGACATCAAGAGATCGAGTATGAGCCATATAGTGGGGAATATTCATATAACCCATGGAAAGGGCTGAGTTTATCATCACAATCTTGGTGGAATGAACCGAATCATTTGTATTTAGAGGATAAAGAGAGGATACCAGAAATAAAGGGAGACATCAAGCGAAAGTGTGAGAAAAATGAGGAATTATTGAAAGATATCAAGTCACAAGTATCTTTTATAGTGCATCAATTGAGTAGAAAGGAAGAAGGTGTCCTTGAAGGGGCATGTGGAGCCATAACAACTAGAAGTGGACATTCATATGAAGGACCAAAGCGAGGGGCACATGAAGGTGAAAAGGAGAAGACCGATGGAGGAACTAGGAAGAAGGTTACATTCAAAGAGGAAGAAGAAGTCATACCAAAGGAATTTAAGGAACAAGAAGTAACCGTGGATAAATCTTTGGAGAAAGAATCCATTCCTCATATGTCGTTACCTCAACAGTTTGAGAAATTAGGAAGAACAAGAATTTTGCTCGATTTCTTGAGCACATGAGCAAGATCCAAATAAATCTTCCTTTATTAGAGGTTTTACAAGAGATGCCGGAGTACATTAAGATGTTGAAGGAGATGTTTACCCAAAAGAGTAAGTATGGCAAAGGCAAGATCCGGGAAGCTTCACTATTTCATGTATCTTTGGTGGAATTGAAGTAACTCGAGCTTTGTGTGATTCGGAGGCTAGCATCAACCTAATGCCCTTATCCTTGTTCAAGAAATTGGAAATAGGGGAGATCAAGCCAACAACGATGACACTCTAAATGGCGGACCGGACTTTATCGTACCCATAGGGAATTGTGGAAGATGTTTTGGTCAAAGTGCGTGACTTTATATTTCCGGCTAATTTTGTGGTACTAGACATGGAAGATGATGGAGATGTTCCTCTGATTTTGGGAAGACCGTTTTTGTCCACCGGTGGAGGATTTTTTGTTATGAAAAATGGTCAGTTAACCTTTCAATTTGATGGAAGAAAGATCACTTTCTCTTTTCTGGAAGCCATGAAGAGAAGTACGGAGGACGAGAACAAGGAGAATTGCAACGTGGTAAAAGTTGTGCAAAATCCGAGTTTTGAGAAAGGAGAAGGACGTGAGCCATTAGAAGAGGTTTTACAAAAATCTTATTATACGGAGAATGTGGTTGATAACAAAGAAGAAGTAAGGGAAGACATTAGGGAGTATGACCGAGTTTTGGATAATTTTCCTATTGACTCATTACATGGGGAGGTTAAATTCTTGGAATTAAGAACATAAGAAGAGGAAGATGAGGCTAAACATAGGAAGATGGAGATGAAGAATAAAGCACCGGAAGTGGAATTGAAGAGGTTACCAGATTATTTAAAGTATGCATTCTTGGGCGAAAATGAGACATATCAGGTAGTTATCTCAACTGGACTTTCGAGGTGTGAAGTTGTGAAATTGCTTCGTATTTTGAGGATGCATCGGTCAGCTATTGGTTGGAAACTTTTCGATATCAAAGGAATAAGCCCCGCCATTTGCATGCACAAGATACTTCTCGAGGAAACGTGCAAGCCTAAACGATAACCTTAAAGGAGGTTGAATCCTATGATGCAAAAGGTGGTGAAGAAAGAGGTGCTCAAGTTGCTTGATAATAATATCATCTATGATCCAAGTGATAGTGAGTGGGTAAGTCCCACGCATATGGTGCCAAAAAAAGGGGGATTCGAAAAGGTAGTAAAGAAAACTGGAGAAGAAGTTATGGAGAGACTGACAAAAGGGTGGCAGTTTTGTATCGATTATCGTGCTTTAAATTTAGCTACTCGCAAAGATCATTTTCCTTTACCATTCATTGACCAAATGCTTGATCGACTTGCAGGGCTCTCTCACTATTGTTTCTTGGATGGCTATTCGGGTTATAATCAAATCATGGTGGCACCGGAGGACCAACACAAAACTTCTTTTACATGCCCTTACAGAATTTTTGGCTATCGGCGGATGTCATTTGGTCTTGGTAACGCACCGGCTATATTCTAATGATGCATTATGGATATATTCCATGGGCTCATCGAGGAGATTATGGAAGTATTCATCGATGATTTTTTGGTTTTTGGTAACTCCTTTGATGCATGCTTAAGAAACTTAGAAATTGTTCTTGCTAGATGTGAAGAGACAAACTTTGTTCTTAATTGGGGAAAATGCCATTTTATGGTTTGTGAAGGAATTGTGTTAAGCCATAAAATTTCTAGTAGAGGCTTAGAAGTAGATAAGGCCAAGATTTGTGCTATTGAACAATTACCAATTCTGAAGTCGGTAAAAGGAGTGAGGAGTTTTTTAGGACATGCTGGGTTTTATAGGAGGTTCATTCAAGATTTCTCAAAAATAACTAAACCTTTTTGTTGTTAGCTTGAGAAAGATGTGTCATTTGTTTTTTATGAATCGTGTGTTTGTGCTTTTGAGAAGTTGAATAAGGCTCTTGTGACTGTCCCGGTTCTTATTTCATCTAATTGGCATGAAGAGTTTGTGTTGATGTGTGATGCAAGTGATGTTGACCTTGGGGTAGCCTTAGGACAAATTAGGGATAAATTGTTTAGGGTACTTGCCTATTCTAGTAACTCCAAACCCGGCTCAATGTAATTACACCATCACTGAGAAAGAATTTTTAGTCGTGGTGTATGCATATGATAAATTTCGCGCTTATTTGGTAGGAGTTAGATCGATTGTGTACACGGATCATGCTGTTATTTTATATTTGTTTAAGAAACTGAACGCAAAACCTAGACTCATTAGGTGGATTTTATTGTTGCAGGAGTTTGATATAGAAATTAGGGATAGGAAAGGATGTGAGAATGTGATAGTCGATCATTTGTCCCGATTAGAGGAACCGGTTAGGGGAGATGAGAATGAACAGTGTATTAATGATACTTTTCCGGATGAAGATATCTTATATGTGGATTATAATATTCCGTGGTATGTTGACTTTTCCGATTTTCTTGTTGCCGATTGTTTCCACCTGACTTAAAACCCCATCAAAGGAACAAGTTCCTTAAAGATGTGCGGTTTTATTATAGGGAGGAGCCTTTCTTGTTTCGAAGATGTGCAGATGGAGTCATTCGGAGATGCGTGCACCAAGGAGAGTGGAGACGGATAATGGAGGAATGTCATGCCTCGGAAAGTGGAGGGCATTTTGTCACCAATAGAACGACGTTAAAGGTACTTTCTAGTGGTTTTTATTGGCCTTCTACTTACCGTGATTGTATGAATTTTGTCAAGGCTTGTGATAGGTGCGAGAAAATGGGGTTGATAACCCATCGGGATGAGATGCCTTCTAAACTTTTTATTGAGGTTGATTTGTTTGATGTGTGGGGGATTGACTTTATGGGACCATTTCCTTCTTCCTATGGGTATCGTTATATATTGTTTGCTGTAGATTATGTGTCCCGTTAGGTGGAAGCTTGTCCAACCATTACTAATGATGCTAAGGTTGTGTTGAAATTTTTGCAAGGTTTAGTTACACGTTTTGTAATTCCAACAGCTTTAGTGAGTGATGGGGGAAGTCACTTTTGTAACTAATTGTTGGAAAATTTGTTAGCAATGTATGGAGTGAAGCATCGAATAACTAATCTGTATCATCCTCAAGCTAATGGTTAGACAGACCTCGCTAATAGAGAAATAAAAGCTATTTTAGAGAAGACGGTGGTTTCCCAGAAAGATTGGTCTAAGCGTTTGGATGATGCCTTATGGGCTTATCGCACGGCTTTTAAAACTCCGATTGGTATGTCACCATACCAATTGGTGTTTGGGAAGTCGTGCCATTTTCTGGTTGAGTTGGAACACAAGGCGTATTGAGCTTTGAAAATGGTTAATGTTGATTGGAGAAAGGCTCAAGGGGAGCGAGCTATGCATTTGAATGCGATGGATGAATTCCGGAATGAGGCTTATGAAAACTCCAAGATTTACAAGGAGCGTAAAAAGATGTTCCATGATATGCACATTTGAGGTAAATCCTTTGCTCCCGGTGATTTGGTGCTTCTTTTTAACTCTCGGTTAAAGTTTATTCCCAATAAGTTCCGTTCGAAATGGTTGGGTCCTTTCATTGTGAAGCAAGTTTTTGATAATAGTACGTTGGAGTTAACACGTGAGAATGGTCCTTGTCTCAAGGTGAATGGTCATCGAGTTAAATTGTATTATGTTGATAATGGACCTTGTATGGTTTTGGATGTTTCTTTTGTTAATTGAGGTGTGAAGTCGAGCTATGGACTTTAAAAAGCACTTGATGGGAGGCAACCCATCCGGAGTTGTGGGACATTTGAAGGATAGCGTGGAGTGATGACGCACCGCCTACCTTTTGGTGAACTTAGTCTCACTTGACTAAGTTTGGGGGGAAGCGCCGGTAGTCGATGCCATGGTTCATTCTCCTCCTCTATCTCTTTATCATTCTTTATAATGATTCTTAGTTTAGTTTGTTTGAATGATGATTCTACCTTCGATTTGGTTTGTATTATGATTGGATTTACTTTGGATATGGATGTTATGGATGTGGATTAGATTTTGAGTTCTATGGTTGGATATTGATGATTTGATGGAATTTTTAGCGATCTTGCATGATGGGATACTACTTATTTTGCTTGGTTGGTTGTTATGTATTATTGGTTTGGTTTGCATGGTGGAGCTAGTGGATATGATCTTAGCATTGTTGATTAATGGTTTGTGGAAAGTTGGTGGAAATGAGAGTTTCAATAGTTTGGTGGTGTTTGTGTGATTTTGAGTAGGTACAAATAAGGCATTGTAGAAGCGGTTCGATCGTGGCTACCGATGGGTAACGCATTTTATCGCTCTCTTGCCATTTAGATTTGTTGCATTGCATATAGTCTTTGTTTTTGGAATTGTTTGTGTGCTTGTGTGTGTGTGTTGAACCCAATGAGATTTGAGATTGGACCATGATTTACTTAGTGGAGCTTGAATTTTGTCTCAACCAATGATAGGGCGGAATCTTGATGTCGAAGCATGTGTGAGTCTTAATTTTGAATTGCCGAGTTTTGTGTGTGGTTAATGCATGAGACTTGACAAAAAGCTGAGAGTTTTTTAGCCTTGATATTGTCATATCCATTTCATTTGAGAGAGGCGATATTGAGAGTGAAAAATCTAGAACTTGCATCTATTCTCTATCTATTTGGCATGAGTATGGTGACTAGAAAATGATATTAGGCCATTGGTTCCTAGTCCTACCTTACACATCGGGAGTATAAGGTGGTTATCTTGATCATTTCTTGTCTTTCATATCTTTGACACCCGTGATTGAGCTTATTTGGAGATATTTCTTTGATATTATTAGGCCAAGTTTGGGGGGAAAGAGAGAATGAGGGTGAATACGGTGATGTGAGATGGGTTGGGAATTGATTGGTATTTGGTTTGCAATGAATGAGGCATGAAAGGAAAGGAATAAAGAGGATTGATGTAAATCCTAGAAATTGAGGCACTTACAAAAATTGTGTGGAGAAAAGTGGTGCAAGTCTATACAAAAAAATATGCACCCACATAAAATAAAGGAAAGTTCCATGAAAAGAAAAAAAGAGAAAGAAAAATGAGGAACGAAAGAGGAGAAAGAAATATTGGAGAACGAATAAGTCTCGGGTTTTTGTGGTTCATGGATGCAATTTAGGGGGGTTCTTGGGAAATTGAGGAGTTTAGCTACTTTGGCCCAAAACCACCTACCTTTTAGCTAGCCACGTTATAACCAAAGCAAAGACCTTCTTGATTCTAGAAGCCAACTCATTGTAGTATAGTGGTGAGAATGGATGCAAGCCTATGGAAGTTGAGCACGATATCTTGTGATTGAGTGATTCTCATCGTCCCTAAATACGTGAGGGAGTGATTTCATTTCATTTATCCATATTAGATGAGTGGTTCAAGTCCTTAGCATTAATCGTGTCACAAAGTTAGGTGATAATCTCGATTGATTAAGACATTTTAAGAAAATAAAGATGAGCTGTGAGGTACTTTCATGAGGTCAAATGATTGCTTTACTTTGTTTTGATTGAGGACAATCAAAGGTTCAAGTTTTGGGGATTATGATATGTGCGTAAAATGACCTTCATTTCGATGTATGTGCATGCATTTTTGCATTCATTTTAATCCCATATAATGTGTTTTTTGTTTTCCTTTTGTTGTGTTTTCGTGTTTCAGATGGTGTATCTTAGGTTTTGTGCATAAATCAGCATTTTCGGCTTAGTTTTTTAGCCTGGCTCGGCCGAGTGGAGCAGAGAAGAGGATCAGGCCGGATTTCAGAGAGCAGGCTCGGCCGAGCCACGTCCGACAGGGATCAGGCTCGGCCGGTTCGGCATCGCTCGACCGAGCCACACGAACAGAGAGCAGGCTCGATCAAGTTTTTCTGTTTTCGGGCTATCCCGGGCGATCCAATCTTGGTCCGTGCGATCCGAGGCCCTGTTTGCTCGTCAATATAAAGGGGAATTTTTAGTTTAAAGAGAACTTTTGCCAAAATTTCATAGAATCTAGTTTGAAATTCTCCCAAATTCCATCTTCCATCCTCATTCCATCCCAATCCAAGTGGATCAAGAGCAAGATCTACAAAAAATTGGTGAAGATTATAGAGAATCAAGGGTAGATCAAGTGCAAGGACAACAATTGGGGAAGAATTCAATTCACCTTTCAAAATTGTAATGGATTGTCTTTCATTTTCGCTTGTATTGAACAAATTGAAAGATATGGAGAACTAAACTTCTTGTGAATGTTGTTTGGATTGAAAATGTGTAAAACCTAGATCAATTTTGGTTGTTTACCTTTCTATGTGAGTTTAAATAACAATAGATCTCAATCTCATTCACCTAGGTGTAGGTATTAGCCAACATAGGTGATACTTGACGTGCATACTGCAGCCAACACGTGGGTAGATACGTTGTGAATAGTGTATAACCTTGTGATCCTAAATCCAATCCATGTGCGGAAATAGGACATAGGTCTAGAATCTACGTGCTTGAAGGAGTGAACTAGGAATCGATAACGTGATTGTTTGAGATTGCTAGGTCATCTACGGTTAACTCGTCGTGACAAGGGGTTAGTGATAAGCTCATAATTATACTCACTTATCTATATTTTTCTCCCTTGTTTCAAGTTCTTTATTGTATATTTTTAGTTATTATTTTGCATTAGTCTATTTTGGAGGGTGTTATGCCTTTGATGGGTGATTTTTGCAGGTTTTAGGCCGAATTCATTGGAAACCCGTACCGAAAGCAAATGATGTTCAAAGGAACAGTCAGGAATTCTTCCACACGTGGAATCCGAGCTAACAGAGCATGGAATGAGAAAGATCTTTGAATTAGCTTTCCAACTCAACTAGAATCGAGTCAATCGGAGTTCGGGAGCAAAAGTTATGGCCGAAAATGTGAGACTGCGCAGAAGAGGATCGACACATGCTTTTCTGTCGATCGAAATTCTCCCTGTCGTTTGAAATTCTCCCTGTCGATCGAGACAGAGGACCAAGTTGCAGAATTGACACAAATTCAGCCCAGATTTTGACTGGAAGGTTGTGTCGATCGACAGGATTTCTGTCGATAGACACAGATGTCCGAGAAGGCTATTTTTGGCCTATTTTGGCAGTTTTTGCTATTTTAACCCAATACTCAAATTAGGTCTTTTCCTCCCTCTATATATATGAACTCAACCCTTGCACGAAATTTTATCATTCCTTTAGCATATTTTGGAGCTTGTAGACATTGGAGTTTTGTATTCAAGGTTCCTCTTGTTTTTGCAAGGTATTACTTTAATGTTTATTTACTTTCTAGTCATGATTTGTGGCTAGAACCCTAAACAGGTTCTAGGGTTATGATTTCTTTTTTTATGCATGTTTAATTGATATCAAGCATGGTTTAGTTCTCTGATTTAATTTTATAATCTAGATTAAAAGAAGGACCGAGAGGTGAATTGAGATCTAAGTTTATAGTTAATAATTGATGGATCGAGATATGAAAATTATTGACAGGAAGAGAGAATTAATTGTGTTTGTTTTCTGTCTCAAAAGGAAGAAACCTACATAGGAATATTTAGATAATTATGAGATTGATTAATTTGGTGTTCTTGAGACCGAGAGGAGATAGTCACTAATTAATAATCTAGGATTTAATTGCCTGACCAAGGAATTTAATCCACAAAAATCTATGTTTTCCCCATTGCTGAGTTGATTGATATTTACAGGTTGATGATTAGAATATCTTCCCTAGGATCTATGCTCTCTTTAAATTGTTTTCCAAAACCTTGTATTTTATCGCATTGTCATTTTTAAATTCCAAAACAAAATCCCTTTTTCTATTTCCTCAAACATCTATGTTCTAAGAACTATGATTAGTACTTTGGATTTTTAATTGCACAGTCCCTGTGGGATCGATCACCTTAGGGTGTAAAAATTATTAGTTGCTACTTTATTTTACAGTTATCAAATTGGCGCCGTTGCCGGGGATTGTCAGATTTATCTAATTATTAGTTTATTTTTAGTTCTGATTGATTGAGGCTGTAATTTTATTTTGATTTCATTTTTATTGGTTTTTCTGTTTTAATTTCGTATTTAGTTTGTTGATTTTGGTTTTTGGTGTTTGATTTTCGTGTTTGTTCCTGTTTAGTTTGTCTGGTTTTCGGCCTCTATCTCGACCGACAGAATCTCTGTCGACCTTAATAGGTGCAGAAAACACCCGTGTCGATCGACACAGTGTCTGATTTCCTATTTTTCTTTATTTTTGTTGCAAGTTCATGAACACAAGGGCCCAGGGCAAGCCACTCGAGACGTTTGACCCAGAAATCGAGGCCACCATCAGAAAAAGGATGGGAAAAGCCAAGGAAACCACTGAGATCATCATGACAAGTCCAAGCAGTTCCGATGGGGGAAATGAGACCAACCAGCCATTGATTACTCTGGAAAATGCCGTACTGTTGGTCCATGAAGTCAATCACATGAAGGATGTCATGAGGCAACTCCTAGAGGAAAGGGAAGCAGAAAGGCGCGAGGCCGAAAGAAGAGAAAGAGAGAGAGCTCAGAGGGAAGATTGAGACAACAAGGACCGCAACGCAATGGCCAAGAAGTACAGACCGCAAACCGGAAATGAGGGTTTCGTTATTGGCATCACCGCCAATAACTTCGAACTCAAGACCGGCCTGATTCAGATGGTTCAGCAGAACCAATTTGGAAGCCGAACAGTGGAGGATCCGTACACTCACCTCAGAATGTTCGTGGAGGTGTGTGAAACCATCAAGCAAAGCGGAGTGACCCCGGACATGATTAGTCTTCGCCTTTTCCCATTCTCACTCAGAGATCAGGCACGAACTTGGTTCACCGCTTTGGACTGCACCAACATTCGGACATGGGTTGATCTCCGAACAGAGTTCCTCGGCGCATTCTTCCCGCCGTCAGTGTTTATTCTGAAAAAGATAGAGATCCTGCAGTTCCACCAGAGGATGGATGAGACTCTCTTTGAGGCGTGGACCAGGTTCAATGAGCTGCTGAGGAGTTTCCCGGGCCATGGAGTGGTTACCGAGGAGCAGGCTCATATCTTCTACAGAGGATTGACTCAGGAAAGCCAAAAGTCAGTGGACTATGCAGCTGGTGGATCATTGATGAGAAAGTCACCAGAAAAGGCCATGAAGTTGTTCAAAAAGATGGCCTTACATGATCAACAAGGGGGGAATCCAAGGAGGCCACAGATCCAAGCTGTTGAGGCAAAGGAGGATGATAATCTGAAGAAGGAAGTCGAGAGACTGACTGGGGAGGTACAAAAACTAACTACTAATGCTACTTGTGTTTCTGTTGCAAAGGTTGACCCATCGACGATGTGAACTTCATGCATCGAGGAGGTTATCAGAACCAATACTGCCGAGGGGGATATCAGCATTACCACCCAAGACCTCACCTCGGATTCCCCTACTCTCAGCCAAATGCCGCCGAGCAGCCGCCTCTAGACTTCGAGGTGCAAGATGGTGAAGTGGTGGAAAAGAAGAAGGAAACCCTTGAAGAAGTGCTCAAGAATTTTATCAAAGCTTCAGACCACAAAATGGGAAAAATCGAGGAAGAAGTGGAAGGAGTCAATACCACGGTGGATCTGCTCGGCAAGCACGTCAAGATCATTGAGACTCAAGTGAGCCAAATTGCTACAACTATCGGGATGCAACATACTCCAGGAAAGTTGCCTAGCACCACCGAGGCAAATCCCAAGCACCAAAAAGATTGCAAAGCTGTGAAGCTGAGGTCCGGAAAGAGTTACACAGGTCCGAGCATGCCCCAAAGCAAGTTTGGGGGGAAACAAAGCAGACCCAGCAGATCCGGCCTTTGTTTTGATCGACAGGATTCCTGTCTATCGACACAAAGGCCCATAAGAGGGAGTCGACACAGATTCAGAGGAGGAGATCGACAGAACTGCAGAGGGTGTGTCGATCGACACACCCCCTATCGATCGATAGGCAGATCAGAGCAGAGGCCAGTCGATACACCAGCCTTCCCAGCAACATTCTTCCACTCCTCAGGTTGCCATGACAGCTCCGATGTCGTTTCCTCAGAGATTCACCAAGCAGAAAGAGGATTCAAGGTTCTCACACTTTGTCGAGAACTTGAAGAAGGTAAGTATTAATTTACCACTGATTGAAGCTCTCTCTGAAATTCCAGGTTACATGCGCTATCTTTGGAAGTTGATGAGCGAAAAGAAACATTTTGTGGAGAATGCGACTGTCAAGCTTAATGAGCAATGCAGCATGGTACTCCAAAAAAAGGTTCCAATCAAGAGAAGCGATCCAGGATGCTTCACCATCCCAGTGGAGATTGGGGGATCTCATTCGAGAAGGTGTTGTTCGACACCGGAGCCAGCATCAACCTCATGCCCTACTCTATCTTTCAGCGCCTCAAGATTGGAGAACTGAGGCCGACTACTATCACTCTGTAGATAGCGGACCGATTTGTGTCCCGCCCAAAAGGTATCATAGAGGATGTTCTCATTCGTGTGGGTCATTTAATTTTTCCTGCAGATTTTATAGTCTTGGACATGAAAGAGGATAGAAGCACACCATTGTTCCTGGGAAGAGAGTTCTTTGACACAAGTGTTGCACTGATCGATTGTCGTGGAGGAGAAATCACCTACGAGCCAATGAAGAGAGGATATCCTTCAAGCTTGATAGAAGTCGGCATGAATCTGAATGCTTCAAGATCACTTCCAGAGATGAGGCTGATGATGAGGATGAAGAGGAAGATGAAGGACAGACTGAAGAAATCAAAGAAGACCACGGCACTCAAAGATGGGAGCGAGGGAACGAGTCGGCAATATTGTCAATTACACCGTCTCTTCCCGAGCTTACTACTGTCATCCAAGATCGGTGGGTTTACATGGTAGATTCTCATGGGAGGCGAGTGTGATCTAGCCTGCTCTGGTTCTGAACTGAGGTATCGTCGAGCTACGACGTTAACTAAAGCACTTGTTCGGAGGTAACCCAACTTTTACATGCTTTCTTTTCAATTCCTGTTGTTTCTTTACAATTTTGGTTTTTCTTTCCATTGGTGTGTTTAACTTTATTTTCAAATTTTTCAGACCTGTCGATCGATACAGAGGGTTGAGCACGGAGAACTCTTTCGACCGACAGAAAAGGGGATCGACACAGAGTGCTAGCAGCCCCAAACCTCCCTTGCAATGAGCTGATTTCTCCGGTGGATAAAAAAGTCGATGTCTGAGATCGACAGTCAGGTACCGTTCTTCTTCTTGTCTGATTTTCAAACTTTTTCTTACTCTCCGAGTTCAAAATAAGTTTCGGGGGATGTGGACAAGAAGTTGAACCTTTATCCCTTATCTTTATTCACTTTCCTGTTTTATTTGCTTTTAATTGCTTTATTTGGTTTGTTTAAATTTTTGCCAATATATAGATATTATGTGAGAAAAATCTTTAAGTAATTGAACCTTTTAGCATTATATGCAATGTTTGGAATCGATCTGTGATTAGTTGAATTGATTTCAATTGTGGTTGATTTTCCCATGAATGTAGAATACCGCATGATAGAGTCTAATTGAAACTTACACTTGCATGATGTTTGAGTGGATTGAAATTGACTAAGGAAGAATTTTTGAACCCAAGTGAAGTTTTGAGCCTTTTATTTGTTCATGAGAGATTCGCATGTATGTTTTCGTTTCTATAGAACTTGCTTTTGTTCTGATTTTGAGACTGCGTAGTGTGCACAAGGATAGAAAATGATCTTAGGCCATTTTTGTTAGCCAAATTATCCTAAACACTATCTCTTGTATATTAACCCCTTTGAGCCTGTTGTTTTTCTTTCTTTTTCTATTAGATAAGGAAACATTGTAGTTCTATCTTGTCTATGAGAGAGTATTATGAGAAAGGTGATGTGTATTATGTCTATAGGATTTGGGTGAAATAAGGGTAATTTTTATAAGTGGATGAGAAATTTTTAAAGTGGTTTACAAAAGAAGGTTGGGCTCTCGGAAAAAAAATATTTGTGTCCTTATAAGCTCAAATCATTAAACAAAATTTTTAAGAGCATAAAAGGACTAGAAAAAAAATTGAGGCTTGATTTGTGTTGAAATTTTTAGGAGAATGGTGGATGATGAGAAGATAGTGGTTGGATTTGTTGAGAGTAGCTAAATCAATTGGTTTAGTCACTTGGCCATATTTCCCTACCTTTCACAAAAAGCCTACATTACAACCTTTTCAAAGTCCTTTTTTATTCTTGAATTGTGTGCACAAATAAGCAGTGGAGATTTTAGAACTCTAGCAAGCCAATGGTAGAAATTTCTTCATACATGTTGTGAGTGCTTTCATTTGAAACCTAAACACTTGAGTGATTGAGCGATACACATTCCCGTGAGTCTTCCGAAGTTGATGAACATCTTATCTCTTTCAATTGCTTGTGTGATGTGGATTGATGAACCTTGATTGTGATGAATCTTGTGAGGCATTGCACTTTCAACTGCTTGAGATTTCTTTCTTCTTTTCTTCGATTGAGGACAATCTAATATTCAAGTTTGGGGGGTTTGATAAGCTCATAATTATACTCACTTATCTATATTTTTCTCCCTTGTTTCAAGTGCTTTATTGTATATTTTTATTTATTATTGTGCATGAGTCTATTTTGGAGGGTGTTATGCTTTTGATGGGTGATTTTTGCAGGTCTTAGGCCGAATTCATTGGAAACCCGTACCAAAAGCAGATGATGTTCAAAGGAACAGTCATGAATTATTTCACACGTGGAATCCGAGCTAATAGAGCATGGAAAGAGAAAGATCTTTGAATTATCTTTCCAACGCAACTGGAATCGGGTCAATCAGAGTTTGGGAGCAAACATTATGGTCAAAATCGTGAGACTGCGCAGAAGAGGATCGACACGTGCATTTCTGTCGATCAAAATTCTCCCTGTCGATCGAGACAGAGGACCAAGTTGCAGAATTGACACAAAGTCAGCCCGGATTTTGACTGGAAGGTTGTGTCGATCGACACAGATGTCCGAGAAGGCTATTTTTGGCCTGTTTTGGCATTTTTTGGTATTTTAACCCAATACTCAAATTAGGTCTTTTCTTCCCTCTATATATATGAACTCAACCCTTGCACGAAATTTTATCATTCCTTTAGCATATTTTGGAGTTTGAAGACATTGGAGTTTTGTATTCAAGGTTCCTCTTGTTTTTGCAATGTATTAATTTAATGTTTATTTACTTTCTAGTCATGATTTGTGGCTAGAACCCTAAACAGGTTCTAGGGTTATGATTTCTTTTCTGATGCATGTTTAATTGATATCAACTCTGAATACATGGTTTAATTCTCTGATTTAATTTTATAATCTAGATTAAAAGAAAGACCGAGAGGTGAATTGAGATCTAGATTTATAGTTAATAATTGATGGATCGAGAGATGAGAATTATTGACAGGAAGAGAGAATTAATTGTGTTTGTTTTCTGTCTCAAAAGGAAGAAACCTACATAGGAATAATTAGATAATTATGAGATTGATTAATTTGGTGTTCTTGAGACCGAGATGAGATAGTCACTAATTAATAATCTAGGATTAATTGCCTGACCAAGGAATTTAATCCACAAAAATGTTTGTTTTCCCCATTGCTGAGTTGATTGATATTTACATGTTGATGATTAGAATATCTGCCCTAGGATTTGTGCTCACTTTAAATTGTTTTCCAAAACCCTTTATTTTATCGTATTGTCATCTTTAAATTCCAAAACAAAATCCCTTTTTCTATTTCCTCAAACATCTATGTTCTATGAACTATGACTAGTACTTTGAATTTTTCATTGCACAGTCCTTGTGGGATCGACCACCTTAGGGTATAAAAATCATTAGTTGCTACTATATTTTACAGTTATCAGTTAGCTACCTTAGAGTGGATTGCTCAACCGCATAGGAATTAAATTGAGTTTGCATCTTATTTTGTTCTATTTGGAGCACATTGGATTTCTAAGCATCATTCACTCTTGTCTCATTGTTTGAACTTGCTACTTTGTCTACCTATTTTGGAGAGTATTGATTGGTTGATTATTAAATTTCTGTTCAAGCATGATTGTCATTGTGTTTTACTTTGTTTACGCTTTAGATTAGCTTATATTTTGCTTAGTGATAGAACAACTCAACGACATGAATTTACCTGACTATAAAATTCCATACGAGTAAAGAGAAATCTTTAGGGCGAAGTTAGGAAGATCCTTGGATTGATAATTTTAACTTGACAAGTGTTTTTGCACGACATCAGATAAAATTTCTAGACATAAATAAAAAATAGGATAAAATTTCTTAATAACATGGAATAAAATTTCACAAATCCCATTTTTTTGGAGTGAAATTTTTAATTTTCCAATATTAAAGGATAATTGTTGAAATTGATAAAAAAATTTAAAATGCAAAGCTCTAAATATTCTAGTATGGTCACAAGGGAGAATTCTCTGCCACAATATACGTGCCATGCTATTATCAATTTACTAATTTCAACTCTCCGTATTTTGTGGGAAAATATCTTTTAGTAGTATGAAAATATTTTTTACAAATAAAGCAACCACAAAAACTCTTAATGCCCAATAAATTGACAAAGTTTGTTTTTTCTCTACACATTATCACAATGGCAGTTTTTGGCGATTTCCGTTTCTTTTGTTTTGTTGTTATAGTATCATTGAAAAGTGATATTCTTAAAATTCTCATGTTTTGAAATAAAGCGATTTAATTGAACATAAATCAAATTTAATGACAGATTTTATATTAGTTTAAACTTGCATTCTTGTACTATTTTTAAATTTTAATTGAGGTATTATTATCACTAATGCAAAATTCGTCGCATAGGACTGCCTAGGTGGTGCCCAACACCCCTAAAACAAGGAAATTGAAAGAATTAATTAACCTTCTACAAGTGCGTCAAATAATAATTAAACAAAACTACAAGTTAAAATTTTATATATATATTTTTAAGTTTCAGCAATTAATTGCATCATTCATTGACGCATATACTAGAACTCAATTGAAAGGAATATATATATATATAGAGAGAGAGGGGGGTGAGTGATTATATGAGAATTCCCCTTACCATGTGAAAATAAGAACTAGTCTCGACCACCCAATTAATGATACAACACTCAAGACTAAATAAATCTCGTCTGCATTATAGTGTAGTAAAACATGCATTGAAGGGTAATTTTGTAATATTTTTTTCTCTCTTCTCTATAATCATCCTAAATCTTTAAATGATCATAACTCCTTCGATTTAGATTATTTTTTCATGTATCATATATCAAATTAAAAATAATTTAATTATCTTTCGAACGAAATCCCTATTGCATATGTTTCAATTTAAAAATCATCATAAAAATGAAAATTAGTGATTATATGGATAATTCTCATAACAGTACACGAATTCTTATATAATGAATGGAATTGCACAATATAATGCTTGAAATTATATTCTATAATGCAAAATATGATAGATAAAATGCAATATATTTTTTCATGCGATATCAACAAAAAAAAATTAAAATACATTATCTTTGCATACTGTAGAAAATATTATAGTTGTTATAAAAGTTGATCATACAGTACTTGTTTTTAATTATGTATTTTTTTATTATAATATATAAATATATATTATTATATTATATAATGCATGTTTGTTAGGTATACAATAAATGTTTGCGAGGTATATAATGCATGTCGAGGTCAATATAATGCATGAAGTTATATAATGAATGTAGTTGCACAATATAATGAATGAAGTAATAATATATAATGCACCATATGATAGAAAAAAAGACAACATGTTTTTTTTAGCAAAATTATCATATATCATTATATTTGCACTTGTTATGTATTATATAGTAATAACATATGCATTATAATGAAAGTAATATAATTTTTCTCTAAAATAAAAGTAATATCATGTATAATATGCATAATTCTCGTAACAGTATACAAATTCTTACATAATGACTGCAGTTGCACAATATAATGCATGAAGTTATAGTATATAATGCATAGTATGATAGATAAAATGCAACATGTTTATTTTAGTGAAATCAACATTTATCAATATATTTGCATTTGTTATGTATTATATAGTAATAACATATGCATTATAATGAAAGTAATATATTTTTTCTCTAAAATAAAAGTAATATCATATATAATGGAGAAAGAAATATTGTATAATTATAGTAATATTGTTCTAAAATAAGAGTAATACCATACTATAATGCTGGAAGATGTTTGTTAGGTATATAATTAATGTTAGGAATATAATGCATGTTTCCTAGTTATATAATGAATCTTTCTTATTCGAGATTGAATATCCAAACAGAATCTTAAATAAGTACAAAATGACAAAAATACCCTATAATGCAAGTTTTTTTAGATAAAATGACCGAAAATTCTAGTAAAATCCTGAGCGTACATTCATCAAAATCAATGGCGGATTAGTTCATATTTCTCATTGTAAGAGGTGTTCTCACTTAATCGCATCTATATATATATATATATATATAAAGAGAGAGAGAGAGAGAGAGAGAGAGAGAGAGGTGTAATCATATCACAAGTCCCCTTTAGATGAGAGATGAGAATGAATCTTGTCCTTTTATTTTTTCAATTGTGTGGTCCAGATTTAAGTTTTAAAATACTTTAATTTATTAATTTCTTAAATAATCAAACATAATAAGGGTTATTTGGTATATTTGCATTTCATATTTAGATTCTTTCCTAACTAATTTATTGCAGATTCGAGGAAAGTATGATCTTCTGTATATTTGGATGTTGCAAGGTGTATCTTCTTCCATACAATTAACCACAATCGACCACAATTCACGGAACAAAATTTTTGCGTCCTGGTAATCATTTTTTTAATCGTCGTCGTTCTTCCACCATCGGCCGACATTCTTGTCCACTCTCTCTTCCGTTAGTGACGACGTCACCACCTGACCCGCCATATTTTACCTATCTGCAACAAAGAAAATAAAGATGGTGCAACGAGATCGGTGGGAGAGAGTACAAATGGCTGCAAAACTGAACCAATTCATTCAAGAATCTCTTACATCTGTCTTCCCAACTAAACAAGATGTTGGAAATTTGATATTGCAGTTAACAACACAAAAATCGAAGAAACAACTCGATAAAGGAGTGAGTGCTGTTAATTTTTGCCTCAACAATTTAATTATTTATTTGGGGACCTTTTTTATTTTTTAGATATAAATTGCATTATTTAAGCCTTTAAATTTGCATTATATACATCTGCAAAGTTGTAGTATTTTTAATGGGATGAATAGAGTTTTTAGAATATAGCTATTTAATTCTTTGATGTAAGTTGCATTATTTAAGCCTGTAAATTTGCATTATATACGTCTATACAGTTGCAGTATCTTTAATGGGATGATTGAAATTTTTAGAATATAGTTGTTTATTTCTTTGATATAAGTTGCATTATTTAAGACTGTAAATTTGCATTATATACACCTGTAAAATTGCAGTATTTCATAGATCGATTGAGGTTTTAGAACATAGTTATTTACTTGTTAGATGTAAGCAAAAAAAAGCCACGGTTTTACAAAATAAAAAACCTAAAAAAGCAAAAAAAAAAAACCTGCAAAAACTATTTCTGCCTCTCCAACAATTTATTCAAGTAAACATTTCAGAAACTGCGATTCTATACCTTTTCGCCGGAAAATTTCTCGGTTACACCTTTTCCCTTCTTCTCCTTTGAACTTTTGACTAGGAATGGAGATTTTGTGAGAAATATCAATGACTTTTTTTTTTGGAAATTTGTTTTCGAACTCTATATTTTCGGATGGAAAAACCCACGCCCGAAATATGCGCAAATTTCAAGGGATTTGAATTAATATTTGGTAGTTGAGGTTGCATCTTTACTTAAATACTCTTACTCTGCAACATTTTTTTATTACCGAATGCACCTTTTTAATTTCGCTCATCAAATTAATCTCAACCGTCCGAACACATATTTGGATGTATAGGATTCATTCTCATCTCTCATCTAATAGATCACTTGTGACTTTAACGCACCCATATATATATATATATATATTTAATATAAAGTTATCAATAATTATTGAAAACGCACATTTCATTACACACATTACATAGAACAAAATTAATATAAAGAAAAATTTAAATCTAGGAATTAACAACCGAAATCATCTTTCATTTCCAAAGATAATCAATAAATTTCTCCAAATTTCTAGAAGACAATCCCCCCTCACTAACACTCTTGCCACACGTTTCCTTCAATTTCAATGCATTTGCTTTAAATTTATTATTAGATACTACCATATCTATTTTCTTCTTTATTTTATATCTTGATCGAACCCCAACTTCATCAATAATAATTGTGGGAATGGATACAACTAGCCACTTTGAATAAGTGGGTATGTTTTATAGCCACAAGGATAAAAATATAAGTTTTCTAGCCACTTTGTACTTTTGTCTTTTTCTCTCTTCCATTTTCGGCTACAAGACAAAATTTACTTTATTAAAGTTGTTTCCATTTTCGGAAATATTCATTATTTCATTTATTTATTCATTTATTTAATTTTGAACAATTAATTTGAACTACCAAGGTAGTTGTAAATTTATTACAACCTTTTACAAACAAATATTTTCGGTTGTACGAGGAAGCAAACATTTTAAAAATTATTTGAAGATTGTTGAGAGGGTTTAGAGAGAGAAAAATCGAAGGTATGTTGATTTCAACCATTTTTTCTTACTTTCGATTCGTTTTCTGCGTTATAATGTTGTTATGTGTTCAAAATCGACATGCATATCTTAGTATCGACTTGTATATCTTAGTTTTTTAGAAAATATCGCGATTTTAGGACTGTTGTTCGTAAAAAAATACGCAGAGAACTTAGGGAGAAACCCAGGAAAATTGCGATCTCGTGATAAATCGAGATCTCGAGATGATGTCGAGATCTCGATTTCACCATATCGAGATCTCGACGTCATCTCGAGATCTCGATTTATCACGAGATCTCAATGAATTTTAATTAAATTCCGATATCTCGATATTATTATCGAGATCTCGAATTATCTGCTGGAAAATGCTCCTGATTTTTTTTTAATATTTTCGTTTCATTTATCACAGATGTCGTATCAACGTTTCATCATACGTCATGGTGGGGCTTGGGACAGATCCGAGTATATGGGCGGAGACGAGCAATTGATTTGTTTAAGACGTGAACGGATCTCCTATAATACCATTTTGTCCGAGATTCACGAGATCATGCACTGTGATCTCCTCAGTACTAGCTACTGCTTGTTTTACATGAGCAGTATATCTGGGGGCTCGAGGCATGTCAAGGCTGGACTGAAGACCGACGAAGATATTATGCGGATGCTATATGAAAATAGCATTGATCCAATTATATATGTGGTCACCAAATTGAAGCAAAATCAGTCCGGATTTCAGGGAAAAAAGTCACAATCACAGCGATCAACACGAATGGGTGGTCCTAGCATCTCATTAGCTGATGATTTCGTAGATGAGTATGAGGCGGAATCTACAGATGATGATGATGATGATGATTATTGTGATGATGATGATGATGATGAGGAGGAGGAGGCAAGCGAGGAGGAGAGGGACGAGGAGGAGGGGCGGAGTCGGTTGTTTGAGTCCTTGGTCAGTGATTTTTCTAGATGGATTCTAGCTCCTGGGCGAATGGATCAGTACGGACTATCTAACAATAACTTGAGTCTGTCCGTGGCTGCAGCTCGACATGATCAGGAAGTAAGGAGTTGGGTGCTTCCTTTAATAGAGGTTGATGCTCCTGAGCGTTTGGAGTGGATTATTCCAGCAGATTGGGCCCCGACTCAGCTGTGCATTGGAGCGACATTTAGCAGCAAGGATGAACTTGACCTTGCTGTAGGACTGCATCACTTGCATCACCGATTGGAGTACTCCACAGAGAGGTCCAGCACTACTCGGCTCAACTACAGATGCAAGCATGGGAATGGTTGTCCTTTTATGCTGCGTGCAAGACAATCTGGAACTGTTTGGAGAGTATTCAAGTGTGATCTGATGCACAGCTGCCAGACGGATATTGATCGTGTTGCTCCCCGCAGAGTGCCCGCAAGAGTGTTGGGTAAGTATTTCTCCAGTAAGTTGGCGGCGGAGGGCGCTATTCTAAAGCCGAAGGAGATGATGTCTGAATTGTTGATTCAATTAGGCATCAAGATTGATTACAGTTTTGCCCTGCGGGCAAGAAACATAGCCATTGCAATGGTATTCGGCGAGTGGGAGAAGTCTTATGCGATGCTGCCGGGCTACTTACACATGCTACAGTCTCGTAACCCAGGCACGATGTATGATATATCCACTTCTTCGGAGAGTTTGTTCAAGCACATGTTTCTGGCGCTTGCTCCTTGCATCGATGCATTTCACAGCTTCATGCGCCCAGTGATTGTTGTAGATGGCACGCATCTGAAGGGCAAGAATAAGGGAATGTTGTTTGTTGCGGTGACGAAAGACGGCAATGAACAATTATTTCCCCTTGCTATCGGGATTGGACCCATAGAGGATGATGAGTCGTGGATGTGGTTCATGCATCGCTTGCATGTGTGCTTCGGGGATCGCGAAGGACTGATCATTGTCAGTGATCAGCACAAGAGCATAAAAAATGCAGTTGAGTTAGCATTTCCGAATGCTACGCATGCTATTTGCTATTACCACTTGGCGAATAACATGTCGAGGTACGGTCCGCAAGTTGGTGCTGTTTTACGAGATGCAGCCTACTGTTATAGGCACGATGCATTTCAAAAGCACATGTCTACTTTGGAGATTCTGAGCAAAGAAGGAGCTTACAAGAGGCTTCTGGATATAGGAGTCCACCGTTGGTCGAGATCTCAGTGCCCTGGTACCCGATTCAGCTTCATGACGTCCAATGCAGCCGAATCCCTCAACTCTCGTTTGTTATGGGCAAGGCGATTACCTATATGTGCCCTTCTTGAGACTTACAGAGCTATGGTTGAGCGATGGTTTGACGAGCGACGAGCGGCTGCACGGTCTAGAGATCATGCTCTGACACACGTAGCTATGACGTAATTAACAGAATCGTCCGAATATGGGCGACAGCTTGTAGTCAGAGGCACCACCATGCCACACATATACAAGGTGGAAGGGCAACAGAGAAGCTACAGTGTCGACTTAGAGCACAGAACGTGTGAGTGTCGTCAGTTTGATCTCGATCTGATTCCATGTTGTCATGCGGCTGCCGCCCTCAGGTAATATGTTAATTCGAACTTTCATTATTGCAAATATCTTAATAAAGATTATTATAACATGTGTGTCTTATTTTTCGATTGTCAGATATATTTCGCAGCCGATATCAGAGTACGTGCCACACTACTACAAGCAATTCACTCTGCTACAGACATATCATCACACCATTATGACTGTGCCGCATCCATCGGATTGGGTACTCCCATCGGAGGTAACATCCTATGTTGTGAGACCACCGATAATAGTTCGACAGGCTGGCCGTCCGAGGATGAGTAGAGCACGTTCTGGTGCTGAGAGTTCGACCACGCGCAGATCTCAAGTATGTAGGAGGTGTCGACAATCCGGTCACAACTCACGTGCCTGCACTGCTTATATTGCCATTGGTGAGGTGGATTTGAACAGTCCTCCACCCCAAGACGGGCCACGTAGGCGACGGGCAAAGACATGTAGTATCTGTCAGCAGACGGGGCATACAAAAAGAAAATGTCCGGAGAGAGTTGACCATATGAGTGAGTAGTGGTACTTGCTTTATTTTTGTTTGCGCATTTATGACGAATTGATCAGTTGTTGTTAATGGAAATTTGTTTATATTAATTGTGGTGATATTTGGACGATTTTTTGAGTTCTTATTTGATCTGTTTTGGTGTTTTGGTTTGTATACGAATTCAGGTGGATTTTACAAAATTGAAATAGAATATCGTGATTTGGAGTTCAATATGTCGAGATCTCGGCATGATGATTTCGAGATCTCGACATCATATCGAGATCTCGAAATCATGATGTCGAGATCTCGACAAATTGAACTCCAATAATTGAATCAAGGCAATAATTGAATAACTTTCACGTGAATACCCCCATTTTCGACTTATCACATCACTGAACAACTTTCACTGCAAAGATTCTCAATTTGACTACATTATAGAACAACTTTCACGTGAACTACTCTGCACAATAATTTATTTTTTTAAAACAATTTTTTTTTTCTAAATTTAACTTCTATTTAAGGGTGGAGGAATTTACTCAAACTCTATTCTATTCAAAATATGTTCTTCCTCTTTATTCCCCTCATACGTGCACTTCCTCAAATAGAAGATGATGATTTTTTCATATTTTACTCAAGAATAAAGGCACTTGCTCAAATGGAAGAGGATTTTTCTACGTCAAACAGTCCGGAAGAGGATTTTTCCTACGTCACATGTAGGAAAAAGTCCTTCATCAGGAAAAGACATCAAGGACGAGGAGCAAATACAACGTCTCCTTCACTAGCTCGGTCCTTGTTCCAGATTTTAGCTTCATTGTTTGTAGAAACGGGAAAGAGATGAAAGCTTATAGCAGTAAGTGAGCTGCTGCAACATCTCATGCAAGCACAAAATGGGCACGGGAACCCCCCGGCAATGCTATCTCCTTAAATGGAAGAGGATTTTTCCTACGTCAAAATGTGTACCAAATTGTCTAATATTTTAGACATATTGTCGAATAATATTCGCATTCAATTTTCTGTCATTTGAAATATATTTCGGATTTTATTTAAATGGGAATATCGTGATTTGAAAATGACGAAGTCGAGATCTCATCATCCAATCGAGATCTCGATTTGAAATCGAGATCTCGACTTGGTCATTTTCAAAATCACGATACCCCATTTCGCGATTTGTAGGGTTTGAGTCGAGACAAATTCAATTTGTTGTCTCGACATGTCTCGAAATCAATTTCGAGATCTCGATTAACTGGATTATTGTCTAATTGGATGTTTAATTCACTAATTTTCGAGGATAATCAACTCATATAACACTCATTTAAGGAAATATAGATTAGATAACAAAGAAACTTGCAAAAATTCATTCATTACAAAGATGTTTGATTTGTATTATACTACTTCTACTTCATCCTATTCAAACATGAATAATGTATGAACATTTCAAATAGAAACATCTTATGCATGCATAGATTCAAATGTATAATGTCTTATGTTAAATGAACTTTAAAGTGTTAAATAAATGTTAATTAATGTATGTTTAAACTGTATAATGTTTTAATTTAAGATTAATTAAAATTAATTACCTAATTACGCATTTCGAGATGAAATAGGAGATGTCGAGATCTCGAAATCAAATCGAGATCTCGAAATCTCCTATTCCATCTCGAAATGCGTAATTAATTATACAGCTTAACTTAATCTTAAATTAAAACATTATACAGCTTAAATATTAATAATAACAATAGAAAATAAACCATTTAATCCTGTTCAGCTTAAATACACCAAAATCCAAATTCATATCAATCACAAAATAAACCAAAATGCGAATTCAATATTAATAATAACAATAGAAAATAGTACTACAACTGTTCAGTTTCTCGAGCTTCTATTTCTCTACACCAACTTACAATCCTAGCACCTACAAGCTGCCTATAATGAACTGTAAACTCATAAGTAAGGTCACTAACTGGAGCTCTCCTCCTTCTAAATAGTAACCTATCAACAAAAATCATACAGTATACTCCACAACTATGTGAATCTACCTGCATGGGCATCTCAGTAAAATCCTTAATCAGAGAAAAATTACCAAGGATTCTAACACGAGGAGGATCGACCATGTCCCAGTACCCGGCAGTTTCAAGGACACGGGGGAGTAATACAAGAAGTGGTCGGAGTTCCTTGTCCCGCTTCAGATAGAGAACTGGGTCAGATGGATCATTTAAAGCGTGGAGAAGTGAGTCATATAACTCAACGGTCCAGCTATGAAGATCAATCCGTACAGTGACCCAGTGATCGTAGAGATGGACAATCCCGATCACCTAAAATACAAATCAACACAATTAAAGTTAACATGAAAACTAATAGAACAATTTAATATGAAAATATGTCACTTACATGTTTGGCCTTGTACCAACTCCTAAAGCCAGACATTCCACCACAACCCTGGACAGCTTTCACTAGATCATCATGGGCCTCCCACCAATCGTAATTATCAACAGTCTTTCCTCGTTTTTTCTTTGGGACTTTATCCCATTTTAGCAAGATACGGTCCTGCACATAATATACATTATAATATGAAATGAAAATTAAAGAATAAAAAAAAATTTCAACATTCATTACTTACAAAGAAAGAGGGGTCTAATATGATAGTGCTGTCCGGGTCAACACCGTCCTCAAGTAGGCTGCTGTCAGCTCTGACAACCATGTCTCGTGTCATACGCATGAAGATCTGCAAAAGCTGATATCACAAAAAAAAAAATTAAAATAAAGCAGATAATATAAAAATTCACAACTAATAGTTATGCACTTACATCTTCTGTAATATCCTCCTGCGGGTCATTAAGTGGCCGGAAATATATCCTCCTGCACCGCTGGATCAATCATGCGATCAGCCACTGGAGCAATCATGTAATCTGCTAGTGGCTGCACGAGCCCTGCTCTCAGTGGTGGAAGAAGTGTATCTGCCAGTGGCTGCACGAGCTGACCAGCCAATGGCACTGCAAATCGCACCATGTCGTCCGTGGACATTCCGTACCACTCGTACCATGGAGGCTGTCCAGTCTGAAAAGATAATATAAATATATAAGTAAAATATAATCAGATAAATATCAAACAAATTTAAACACAAGTACCTCTCGAGGCTCTGCAGATGCGGAACGTCGCGGGCGCTTCTTAGCCCGTCGCCGAGGAGAAAAATGAGTAGGCTCGAAAGAAGAGCGGACTGGAACCTCAAAACCACCACCACTCCCCATTTCGAACTCTGGCCATGGGTCGCATTGTAGCGGCGACTGCTGCGGTGGCGGCGACTGCTGCGGCGGCGGCGAGGGACGGGGCTGAGGTGATGGCTGCTGATATGGCGGCGACTCCGGCTGCTCATGTGGCGCCGACTCCGGCTGCTCCGGAACCCTCCTCGAGGTACTAGCAGATGGCTGAGAGGCTGATCGTCGGGGCTTGAAGCCCCTATAAGGTATAAATCTCCGAATCAACGGGTTCTCAGCATTCCTCAAGCTGAGCCAACTCTCAGAATTGGCCTCATAATCTGTCGGCTGCAGTGTAGTACTGCAAGCATGCTGAAAAGAAACATAAATGAAATAAATAAAATAATACTTAAATTATAATATAAGTATTAAAAACTGTAAACAATAATTACCTCATGTCTGAAAAAAGTGGTGAAGTTGGAGTCCCTAATATAAACAGGTCTCCACAACAGGCATCGAGACCTAGTCTCCTGACCCTCCTCTGGCTCAATGCGCTTCGCAACTAAGGCTGCCAGATCAGGGATCACCTCGTACGACCATGCCTGCACAATAATGCAAATAATTTACAATCTAGTCTTTTATAAATTAAAAATTAAATAAATAAAAAAAAATTACTAAGAATTACCTCCAACACCCAAAAAGGGCCATATACATGCACTAAAGGCACCTTCTTTGTCTTTGATGATCTGATCACGACAGACATCTGATACAGCAAAATACTGAAGGACCACGAGCCCCAAGGGAATGCCCTCCACTGATGAGGTCTCTCAACCAATGCATAAATCCAGGGGTCTACGTGTCGCTTCCCATCATGGCACATCAGCATACGATAGAAAAATAGAATCTCAGCGATCTTCACGTAATCATCAGCAGAATCGCTCAAACTCAGCTCGGTACTCATAAAATCAACATGCAACTGGTCAACAGAAGGAAGGGTAGTGTAGTGAGAAGATAAACAACCATCCTCCGGCGAAATATGAACTCCAGTAGGGTCAAAACCCGAATCTCCGAACCGCAGCCCGGTCATCAAACAGAACTCATCAGCGCCAAATCTAATGTTGGTTTCACCAACACGAAACCACAGCTCATTCTCCGCTCCCTCCACCTCAATCTCGTGGGTGATCAGTGCCCACGTAGCACGTATCGTGCTCTTCTTCCACCGAAAACTCAGAAAATGACCGAACGGTCCTTCCCTAAATAATTCCAAACTCTCCTCTCCAAAGCTCAACAAACGAACCCGAATATCCTCAAGAATGTCCCGGTCGTAAAAAATCATCGACCGCGGGACTTTGCCCTGCAAACTGGGCCTGATCCACTCCCAATCCTGCAATTAAAAAAAATAAAATATATGTAAATAAAAGGGAAATTAAAAGAATTAAAATCAGAATTCAATTGCAGAAACATTGGCCGAAATCGAGATCTCGCCTGAAATCGCGATCTCGATT